>CM054146.1:7774448-7792878 GCA_028751875.1 Rapana venosa
TTACGTCCACGATCCAGAGCATGATGGGGAGACGGGGCCTTTGAGGACGTCAAAGCATTGCTGGTGGTCTGGCTTCAGGTCCGTCCAGGAACATCCTTCCGTAGCAGGTCTCTCAGAGGCTTGGACTTGTCACGAGGTTTGGCACAACCTTAAAGGCTGGTGGACCATGCCCGGGAATCGTCGAATGTCAGCGACATTTTCTGGCTGCTTCATCCTTCGGATGAGACTATAAACCGAAGTCCCGTGTACGAACGTCACGCAGAAAATCTTGCGCGCAACGTTAAATCCTGTTCCGCTTTTCGTTAGAGTAGGCCATTGTTTTGTCGTGGGAACAGATGACAGAATTCACAAATCCGCATACACACGGGGACTGGATGTAAAAAAAAAAAGCACATAAGTGCTTATTCCATTATCCTCGATATAAAAGAATAAAATTACAACAACAACAAAATTCCCATGATGGACTTGACCTTGGCAGCATCCTTCCTCACTCCGCGCTTTTGTCGGTGAGCTGGCCCAGGTACTCGAGCTGGGTTTTTGAGAAGTCCAACTTCTCTAGATTGAGGGTGAGGACGGCCTGGGACAGCCTTTCGAGACCTTTCCACAGTCTCAGATCGTGCTCCCTTCTCATGGTGACCTGACCGCTGTGACCAGGTAGCTTGTGCCCTGAGGACAGATCTAGAGGAAGCTAACCGCGATAAATAAAATAACAAAACCCATCTCAGACAAGAAATGGTCTCCCCCCCCCCCCCCCACTCTTCTTCTCCGTTCCTCGGGTTGAGCTCCGAGGTTCACTAATGGTGAGATGTTTGTGTATGCGACCGTTCCCCTTCCCAACCAAAGAAGTAGTTGCATTTCGACTTCGTGCTTGGTATCTAAACACGACACCTGTGTGCATGAGATTTTTTTCAGAATGTTGTCATCTGTTCCTACCGGCACGAAATGGCCTGCTCTTCTTAAAGGCGGAACGGGTTTTTATCATGCGCGCAAGATGATCTGCGTGCATTTACCACGAGACCTCAGTTTGCAGCCTCATCCGAAGGACTTTGATATTGAGTTCGATTTATTCGTCAAACTGGAGGAAAGGGTAAGGCCTGGAATTGAACCAGGACCTCACGATTTACTTGTTTGGCAGGTGAACGTCTTAACCGCCCTGCCACCTTCCTTCTTTCTTCGAAAAAATGTTTACATGAAACCCTGGAAGAAAGAGACTGGGCTCTCTTAACGTGCGGCATGCAGGTTCACCGGTGTGTGGGTACGCCCTAGTGCTCAGGATGCAGACCCCGGGTATGGGTCAAATACCAAGAGGACATCCCAAAAGCAGAACAGGCGGAAGAGGAGAACCTGTCTCCCAACGGCTGTGAAGGCAGAGGAGGAGGAGGAGGATGGCCTGGAGGGCAGACTGGACTCTGCAGCAGCTCAGTGACAGCAGCCAGTTTTGGAGAACGACCACTCTGGTGTAGTACAAAAAAACCAAACCCCCCCAAAAGCACCTAAGTCAATACGCTGGGCCTGACTTGTCGGGTGCTTAACGGCAGTGCAACGCACTTTTGCTCAATAGACAGACAATGATGGAGACTATCGATGTGGTGCTCGTCCCTTGGGCTGCACACCAGTATTAAAAAATCACTTTTCCTTCTGTTTTTCTATGTAACTCTTATATTCATATCGCACGTACTAAGGCATCTACAGAAATAAAAACCACTTTTTGTGAAAGACTAGCCTCTGACTCAAAACTCATGTGATTTTGAACAAATTTGGTAGGTTTGAATTTTTAAAAATTTTTCAGCAAACACTGTACCCCCTCAGTCCTTTCTCGTCTGCTAGCTTCCTTACCGCAATGTGCATGCGCGGGGTCAACGCTGTAGGAATACAGGCAAACCTCATTTGATGGTTATTTCCAACTTTCTCGTGACTACCTGGTATTGCTCTATGTCCTCAATCCAAAAAACAAGTGCACAGTCCATTTTTTCATGCTTAAAAAAATCTGTGAAAATCAACAACATTTGTTTCCACTCGCACTCTATACAAGATACTACGTGACCCCCAAATTAATACCGGTGTATAGCCTTAGAGACCTGTCAGGGTGGAGGAGTGCCGGGCCCTGTGCCTCAAAAGGGCCATCCCATGGGACTGGTGGTCTCTGCAACTGGCTTCGACAGGAAGGACAAGACACCACCTCTGAGAGTGCTGCAGTGGAATGCTGAGAGAATTGCCAAGAAGATCGCTTTGCTGAAAGACTTCACGAGGGGAATATTACAATGCTTGCATCCAGGAGACACATCTCACCAAGAACCTTTGTTTAACTGTCAGAGGTTACCAAACTTACCATGTCGACAGAGGAAAGACGTAAAGGAGAGGTATTCATCCTGGTCATAAAGCACATACCAAAAACCACATTATACAGTGGACACTGGTGGACAGGCAGAAATCACTGGAGTGGACATCACTGTTGGGGGAAAGCAGATCAGGATCTACAATATTTATTGTCTCCCCAAGGTCGACTGCTTTCATTGGACTCCATGGACGTCCTTCAGGATGGCTGTCTGGTTGCTGGTGACTTCAACAGTCACTCCCACAGCTGGGGATTACCAAGAAACTGACACAAGAGGGGAAGAGGTGGAAGATATGGAAATCGACCAACAGCTGCACTTGCTCTACAGCCCAGATGACCCACCACCATTTTACTCCCTCAAGTGGCTGACGTCAACAACACCAGACATCTTTGCCACCAACAACCTGCAAGCAAGTTCTGAGAGAGCGGTGTTGGACCAGCTGGCAGGTAGCGACCACCAGCCTGTGAAACTGTTCTTCCACCACAAGCCTGTGAAACTGTCCTTCCACCTCCACCTCCAGCCTGTGAAACTGTCCTTCCACCTCCACCTCCACCACCAGCCTGTGAAACTGTCCTTCCACCTCCACCTCCACCACCAGCCTGTGAAACTGTCCTTCCACCTCCACCTCCAGCCTGTGAAACTGTCCTTCCACCTCCACCTCCAGCCTGTGAAACTGTCCTTCCACCTCCACCTCCACCACCAGCCTGTGAAACTGTCCTTCCACCTCCACCTCCACCACCAGCCTGTGAAACTGTCCTTCCACCTCCACCTCCACCACCAGCCTGTGAAACTGTCCTTCCACCTCCACCTCCACCACCAGCCTGTGAAAATGTCCTTTCCACCTCCAGCCTGTGAAAGTCCTTCCACTCCACCCCAGTGAAACTGTCCCTTCCACTCCACCTCCAGCCATGTGAAACTGTCCTTCCACCTCCCCCACCACCAGCCCCACCCAACTCCCTACCCCCGTAAACGGCCTCAATCCACCACAAACCACCGAAAAAGGCAAAACCCTCACCCGTAAACGCCCTCCTAAACCAATCCACCACCTGGGAAAAAACCTCCTCAGCCTCCACCTCCACCACCAGCCTTAAACGCCATCCCCCCCATATCCATAAACTTTCCTCCACCTCCTCCTTTTTAAACCCTTCCACCACCCCTTTAAATTCCCTTCCACCTCCACCTCCCGCCTGTGAAACTGTCCTTCCCCCAGCCGTGAAACTGTCCTTAAAAAAACCTCCCCCCCACCTGTGAAACTTTCCTTCCACCCCACCTGTGAAAATGTCCCCTTTCCCCCCCCTCCCAGCCCCTTAAACGTCCTTCCACATCCACCTCCACCGGAAACTTCCTTCCACCCCCACCCCCGCCTGTGAAACTGTCCTTTCCCCCACCACCTGTGAAAACTGTCCTTTTACCCCCACCTCCACCTGTGAAACGTCCTTCCACTCCCCCTCCAGCCCGTGAAACTGCCTTCCACCCCCACCACCACCTGTGAAAATGTCCTTTTCCCCATCCACCACCCCCTTGAAACGTCCTTCCCCCCCACCACCACCTGTGAAACTGTCCTTCCCCAACACCTGGAAAACTGTCCTCCCCCCCTCCACCCCCACCCCTTTAAACTGTCCTTCCTTCCACCACCACCCGTGAAACTTTCCCTTTCCCTTTCCCCCACCACCCGTGAAACTGTCCTTCCTTCCCTACCCGCCTGTGAAACGTCCCCCCCCCCACCACCAGCCGTGAAAATGTCCTTCCCCCTCCACCACCCCCCTGGAAAGTCCCCAACCCCCCTCCACCCTGAGGGCTTTAAAATACTACCCAAGGGGGAACACAAACAACCCAAAAAGGGAATACTTTTCTAAGCTACCAAAAATAACCCAAAAAATCAAAAACTCGTCGCCGGGAAATTTAACAGAATCCAAGCCCTTTAAGCGAGTACTAAAGGCGCCACAGAAACCCTCCCAAGGGCCAAAAAGAGTATAGACCATACTGGGCTGAAGAACTTTAAACCTGGAAAACCCCGTCAGCACAGCAAGAACAAGGCGGGGGAAAAGGGAAACCAAACAAAAAACACTTCCCTGAGGAAACAACACTTTTAAAAAAGAAGGGGCCCTTTATCCCAAACACAAGAAAAACTGGAAGACAACTAAAACGTGAACTGAAAAGAAGGAAGGAAGCATGGGAATTTTTCAAAACGGGAATGAAAAACCCCCAAAAGCCCCACATCTTAGAAGCAATGATGAAGTCCCACTGACATGCAGGCTGCTGACCACCTTATCAACACCTTCGAGGAAATCAGCAGCATCCGCATCCCAAAGGACAGAGAAAAAAAGAAGTACTGAAAGAACATGGGGCAGTATAGGGATACAGGGGGAAGAAATCATGAAAAGAGCCTTTTACAAAGGAAAAAACTTGAAACAGGAATCAAACGGAGGATGACCATAAACGAAGGTGTTCTACAAGGCGGTGTAGTCACCCCGACACTTTTCCTCATCTTCATGAACGACATCTTGGGCGACATCCCAGCATGGATCTGTGCTTCATTCTACGCAGACGACCTGGTCATCTGGTGCTCTGAGCAATACGTGACTACAGCCACAGTAAGAATGCAGGAAACTCTGAGGAAGATTGAGAAATAGACAAAGAAGTGGCTGGTGACCATTAACGCCAGAAAAAAACACAACATACACCCTTCAGTCGGGCTACAAAGGACACATGCAAATCTCCAGTAACAGATACCCCCTACCCGGGACAAGACAAAACCTACCTTAGGGTTCCCCTTTTGATCCAGGATAAACGAAAGAGCCTGATAAAAAAAATGCTCACAAGAGCCAGACTGCTGAAAGCCGTGATGAAGAAGTGTCTGGAACATCCTGGGGGCAGGTCAGAGTTTTCAGAAGAAACTGACCGTGGTTTGTGTAAGACCTTCCTTGAGTATGGAGTAGCTGCATGGGCGACTGCGTCAAAATCCAATTTTGACAAATTTGCCCGAATTCAGAACAAGGCATCGGGAATCATCACTGGTGCCCCAGGTCTATTCCCATTCTTTGCCATGAAACATCTGACTGGTCTTGAGAGCTTTGAGAGCGGCGAGATCCAAGTCCTGATACAAGCTGCTGAATTGAAGGGGCTGAAGAACCACCCAATGCACAAGAGAATGTCAGAACCCACAAAGTGCGGGCTTGAACGCGCAGCTTTGTGCACAGTGTGCGAGGATTTGAGAGGCTGGATCCTGAACTGATGCAACAAGGGAACAAAGAAAAGAAAAGCCAACCCACTCCACATACCAGCGGGGAAAGAGGGGACAGTTATTAAAATAGAGACACAGTTCCTGTCCTGGCATCCTCCCAAAAAAGAATACAGTCAGAGTCCGGAGAAAAGAACTTCGGTTAGAGTACATGGAAGAGACCTATCCAAGAGAACTCTGGACACATGCATTCACATATGGATCAGCAGAGGAGACACTAGAAGTGGAGGCAGCGGGGTCTCCATTTCACTGAAAGAGGGCACAGAGATCCGCCGATCAGTAAAGTTCCAACACAGCAGATGGACTGGGAACAGCAGCCAATACCATGGAGGCATCTCACCCCTGGAGTTGTCATCTCAGATGCCTGCCTGTGCTTTAGCCCATTCAGAACTCACAGAACAAGGAGCTTAACGCCTAGTTCGAATCTCATAAGAGGCATAGGGGTTTGAGAGTGGTTTTCTCAAATTAGCTAACCATCACGCAGGTGTCCTGTACTGTCGGCCCAGTTGTCGTCAGGATATATCATGATAGAAAGTTTAGATTCAATTCATTCATCAATTCTCTTTATTGGGCCTCTATTAAAGGAATTTGTTTTGCAGTGATTAAAAAACATAACTAAACAACTAGTAAGATTAGACATATAAATTTGAACACACTGATTTAAAAAGGAACATTTGTTCACACACATAAACAGGGACACCACGCACGCACGCGCGCGGGGCGCGCACCACACACACACACACAACACACACACCCCACACGCTACACATACACACGTTTCAAAGGAAATTTGTTTTGGAGTGATTAAAAAATATTTAAGCATTGCTTAGACATTTATAAGTTTTAATGCGCACATAAAGGTAACATTTGATAAACACAACGCGTGCCCGCACGCATACACACACCCCACGCGCACGCGCACACACACACACAACACAGAGCTTGCATATACATACGCGTGCACACCGCGCACACACACACACAACACACAACACACACGCACGCACGCACGCACTTCCTCAACATACTCAAGTTCAGCCATGTCAAATAGCCTCAAAGCACATGCATTTACGTAGCAGATCATTACATCAACAAACAGCGTCTTTCGATCTCATAGCAATAAAAAAAATTGCCTCTGATTCGGACTGTTGCGCCCTGGTCATCATGTGATCAGCAGTTTTGTTTTCTCCATACACTTCTGTGCCTGTGGGAGTGTGTGCAAAGGTTTGGGGGTTCAGGGGGAGAGGATCGTTGAGGGACATGCGGTGGTCGCCCCCCTGGATGGCGTCTTCCTCAGCCTTGCTCTGCCACTGATCTAATCACTGTCGTCAGCAGGGGAGGCTGAGTGAGTAGTGTTTCTGCGAATGTTAGCTCAGAACAGGCAACCACTGAACAACCACCAAAGTGAACCCCAGTAGTAGTGCAGGGGGCCCCCCCTGGCTGTGCTCCCATGGCAGCCTGACGCATTGATGGCACCCTTTGGACTTCTGACCCGGAGGATGTGACGTGGGGGGGGGGACTTACGAATCTAGATCTGGCTGGGGCTGATAGAATTGAAAATGTGCGGTGTGGGGAACGGTTGTACGGGAACGACACAAGAAGATGAGGCAGCAAAAATAAGAGGGACATAACGCCCTTGCCTTCGCTCATGTTGCCCTGTATTAGTCCACTGAGCAAACAGTCATCCACGGGTTCCTCACACGCATAAAAAACATCCATGGCGACGAGAAAGCTGACCTTCGGCAAGATCAGAGGACAGATGCCTTCAAGAGGAGCAGGAAGTTCACTAAGAGAATAGCAACGATAATGTGAAGTAAAAACACAGAGAGATGGCTTTCAGCAGCACCCAATTTCAGCAGTAAGAATGACGACTAATACTACTACTACTACTACTACATCCTACCCAGGAGACTAATGACCATAGTGAGACTGAGGACTGGACACTGCAGCTCACATCACATGTTCATTCAAGTTCACATTGGTGATTCAGCGCACTTCTCCCATGACAGAGGACCTTCCTCCAGACCTTTCCCGCCACCCAAAACCAGGCCGATATTTTGCCTACCGACCTACCGACGGAGAAACAAGCTATTCACATCCTTTAGAGGGCCTTTCGCGTACAATGGAATTCATCAGGGCCTCCGGACTGCTGTCTGATGGTTCCACGAAGAAGAAAAAGAAGAAGAAGAAAAGAAACACCAGGATGTCATTAATAAGCACATCAGCACCAGCGGTTAAGCAGGGGGGTGAATTTTAGTTGTGAAGTTTCGTGACTTTAAAAAAAATCGCGTTTTTACTCTCTCTCACTCTCTCCGTCTCTCTCCTCTCCTCGTCATCTCTCTCGGGGGGGGTGCCTCTCTCTCCTCCCAAAAGAAGCAGACAACACCAAAAAAGACAGGCAAGTCACCAATGTACAAGACAGTGTCAGTGTCTTGGAAGGCCCGTCTTGTGTACATGACTCCGCTCCATGAGGAAACAGAAGAAAAACAAACCAGTGGGTACAACAGAGCCTGGTTTCAGCAGTGCAGTAAATCCTCGGCCAACACCAGATTTCACTGATATACTGTGTGATCAGCAACAGACAGCACGACCGGTGGTCTTCTGAGCTCCCTGATGTGCAGGAAGGAGCTGACAGTTGGCTTGCACAGTGGATGACTTCCGAACTGGTATTGTGAAACAGTATGTGTCTTACACTAACTGACAAACGTGTGCACGTCGATTTACCTGACAGCAAGAGAAAGTTTCGAAAGGTTTGTGTACATAGTTCAGGGCGAATCAAAACAATGTGATGTGTGAATCAGATGACATCGCCCTGGAATACCTGTAATGAGATACGGCGAGGAATCTAAGTGGTGTTTCTGGTACATCAAGCAAGAAGAGAAAACATTTTGCCAGAAGAAGTGTCAGGCTTGCCAGACTTCTAAAGGGAAACAGCGTCATAACACACAACAACCAGAGACAGTGGGGCGCTGAGCGGGAGTTACATCATCTTAGTGGACCTGATCGGTTTACATGGGCGGAATTCGCTGGCTGCAGACAGAAAAGGAAAGGCTGGTTTTAAAATTAGAGCACGACAATAATGTACCACACTCTTGATTACATACCACCTACAGCCATGTTTCCATGTCATTGTAATCGCGCGCGTGATATCGTTATTTTGTACCGCGCCGCAGCGCTATATGGCTTATGCTAAAAATAGCATAAATTTTGTCAATGGTCATTGGACAATTTCTCTCTCTCTCTCGTCTTATGAGTAGTAACCTCTGCATCTCCACGTTTTCTGAATCTTTGACTTAACTTCTCTCTCTAATTATCACTCAATAATGAGATCTTCAAAACATCATACATCCTATGATATCCGAATAATCTCACTTCCCTGCCTAAGATATTCTCACAAAAAAAACACAACGAATACATCTCTCGCCTCTCTCTCTCTCCTCTCAGAGCCTTGAATAGAGACTATAAACTGAGGTCCCGTGTGCGAACGCACGCAGAACATCTTGCACACACGTTAAATCCTGTTCCGCTTTTCGTAAAGTTAGCATTGTGTGCCAGTGGGAAACAGATGACTGAATTACAAACCGCACCACACGGGACAGGATGTATAAAAAACACCACATAAGTCTTACTTTCATTATCCTCGAAATAAGAATGATAAAATAGAATAGTAATAAGATAAGAAGAACTCTCTCATCCGAGCGCTGTAATTTGTGCAACAAATGCCTAATACTTTAACACGTGCCATCCTAAATATATGGTTCTGAGGGTTGGACCTTTCTGCATGTTTTTCAGTTGAACAGTAAATTAAGGGAAGTTTCTGACACACTGATCAATCCTGGACATGACAATTGTGTCAAGTTTTTGACTTCGCAGAATCTCGTTTAAACAGAACGCGAAGCAAATACTTAAATTTCGATTCTGAAATTTCGGTTTAAGATTACCATGCATTCATCGTAAAGATCCGACAAGTGAGCGTCCTAAAGACAGTATTAGCGCTGGGCAATCCACTTTAAACGAGCCGAATCTCCTGATTGTCATAAATGGTGAATTCCATAAGGATTAAGCCATAAAAACCAAAACTTCTCTTAGGCATGCGATGCAGAACATGTAAACATCGTGCGTGTGGTGTTTGTGTAGTGTGTTGTGTGTGTTGTGTGTGTGTGTGTTGGTGTGTGTGGTGTGTTGTGTGTATCAGTTGTATGGGTTGCCAGTGTAAGAAGATTCAGCTGACTGCAAGTGCTTTGATTTGTATTTTGCAAGATACGGCACCTGATGAAATACCATGTATTCCTCTTATGCACAATATTATGCCATGCCAACATAAGATTCAGATAATATGTATGTAATGGCCTCGGCAGCCGCACAGGCTAATTCCAGGAGGCGTAGGCTCTGCTCAACCTCTTCCTGTAGGTGTGGTGTAAACCACACAGTTTGTGTCTGAGTGCAATGATACCTCTTTGTTGAAAAAAACAACCCTGAACTAACTGAATAAACTGAACTCTAATCGTCTTTCAGCTAAACACAATGTTCAATTGCAGAGAGTACTAACAACACTTGCTGTAGAAAGGGAGCAGCACTGTATCACTTTAACAGAACTTCACTGGCTTCCTGTGACATTGTAATGCCAGAACAAAATTGCACACTTACTGATTACTGTTGTCCATATTGGCAGCTAATTTAGCATTCTTTTCGGCATTTCTTTTTTTTTCTTTTAAAAGCCATGCACCCGCAGTTCTTTCAGAGAAAGGATGCTGAACACTTCCCTGCTAAAACTGCAATATGCTATAAGCAAAAGAACTGTCAGTTTTCTGTTTCCAAAAGTTGGAAATCCTCGCCGCCCCAATCTGTGTAAGACACTTCGTTTTTGAGTTTTGGTTTGTTTTGTTTTGTTGTATTTGTTTATTTTTGTTTTATCCACATCGCACATTCTTTACAGGAATTCAGCGAATCTAAAAAAAAAAAAAGTTTTTTTGCTTGCGACTCATTAGTTATTGCAGACACATAATACCAGATGCAAATAAATACATTGTCCTTTTATTTAAATATTTAAAAAAAAAGACCTTACAACTGTATTTTTAAACCCCCCCCCCCCCCCCCAACAAAAAAAAACAAGGAATCAGAAATGTTTAAATTATATTCATATCTTACTCATAAAATCTAACTTTTACTCACGATTATCTATTGAATTAAAGAAAGGTTATTAGTCACCAAAAGAAAAACCAAACAAACCATAAAAGCCCAAGCATGTCAACACACCGAAGTAATGGAGTACAAACACCACAAGCTGATCAAGCGACCCAAGAAACAACGAGCTCTAAAACTGCTGCAGCTTAACAACATCACCATCATGTCAAAAGCCAAATACTTGTTGGATTTTAATCAGGAACGGAACACACACAAAAAAAGCAAAAAAAAACAACAACAACAACAAAACAGACGATAGAAGAACCAGACCAAACAGAAAAATGAATTACAAGGAAGATGACTGCATCAAGAAAAGAACGATTCATGCAACAATGTTATAAAACAAGCTGTGTCACGGTCCAATTCAAGATAACGATATATATTTGTAGTTATGGGGTTATTTGTTAATGTATAGCTATATCTTCGTTAGCCACTATTGACACTCCATAACGGAAAGGGGTCGCCCATAGGGCTCAGTGGTCAGAACACATCGCTCTCACCCAAGATAAGATTAAGCAAGCACTGAGCGTGGGTTACCTCTTGGATGGGTGACCGTTCGTGCGCCTTGTTTTCAGTACAGTCCCCCATTTCACGCAGCTGTCAATGGGTAGCATGCTGCTCTTTAGAGATAGGAAGGTTATCAGCAGAGTGGGAGGGAAGGAGATGGTGCTGCCCTCGATATGTTTGGGCCCTTGAAGACGCCTGAGGACCCCGACATCCACCCTCCAACCCTCCAAGTGGATAATGGGGAAGAGCGTACCATTTTATAAGACGTAAAAGAATCATACTTAACTCTGTATATTTATTGATCGGCTTATCGATTTAGTTACTTATTTTATTTTAATCGTTCATCCATTTTATTTATTCATTTCATTCTGACATTATTATCAGTCTTATCCTCATTTAAGTTATTGTGATATGTCGATGATGGTACAAGCACTCATGTGCTTTTGTTTTAACGCTCGTTCCCCGTGTGCATGCAGTGTTTGTAAATTTGTCATCCAATCCCCACCGCGACACACAATGGCCCACGTCTTCCGAATTGGATGGATGGCAATGAGGATGAATAATTTTTTATTCATTTATCCATATCATGTCGCTCATGTACTTGGGTCAAAACAGTCCAAATACTGCATCTAAGGCAGTGCGATCTCTTTGTTCTGTTTGTTCTGTTCTGTTCTGTTTTTCTTTTTCCATTTCTCTCTTTTTATTTCTGCTTCATTCAGTGCTGCTTGCGTCTAATCTGTTCTGGCATGTTTTTGCTCTGTTCTTGTCTGATTCTTCTCTATTTCGTTTGGAACTGTTTCCTTCCAAGATCTTTTCTTTCTTCCTTCAACGCTCAACAGCAACTATTGTTGTCTGTCCATACGAGCGAAAATGTGTTTTGTGGCTGCCGTTTAAGCGCCTGACAAGTCAGACCCAGCACAACCCGACTTCGTCGTGGATGAGAATTGTTATCTGTCAAGTCTTCCTGGAAGAAAAGACAAGAAGTGGACCATGAAGGCAGAAAATGACAATAAGGAGATGACAGTAAGAAAAGAACACGGCAGACACAAAAAGAGGGATAGAAAAGAGGGAATTCCTTAGCACGGGAATTTCCAGTGGAGTGAGGAATAATTTGATCCAGAGAGTCCCCGGCATCTCCAGGGCAAGTTTACGTCTATCTTTTATTACTATTTTGTATGTTATTGTTCTACGCTCCTAAGGGTTTATTTTGGTTTCTTCTCTTCTGTCTGTTTTTCGTTACTTTGATTTCTCTACTCTGACTGTTTTATGCTTTTGGTTCCGCTATGCTGTTTTTGCTGTTTTTATCTGCTATCTCTATTTGTTCTGGTGTGTGTAACTATCGGAAACTTCAATCACAATGAAACAACTTCACCTATCCCAACCTCTAGTAACACTGAAGATTTCACAACCAGCTTTCTGCATTCCTCGCGGTTCTAGCTTTTCACGCAGTACGTCCGTTTCCACTCAAGGGCCAGTCACTCTCTGATGTGTGTCATCATCGTTTTCTCTGTCCTGCCTCCTTCCGTGAGCCTCCTTGAACTGTTATCCCTTCGGACAGTCCTGCCAGTCCAGATTTCTTGACGTGCGTTTTTTTTCACTTAATCAGGAGCTCTTCATATGGTCCGATGGCGTTTCAATTCTGGTTTTTGACTTACTCATTGGATATGTGATCTCTGTATGAAGATACTCTAGAAGTTTGCGAACATTCATCTCCCATTGCCTGTTCCTTTTAAAAAAAAAAAGTTTCTTCTTCTATACGAGGATAATGGAATAAGCACATGTGTGCTTTTATGAACAATCCTGTCCCCAGTGAGTATGCGGTTTGTAAAATTCTGTCACTCTGTTTTCCCACCGGCACACAAAGATATGTCCCCTACTCTACAAAAGCTGAACAGGATTTAACGTGTGCGTAAGATGTTCTGCTGCGTTCGCACACCTGGGGCCTCTGTTAAATCTCACCAGAAGGAACTTTTTCAACTCTGCCGTTATGTCTACGTTTTCACATGTACACCAAGAAATATGGCACGACCAGGATTGAAACAACCCAATATCTGAAGCATGATCATATCTAAACTGAAACATGATCATATTAATCTGAGCGTAGAAACAGGACAAGTCAGCGCACATTATACGGTGAAATTAAAAGGGAGAGAAACGGAACACAACACACACACATAACCACGCACACTACCACATAGGCACTCATGTACGCACGCAACACTCACACACATGACATTCACGTACTCACACACCACGGCCTCCATGCACACACACACACGCGCCGCACGGCGCACGAGCAAAGACGGCACTGCACGCACCCACAGACTCTCTATCTATATATAGTATCTTCTAATCTGTCTATCTGTTTGATCCGCCGGTCTATCCACGGGGGGGGGGGGGGCATCTATCTAACTTTCTATCCTATATCTGTCTCTCGCCCCCCCCCCCCCCCTCCCACACACACTTTCCCTCTCTCGTCCTCTCTCTCTCACTCACTCACTCACTCTTTTGTTTCTCTCTCTCTCTCTCTCGGATCGCGCTCTCTCCTCGTCTCTCATCTCTCTCTCTATATATATATGATGTATAGATATATATATAACTCACACACAGCACAACACAACCCTGAACCCCCCCCCCCCCCACACACACACACTGATCAGCTTTCCCTGAATTTTCCAACCGCAGTTTGTAATTGAAACTACAAGAGAGAGAGAGAGAGAGAGAGAGAGAGAGAGAGAGAGAGCGGAGAGAGAGGAGAAGAGAGAGAGTAGAGAAGAGAGAGAGAGAGAGAGCGCAGAGAGACAGACAGACAGACAACAGACAGAACAGACTGACGGAAGAGACAGAGAGAGTCGGCACGTCGTGAGAAGACAAGGATTTTTTTTTTTAAAGAGAGAACATGCGAAGAGAATGTATTATATTGTTCATTGTTTCCCCGGCAATTGTTTGCTTTAATTGTTCATTGTTCATTGTGTATGCGGTCCTGTGTGTGTGAGTGTGTGTGTTGTGTGTGTGAGTCTGTGTGTGTATGTGTGTGTGTGCGAGGCGTGGCGTGCGTGCGAGCGTCGTGCTGCGTGCGTGCGCGCATGTGTGTGAGTGTGCGTGTGTTTGTTTGTTTGTGTGTGTGTGTTTGTGTGTGTGGTTTGTGTGTGTGTGTTGTTTGATGGCAACATTGTTAAGCTTTATTGTTGTAGGGCAGAGATAGAGCGACAGACAGATAGACAACAGAGATAGATAGATAGATAGAGAGAGAGAGAGAGAGAGAGATATATATATATATATAATATATATAATATATATAGAGAGAGAGAGAAGAGAGAGAGAGAGAGAGAAGAGAGAGAGAGAGAGAGAGAGAGAAGAGAGAGAGAGAGAGAGAGAGAGAGAGAAGAGAGAGAGAGAGAGAGAGAAGAGAGAATTTTTTAAAGTCGCAAGATATGGGGTAAGGGGGAGGAAGGGGAGGGGTGGAGGTGTGGGAAACTTTTAAAAAAAAAAAGATCTTGTCACTCCGTTTTTTTGTTTGTTGTTGTTTTTCCTTTTGTTATCAAGTGACACTGCTACGACCACACAAAGTCTATATAAACAACATGAAGCATCGCCTGGAGCGACGCTGTGAGTGGTGGCAATTCCTGATCAGTGCTGCCCTTACTGGCTTATATTCTGTTGACAGGTGAACGAGTTAACTTCTACACAAAGTGTCTGTCACAGCCTTCATGTCATTATGACTTTTCATGCTCACACACAAAATGTCTTTCACAGCCACATGTCATTATGACTTTTTAAATGCTTTACACAAAATGTCTGTCACAGCCTAAATTATACTGTTATTATGACTTTTCAAGCTCTACACACAAATGTCTGTCACAGCCTACATTATACTGTTATTAATGACTGTTTCATGCTCTACACAAAATGTCTGTCACAGCCTACATTATACTGTTATTATGACTTTTCCATGCTCTAACCACGAAATGTCAGTCACAGCCTACATTATACTGTTATTATGACTAGTTCATGCTCTAACACAAAATGTCTGTCACAGCCTACAATTATGCTGTTATTATGACTTTTCATGCTCTACACAAAATGTCTGTCACAGCCTAAATTATACTGTTATATGACTTTTCATGCTCTACACAAAATGTCTGTCACAGCCTACATTATGCTGTTATTATGACTTTTCATGCTCTACACAAAATGTCTGTCACAGCCTAAATTATACTGTTATTATGACTTTTCATGCTCTACACGAAATGTCTGTCACAGCCTACATTATGCTGTTATTATGACTTTTCATGCTCTACACAAAATGTCTTTCACAGCCTACATGTCATTATGACTTTTCATGCTCTACACAAAATGTCTCTCACAGCCTACATGTCATTATGACTTTTCATGCTCTACACAAAATGTCTTTCACAGCCTACATGTCATTATGACTTTTCATGCTCTACACAAAATGTCTGTCACAGCCTACATGTCATTATGACTTTTCATGCTCTACACAAAATGTCTTTCACAGCCTACATGTTATTATGACTTTTTCATACTCTTTTCACAGTGGTCTGAGCAATCAGCTTTTGTTTTTTTTTTGTTTTTTCTAAGGGCTAATCTGAATATAGAAATATCCTCTGCACGACTGTGGAGTGGAGTGGAGTAGAGTGGAGTGTGGTGTGGTGTGGTGTGGTGTGGTGTAGTGGAGTGTAGTGGAGTGTAGTATAGTGTAGTGTAGTGCAGTATAGTGTTGTGTAGTGTAGTGTAGTGTAGCGTAGAATGTGGTGTATGTGTAGTGTGGTGTGGTGTCGTGTAGATTGTGTGGTGTGTTGTAGTGTAGTGTAGTATAGTGTAGTGTAGTGTAGTGCAGTGCAGTGCAGTGTAGTGCAGTGTAGTGTTAGTGTAGTGTGGTGTGTTGTAGTGTAGTGTAGAGTAGTGTAGTGTATGTAGTGTAGAGTAGTGTAGTGTAGTGTAGTGTAAGTGTAGTGTAGTGTAGTGTAGTGCAGTGCAGTATATGTGTAGTGTAGCGTGATGTGTTGTAGTGTAGTGTAGTGTAGTGTAGTGTAGTGTAGTGTAGTGTAGAGTAGTGTAGTGTAGTGTAGTGTAGTGTCGTGTAGTGTAGTGTAGCGTAATGCTGTGCAGCGTAGCGTAGGTACCTTCACCATTCCCGTAGTCCTGTCGACGGTGGGGGCACCACTGAAGACTTTGAAACCAGCTTCCTCCACTCCCCACGGTCCTCTGCTCTCCGTAGCAAGTCGTTCCACTCAAGGCCAGTCCGCTCTCTGATGTTGGTTGTCCTCCCATCGTTTTCTCTGTCTTCACAGGAGCAGTGTCGAGTCATGCCGTGTGCGACAGTCAGTCAGGGCAGAGCTCTCTGCGTCAATTCCGGGCTGCTCTACGCACAATGCCTCACCTTTGACGCAGCATCAACACCCCCACCCCCACCCCCCACTACTTCTCCCCCCCCCCCCCCCCTCCCCACTCCCCGTCTCTCCCTCCCCCACGTTTTCCCCTGCTGGAAAGGCATTGTCCCCTGTGGGATACCAGGAAAGGGGGGGTGGGGTGGGAGGCTTCTTATATATAGCATCCCCCCCCCCCCCCCCCCCCCCCACCCCAACTCCTGCCTCTGAAATTCTGGTAAGGATCCCCCTTTTCCACCCTCTCGTTCTATTCTCCTTTGTTTCTTTTCTTTCCTCTCACCTCCTCCTTGTCTATTTTCTGCCTTCGTTGCGCATTCTCCTGCCTTGGTTGGGTTTTTTTTTCCAAGAAAGACTTCATCAAAGATAGCGGTTCTCTCCCACACTGACATCGGATGGGCTGGGCCTGACTTGTCAGGTGCTTAACGGCAGCGCAACGCATTTTCCCCTCATTATTATGACAGCCGACTATAGTCACTGTCTGAGCGTTCCAGAAGAAGAAGAAGAAGAAGAAGGTTGATTCGTTGATTGATCATCTTTACTGTTAAAGGTTACAGATAAGCAGGTTGATTCGTTGATTGATCATCTTTACTGGTAAGGGTTACAGATAAACAGGCTGATTCGTTGATTGATCATCTTTACTGTTAAGTGTTACAGATAAGCAGGTTGATTCGTTGATTGATCATCTTTACTGTCAAGGGTTACAGATAAGCAGGTTGATTCGTTGATTGATCATCTTTACTGTTAAGGCTTACAGATAAACAGGCTGATTCGCTGATTGATCATCTTTACTGTTAAGTGTTACAGATAAGCAGGTTGATTCGTTGATTGATCATCTTTACTGTTAAGGGTTACAGATAAGCAGGTTGATTCGTTGATTGATCATCTTTACTGTTAAGGGTTACAGATAAGCAGGTTGATTCGTTGATTGATCATCTTTACTGTTAAGGGTTACAGATAAGCAGGTTGATTCGTTGATTGATCATCTTTACTGTTATATATATATATATAGTGTGTGTGTGTGTGTGTGTGTGGTGTGTGTGTGTGTGGTGTGTGTGTGTGTGTGTGTGTGTGGTGTGTGTGGTGTAGTGTGTGTGTGTGTGGTGTGTGTGTGTGTACATATATGTGTGTAAATACATATATATATATACATATTAATATATATTATATTGTATTACATTATAATTGTATTGTGTTATATTATATATACATTATATTATTACATTCATTACACTAATTACATAATACATCATATAATCATATATCATTTATATTATATATATAATGAGAGAGAGTTTATCTGTTTCAAAGAAAAACGAAAAATTGTCAAAAATCACAATCAATAAAAAGAAACTAAAATTAACTACCCCCCAAAAAAAAACCAACAACCACACACAACACACACACACACAAAACAGTAGAAGAAGAAAGAGAGCAGAAGAGGTCGTAGAAGAAGAAAAGTGACAGGATATGAGCTTATGTACAAAGCAAACAACAAAAAACAAAAAAACAAAAACAAAAAAGCAAAAGCCCTGTTGCCTTTGGATTTGCCTTTGTTCCTATAAAGAGACGTCTCCAGCTGTGCTTGTTTCTGCTCCACTCTTTTTCATTGTGCCTTGACTTTTGAAATCATTTGGTCCATTGTTCTTTGTTCATTGTCATTTCCTCATTTTGCGCGGCTCTCTCTCTCTCTCTCCCCTCAACCCCCCTTCTCTTCTCCTCCTCTCCTCTCTCTCTCTCTCTCTCTCTTCCTT
>CM054146.1:7793378-7811732 GCA_028751875.1 Rapana venosa
GTTATGATTCATCATCATTACCTTTACACTCGGGGTTAATGATTGCCCAAATTTATAACATTGTGTGTGTGTGCACGCACAACACACGCACCACGTCCCAAACACACACACACACACACACACAGCAGCACGCACCACCACACCAACACACACACACCCAAAACCATAATCTCTCTTTCAACCCTTTCAATGAAACAAAACAAAACTGAACAAAATAAACAAAAACAATAAAAGACAAAGAGGGTGTTGAAAGCAAGTGTTTTACAAAACACATAAATTGACATAATCCATAGCTTTTTTGTATACCTGATCTCTTTCATTATTAATTAGGATACTGTATTTTGTGACTGTTTGCCAAAAGTAATATAATTTATTCTCAATGTCAGTTTGCTTCTTTTTATGTTCACTTCAAGTGTATTTAGTTGATTGCAGGCCTCTTGATGGAAAACTTGTTTTGATCACAACCAAACTCAAATAAAATTTTTTAAATTAACTTTAAACAAAGAAATTTAAAGGGAAAAAAAATTACAATATCTGGTAACGGGTTACAAAAACAAGAATACAGACAAGCAGCAGTTTTTCCAAGGAGAAAATGAGGCAAAAATGAAAAAAGGAGACCTCCAGCTTATACAACGGGAACTGGCCGGGGCCTAAACTTAAGCTGGCATTATTGAAGCGCTTATTTCAGCGCCACAAAATGCTGTTTTATGTCTTAAAAAATTATGTTTGAAGTTTTCACCATGACAAGCTCTTGTTGTCTTACCTTGGGCATAAAACAGTCTACACTCTCCTTCAAAGAGCCATTCTCCATTTTAATAAAAAAAACTCCAAAAACATACAGCTGCCAAATTTTGCACACACTTGAAAAAGAACGTGACACAACAAACTTTCATTTAGTGTAATGATAAGTACAAATGTATGATCTCACGGCGATTCCCAGGTGTGATGAGTGACTGAGACAGAGTGCATAATCTGGGTGACCCCAAGGATCTTATGCTGGGGAACATGCAACGCCACCACCAAACATGGAGAACATGACCAACAATGCCAACATTGACACCCTGAATATTCCAAAAGCTGTGCACAAAAGTCATGACGAGAGCTGTTTGGATACCTGTGCACAGCAGTGTCACAGAATGCTAGGCCAATGTTCACTAAAGCTGGTATGTGATGCCAACAGGTAAGTTAAATGAACTGCTTGTTATGTCAGTTTCGAAACAGTTTCGTCAGGTAGTTCTGCAGCTTAACACCATTGGGGGTCACCCAGAATATATAATACTCTGTCTCATTGTATTTGCACAGTGAAAAACTGAAAATTGCGAATCACTGTCAGAAAAGTTCTGCAAAACTGGATGAGAAGTTTGTATTCATGAGTTATGACTGTCTTAAAAAAGTTTAAGAGCAACGCCATATACTGCACATAGACAGCCAAACTTTGACTTCAGATGATTTTATTCTCTATCAAATAGAAAGCCATACAGATTGTTATTAGAAGCTTGTCACTGCTGAAAATAATCTCTATATAACATGTGAAAGGAAAACAACAGCCTATTACTGGCCTTGGAACTTAGAGACACCAATTTATAATAATAATAATAATAATGTATGGAATTTATATAGCGCTGAATCTTGTAAAGTCACAAATCAAAGCGCTGACAAAGGTTTTGGTCTGGGCCAGGAAACAGTTTGAAATAAATCGTTGCCATAAGAAAACCTGATAAAATTAAACCTGACATAATCTGAATGTTCTTTTCTTATTTTCCTTGAGATTAATGTCAATGACTAAGGTTGTATTTTCTTAGTTTGAGAACTTAAGACCGCAAAATTGTCCATGCCAGGTGAATCAGATTTTTTTCTTTTAATAAATAATGTTGCATCCAATTTATAAAAATAAAAAAAGCTTCAAATGGGCATTCAAACTATCACAAATCCACAAATGAATACATTCATGAGCATATCATGAGTGAGGGAGAGACAGACAGACAGACAGACAGACACAAAGAGAGTGTGTGTGAGTGTGTGTGTGTGTGTGTGCGCACGTGTGTGTTTATGTGAGTAGTAGTAGTTCTTCAGTTTAACGTCCTTCCACTAAATAGTGATATCAGACGGGAAAAATGTGTGGTGTGTTGTGTGTGTGTGTGTGTGTCTGTGTGTGTTTTGGTGTGTGTGTGTTTTGTGTGTGTGTGTGTGTGTTTTGTGTGAGTGTGTTTGTAGAAGAGGGGTATGCATAAAAAATAAACAATAGCAAACACAAATATTATGAAGAAAAAAAAAAAGAAAAAAAAAAAGAAAAAAAAACAACAACAACAAAAAACATAAACAAAATTCTGAACAGAAAAAATGAACAGTTAAAATATTAACGTGCAATTCATATAACTAGAAGCTACCTCATATTAAAGGAGTCTAAACATAGGAGTATGACTTAATGACAAAACAATTTGTTTCATTAATGGAATGCCCTTGTAGAATTTGCGTAAGCTTCGGACGGGGAGGCAGGTAAAACGTTTTTCCAGATCTCTGAAATCGTAAAAGAATATGATCTGGTAAGATTTTCGCCACAGATACATGTTGCTTTTTTGGAAAATTTAGTTTTAAAAGCATTGAGCTTAAACCTGTAGATAATAGATACAACAATTTTCTAATTCATGTAAATTACGACATTGATCTTATCAAAAGATAATACATGGGCTACATCATCACCCAGAATAACTGGTACCTTGTAGCTTTTTTAAAGTGTTTCCAACATGCATTTTGTAACATGTTATAGCCCTCGTGGATGATAGAGGAACACTTATGCTGCAAAACCCATCCCTATGTTCAGCTCCCCCTTTTGCTTTTCTGTCAACTTTTTCATTAAAGTAGATACCACAGCGCGAGGGTATCCAGCAAAAGGTAACACCATGCCTCGTATCATCAGAAAATGAATTAGTGACTAATTTCGATTATGAGATCTTGTCTCACTTTTAAAACTGAAGTTTCAAAAGCAAGTAAGACTGCCCTGGAATCAACACAGAAAAGCGTTTGAAATATGTCTTTAGGAAAAATCTAGAAGATAATATAAAGCCATCAAAATAGCAGATAATTTTAGCTGTAAATATAGATGATTTTTCCCCAAAAGAAAAATCTCTCTACTTTCAAGATGGAATTACAAAAGTGCAACCCCCTCATTGTTGTTCAAAAGGGAAAAACCCCTGTGTATATTTTAAAGATTTGGATAGGGAGTTTGTAAAATATTCTTTAACTGATGAGCTAAGGATATTTCATACCTTTTTAGTTAAAAGGAATAATTTACGTCAAAATAGCTCTCTTAATTTCCATGGGGGACAAGGCGAGAGTGAATCTTTGATTTAGCTATTTTTGTGGAAATATTTCTGCTTTACAAATAATTGAGAAAGTATAGGTTTTTAGGTGTGGGACTGACAAAGAATGTGCTCTTTAGGAAAGTTGACATCGATCTTATACTAATTTTCGTTTGTCCACATTGGTATTCTTTGTGTGAACAACGTAAGAAGATTTAAGCCCAACAGTTGTCGATTTTGTCTAATGGCAAATTCCTATTTCCCTTTTAGGACCCAAAGATGCATGAAAAGTACCCCCAGCTAATCTGAAAGCCTTGCAGTCTAGTCTTGTCTTTCTGTAATAAATACTTTGGAAAACTGGGAAAAAGGTGTTTAGTGAGAGTTTTGTGTGTGTGGGTGCATGTGTGTGTGTGAACGGTGCTTGTAAAGTGTATGTTGCGTGTGCATGTGTTTTGCAAGCCCAAGTCTTAATGTGTGTGGTTTTACATGCATGTATTGTGTTTTTGTTTGTTTGTTTGTGTTGTGTGTGTGTGTGTTTGTTTGTGTGTGTTGGTGTGTGTGTGTGTGTGTGTGTTTGTGCCCAAAAAAGGAAAATTTTCTTTTAAATTTTTTTTTTAAAATTTTGGAAATTTAAAAATTTTTACCCAAAAAAGGTTTGTGTTTGAAAACTTAAAAAAAAACCCAACAAAAAGCTGAAAACCCGCCCACAAAGTGAATAAAAGGACCCCCCATGTTTTCAAACGGGAAACCGTCTTTTTAATTTTTAAAATTTTTGGGGATAAAGAGTTTTATTTATTTTTTGTGGTGGTATTTTTTTTTACCTTTTTTTAGTTGGGTAATTTAGAAAATTGCCCTTTTAAATTTTGGGGGAAAAGCAGGAGTGTTTTTGTTTGTATTTTTGTGGTTTTTTGTTTTTTTGGGTTGGTTTGGTGTGGTGACTGACGAAAAAGTTTTGGGTTAATGGCTTCTTTCTTTCCCTTTTTCTTTTTCCTTTTCCACCCATTGTAAAAATTTTTTAAGGGAAAAAACCTTTTTCCCAACCCAAAGAGCAGAAAAGTCCCCCCAATTTAATTAAAATTTAAATTACTTTCATTTTTTAAATTTTTGGGACACTGAAAAAATTTTTATTGAAGGTTTGGTGTGTTTCATTTTTTTTACCTCTTTTTTTTTGCTTCTTTTTCAATTTCCCTTTTTTTGGGGGTTTAAATCATTTTTTTTTTTTTTTTTTTTTTTTTTTTTTTTTTTTTTTTTTTTTTTTTTTTCACATTATTCTAAAAGTTTTCCCTTTTTTTTTAATTCCCCCTCCCTTTCTTTCCCCCCCCCCTTTTTCTTTCTTCCCTTCTCCCCATTTCAAATTTTTTCCACCTTTTTTTTCCCCAACCTTCTTCCCAATTAAAAACTCTCTATTTTTTCTTCTTTCTCTTTTTTTCAACATCTTTTCTCTCTCTTTTTTTTTCTTTTTCTTTTTATCTTTTGGGATTAAAATTTTCCCCCCCTTTTTCCCCCCCCCCCCACCCCCCTAGTCTTGCTTTTGCTGTTTTTCTCTCTCTCTCTCTCTCCTCTCTCCTCTCTCACTCTCTAAATTTCTCCCATGAGGGGAAGAGAGGGGGGAGAGAAAGAGAAGAGAGAGAGATTTTGGTGTAAGGGTTTTTTTGTGTGTGTGTGAGGCGCACATGAAAAGGTTGGTAAATGTTTTTTGGTCAATCAAGTAAAATTTTTATTTCCGTGGTACATTGAATAAGAAATGCTTTGCTTTTTTTTTTATCAACCCCTCTATCAAAGAACAAATTTCTTAATGATCATACTAAAATACTACATTATTGCAACCTTTACCAAAAAATTAAACCCAGTAAAAAGAAAATCATAAAAATACTTTGGGAAAAATAAAAATTACACGCATATAATAAACACACACACAATACTATACACACCTGCGCACCGTGTGCGCCCGTAACCACCCCACACATAATTTCGTCTTAAAAAAAGAAGTTTAAGAAAAAAAAAAAAAAAAAAAATCAAAAAACGTCGGACAAACAAATGTTTTCACCTACATACTCCATTCTTTCTGTTTTACTTTAGAAGTAGAAAGGTAAAATAAAAAAAAACATTAGAAAATACTGGGCATTATTGCGTCATTACTAACAATTGCCTGAAATGACATCCCTCCTCTCCTCCCACCCCGCCAACGTGGCTCATATGCGCTCAAACTCTTCAAAAAGCACTTTTTAAAAAAAATTTATATTCACAAATAAATACCAACAAAAAAAAGAAGTCAAATAAAAAATGACAATGTGGTGTGCGCATTTTTCATGTGCTTTTGGAGAGCGTGTGTTTTTACTATACATGTTTGGGGTGTTTGTATGCTGATTCCCAAAAAGAGAGAGAGGGGGGGAAAAAGGGGAGAGAGGAAAAGGGAGAAAAAAGAATAAAAAGTGTGTTTAGTGTAGTGAAAGAGTGTGTGTGTCACTTGTTTGTGTGTGTGTGTGCAGCGTGTGGCAGCTGCGTGGTGTGTGCACATGTGTGTGTGCGTGGTGTGGTGTGGTGCAGTATGAAGTACATGTGTGAATTACTGAATATAATAGGATATGATAAAACCATTAAAAATTTTGTGTGCAGTTTTGTTCCCTCAACCCACCCTCATGCACCCCCTTTGAGTAAAAAAGCAGTAAGAGACACAAGGAAACAATGAAACGAGGAAAACCAATGTTTAAAGATATTACATTTGTAACATTAGAGAAAAATGCCACATTCAGGGAAACCCACGAAAGCTATAGGACCAAGCTGTGTCTTTATTGAGGCCTTTGGATGCATTTAAATTGGGGGTTTCTTTGTTTTTTTTTGGATTTGTTTCGGTTTTGTTTCTGTTGTTGATTTTTTCCACACTGTTGTTACATTTGTTGGGCTTTTTTTTGGGGGGGGGGGGTGGGTGGGGAGGGGTACTATGTTTTTTGTTTTGGAAAATTCCTTCCCCCCCTTTAAATTTTGAACTCTTGGAAATTTAAAAGGGTCAGCACCTGAAGTCCAAATGCGGCTACCTTAAGGGGGGCAAGCATTTGTATATCAAAAAATTCCACCATTGGACTCTAGCACCTAGTCGAGAAAAACAAAACAAAAACGAAAGGATCTCATCATAAAAAAAATCAACAAATGATTGGAGGGGAGCTGAAAGTGTGAATGGGGGGGGGAGGGGGGGGGGCGCCTGCTGTGATTTCCAAAATAATAACTGTTTTTTTTTTAAAAATTTCGTTCCATCCCCCAAACTGAAAAGTGAAAGAAACCAGGGTGGTTTAACAGCAACCCCCACTCTACCCCTATCAATCAAAACCCTTTTGTTAGGGGGAAAAAATAAAACTTTGGGGGCCGGAAAAACGTCATCTTTGTTTTTAAAATGCTAAATGGTAAAAAATTTTTTTCTCACATGTTTGATGTAATGAAAAATGACTGCATAACCATTATAGATTATCGGGGGTTTAGACAGTTTTAGTTTGTTCAGATTTTGCTTTCTTTTCCCCTTGTGTTCCAAATGCCCCTTTCAAAGTGATTATTAAGATTTTTGTTATTTCAAAAAAATTTTCCAAAATTTTTTTTTTGGACCTGAAAAACTCCTACCCCCCCCCTCCAACCCCAAGTTAAGCAGGATTTTAATGACTACTGTGTGAAAAATTTTAATTAACTACATGTAGATCATCAATACATATTCATTTGTTTCCTTGTAATAGTTATAAAAAAAGATAGCCCAAAAATCATGGCATATGGCTTTAAAATTGCTTATCTCAGAAATAAAAGGAAAAAAAGAACATCCGTATACATACAGAACAGTACACAACGTACGTACAGTACAGACACAAAGTACTACACTCACACATCCACCCCACACCACACAACACCAGGATTTCCTTGTGTACTTTTTTCGCAAAGACTTAAACTTAAAATTATATCTTTAAATTTTTTTACTTCCCCCAATTTTTAGGCAAGTCATTGCCGACATGAAAGAACCCCTTGCATATTTTCTTTGCCAGCAGGGAGCAAGCGTTCCCGGGTTTCAAAGGTCACCCTTTTCGGGGGAAGTTTATCCTTATTATATTAAAAAGTTTTTTGACAGAAAATTTGTAAAAAGTCTTTTTTTACAAACAAAATTTTCTCAACTTTATTTTCTGTGAGTAAAATTTGTGATAAAATTTAACGTGGGACCCATTTTAAAAAAGGGACCCCCTTTGCCGATCCCAAAAATTGTTGGGGGCGGAACCAAACGGGGAAACATAACCAAACGCTGTAAATAAGGGAAACTTTCTTTGATAACATCAAATACTTGTTGATTTTGATACAAAAATACATATTCCTTTTTTGACGGTTTTTTGGGGTGCATCCAAAGAAAACAAATCAAACACCATCGATTGACCCAAAACTTCGAAAAACCCTTTTCCCCAAAAGCCACCAAAATCTAAAATGGATTCCCGTGGTAAAGGGGGCCAAATCCAGGGAATATTTAAAACGAATTGATTACCCTGAAAAAAAAATAACAATGGCAAAATATAAGGGCAAACCCCCTGTTTTTCTGTATTTCTACCATGTGCTCTCGAGACAAAATTTCAAGCGGAGACCCCAAAATTTGTAATCAGTTGATCTGCACCCCAGTGCCCCTAAAATTGTCTGTAACAGTCCCCTGGGCCCTTTCGTCCAATGGATGTTGGACGATAAAAGCGTCCAAACAACTTAATTCAAAAACAACATAAAAAATTCCATCACACCCGACTAGCTGGTCATTTTTTTCTGCTTTTGTTTGAAACTCGGCCCCAAAGCTACACCCCAAAAAGAACTCGTGAACTAAAAAAAAATCGCTTTAATCGGTTGGGAATGACAAAAATTTTTCTAAGAGGTCCCCCAGACCAGTAGACTTTGGGATCCCCACAAAAGGGAAAAGCTAAATCACGTGATTTGAATTTCAATAGTTAATTTTTTATTTTTGGTGTTTGGTTTTTTTTGGGGTTTTTTTTTTTAAATCGAGACGAAAGAGCCCTACACATTTTTTTCACGACACAACCCACGTAAGTGAATTCTGATAGAAAATTGTTTAAAGGGGGATTTTTTTTCTAAACGTTTAAATTTTTTTTTTTTTTTCTGGGTAGCCCAAATGAACTCACAAATAAATGTGTGTGTGTTGGTGTGGTTTTTTAAAAATTATGAAACTCGCATTTGGGTTTTGTTATTGTCATTCATCTGTTATTGTTTTTTTTTTAAATTTTTTATATTTAAATTTATATTTTTATTATTTAATATTTTAAAAATTTTAAAAATTTTAAAATACTTAAAGAAAAATTAATTAAAATTTTTTTTTTAAAAATTTTTTAATTTTTTTTTTTTTATTAATTTATTTTAAAAATATAAAGTATTTTTTTAATATTTTATTTTTTTTTTTTTTTTTATAAAAAAAAAGCTAAAAAAAAAATAAAATCTCTAATGTCATATTTGATCTTTTTGCATTTCATACATTTGCGCACAAAACCGTTTTTTTTAAATCCCGTTCCGCTTTTGGTAAAAAAGGCCCATTGTGTGCCGGTGGGAACAGATGCGGATTTCACAAATCCCGCATAAAAAACCCCGGGGATGGATGGTAAAAAAGCCTAAATGCTTATTCCATTACCTGTTTTAAAAAAAATTTAAAAAAAAATAAAAAATAAATAAAAAACCGAAGGGGAATAGGCATGGCAGGTCTGCGTTTTGGGCGAAAGCAATGGCAGAGTCTACTAGACCTGGGAAAACAACATCCAAAAAAAATACTGGGAAAAAAACAAGAAAAACAAGGGGTGGGTGAAACGAAACATGGGGATGATACCGAGAGAAAACGCTGAAAAGAACGATCAACCCCAAAAAAAAAATCAAGAAAAAAACAGGGGAAGCAAACGCTACTGGACAAAAACCGGGCTAAAAAGTCAAGAAGAGACAAAGAAAATCATTTAGGAACTGACTCAGGGAAACAGAGACGCAGCAGGCCAAAGAAAATGAAGAGACTGTACGAGATCACGAGAACTCTCTCAGGAAAAAACAAAAAACCCTAGCTGCCCTGTCAAAAATAAAATGGGAATCCCTTCCAGGAGGAGGGCCCCGAGAGAGATGGGCAAGCATTCAAAGAAAAGTCAACAACCTGCACCACCCCCCCGACATCCCCCCCCCTACGAAATCCGGCACAACGCCGGCCCCCCTACAAGAATGAGATCACCAAAACCATAAGTCACTCAAAACAGGGAAAAGCAGGCCCAAAGGATCCACCGAAGCAGAAGGCCCCATCCAAACTTTCCCCTGAGATTTTAACCCCCCCTATACAAAACGGAGCAAGAGATGACCCGAAAACTGGAAGAAGGCCACCGTTAAGCTGCCCAAAAAAAGGGGGGTTCCTCCCAACAATGGGGAACAGTCGTCCATCCCGGGGAAAATACTGACAAGGATCATGCTAGACAGCTGAAGACGCACTGGACAAAACCTTTGGGAGAAAAGCAGGCTTTAGGGAAAACAGATCATGCACAATCAAAAAGCCACAAAGCGCAACAATTGAATCCCTGGGTGGGAGCCCCCCTAATTCATCTTTACTCCCGAAGGCTCACAGCGTCCCACGAGATGTCATTTGGAAACTGAGCATCACTATGGGTTTCCCCCAAATTTATCACCATCACCCCAGCTATACAAATGCCACTGTCAAGTATCCATGAAGGGAAAGACGGGAAACCTTCCCGACAGCCGGGGTTCGTCAGGGCGTCTGTTGCGCCCAACCTTCCCGTTGGGTTTTACTGGATAATGCGGAAGCCACACAGGCCCGGAACCGGAAAAAGTGGACCCTCATGAAGCAGCTGGGGGACCTGGACTTCGAGATGACATCAGCCTTTCTCCCACGGCAACAAGACCCCAGAGAATTTTTCGGTTGCTGACGAAGCTGAAAAGACGGCCCCCAAATCACAGGGGAAGACGGGGATCATGAGGGTGAACAACAAAACACTGACCCAGTGCGACTGCACAAAAACCACAAAGAAGTCAGCAGTTTATTTCCTGGGCAGTGTCGTCATAAAGATTGGGGGGAAAAGATGAAGACACAATGCCGAATCAAAAAGCCCGTCACGCCTTCAACACCCCCGGCCAATTGGAGGGCAACGCCCCCTCTTTCAAAATAACTTGGATTACAACACAATGTCAAAACGGCCTACTTTAGGGTCAGAAACCGGGGGGTAAAAAAAAACCAAAACCCCCAAACTCCCGTCTTTTTCCAACAATGCCCAACATCCCCAAAAAGGTTTGGGAAGTCATATCCAAAAACAACTGTGGGAAGGACCAGACAAAACCCCAAATTTAGTCCCCTTTTAAAAAAAGGAAGTGGGGAGGTCGGCCTCCTCCCCAACCGCGCAAATGTCACCAGACGGCCCTGATGGAAAACCCCAAGGGAAGCCGAAAATTGGTCGACCCAAAACAGACCCCGGGGCAGAAGGTTTTCGAAAAACAAAAACAGCCGGAAAGCATGGGCCGAGCTGAAAGGATTTCCCCCAACCCAGTTCTTGGGGGGGTTTGTTTCAGCCCCCTCCCCAAGAACCCAAAAGGCATAAATAAGTAAGTCAAATCAGGTCGCCCTTGAAATTGACCTGGTTAGTAGTAAAAATCCCCCCCTTTAATTCACCAAAACCCTGCGAGATTCGAACCCCAATTCATGGACCCCAAGACGAGTTGAGTCAAAAAGATTATCATCGTTGTGCCTGCTCCCATTTTTTCCCCTTTCTTTTTTCCCCCCCCCCTTTTCCCTTCACGTCCCGGGTTTTTTATTTTTGACCCGCTCTCTGACCCTGTGAAAGGGCTTAAAAACCAGGGATTAAATGTAAATTATTTGCATGTTTCATGTCCCGTTTTCGTCACGGTTTAAAGTGCACACCAGAACCCTTTTTTTAAAAACCCAACAAAAAAAAAAACAAAACAAAAAACCAAAATAATAACAAAACAAAAAAACCCCATATCAATGACTTTCATGACGTACAACTGAACCTTTTAAATTTTAAAAACCATAACATTTTGGTTCATTTTTGTTGTTCCTTTACCCCTGAAAAAAAAAGTTTTTACAGTATTTTTGTTAGTTACAGTGTAACCCTGAAATTTTGGAAACCCATGCATGTGGTTGTTTGGTGGTTGATTTTTTTCTTCTTTGTTAAATTTTTTACTGCTAGGTTTTTGTTCCCCCCCCCTTCCCCCCATTCCCCTTTTTGGGGTGGTTTTTAAAGGGGTTTTTCCCCCGTTTCTACTGTGTGAGAGTGTAAGACGGGTTTTTTCATAAGGGATCCCACGGGGGGACGGAGTAAAAAAGCAATGATGCTTATTCGTTTCTTCAAATAAAAAAATTTTCCTTGTCTTGATTGTCCCCGGGATGGCAAAAGCTTCCCCAACAATTAAGTTTTTGTCATTTCTCCCCCTCTTCTCTTCTCCCTTTTCCTCTCTCCTTTTCTCTCTCTCCGTTTTTTTTTGGTTTTTTTTTGTTTTTTTTTTTTTACTGTGTATGTTTGGGTATGGGTTTATTTTTGTATATATATCCTATTTGGGGGGGACTGGATGTTAAAAAAAAAGTACATGGGTCTTATTTTTTTATCCCCCAAAAAAAAATATTTGAATTTTATTTTATTTGATTTGATTTTTCTGTTGTCTGTTGCTGTTGTTGTCGTCTGTCTGTCCTCTCTCTCTCTCCCTCTTCCCTCCTCCCTTTCCCCCTTTTTCCTTCTCCTTCTCTTCTCCTCTCCTCTTTTTCAAACCACAACAACGACGGCTGTATGAAAGAGACTCTGTGTAAACGCACGCCGAGCATGCTTTTCTTCTGCTGTCATTTTTTGTCTTTTCTTCTTACCAATGAACGAGAGCTTTAACACGAACAAATACCACAGAAAAAAAAAAAAAAAAAACCTCCTTCAGTGCCTTGATTCTTTTATGTCGCTAAATGCATGTTGTACACAGGACCTCAGCTTTATCCCTCATTCCAGACCCAGCTAAAACCCAGACCGAGGCCAAGGCCAAAATGCTCAATTATTCATGTCCATCCCCAGAGCAGTGGGGAAACAACAAAGATTCTCACTTCAGTACTCTGGAAGCTGCGTGTGTGATTTTATCATGTACCCTAGATGCTGAAAGGAAAAACTGAAAAGCTAATCTCCACCCCCAGCCCCCTTCCCGAAACACACACACACACACACACACACACGCACGCACGCACGCACGCACCACCCCACCACACACACACACGCACGCAGACACACACACTCAAGAGAGAGAGAGAGAGAGAGGGGGGGGGGGAGAACAAACAAAACCAAAAATAAAGCCTAAACAACAAGAACAGCAACAGCCCCAGCAACAGCAACAACAGCAGCAACAACACACAATACCGACAGCAACAGCAGCAGCAACAACAATAACAATAACAGCAGCAGCAGCAGCAACAACAACAACACACACACACACACACACACACACACACACACACACACACACACACAACCACACACACGATTCAAATTCAAAATTGAATTCCATTCACCCCTTTTGGGGTATGGAGGACAACAAATGAATTCAACAGGAGAACAAACCTAACAGCAATGCACCTCAAAATAGCCTTAGTTAAATTAGCAGGAACTGAAAAGCAACAATTCATCATGGAAGGAACAACAATCGCAAAATGATAACCAAACAAAACAAATCCAAGATATTAATTTTTAATTTTAACAAATCCAAGATATTAATTAATATTAAAAAATTTTCTTTCAAAATACAATCTTCATTTGTTAAAAAAATAAAATAAAATAACAGATGAGTTTTAAGAAATACAGGTAAATATTGTACATTTTGATGGAGACAGAAGAACGTTTCGTGATTTCCATTTTGTTAGCGTATGACTATTTCTCTTCGGGTCGGGATAGCGCAGTGTCAGAGCACTCGCTTTCCCCAGCCAAGTTTAAGCAGCGTCGAGCGTGGTTACCAGTTGATGGGTGACCGTTTGCGCGCCTTGGCTTCAGTACAGTTCCCCCCAGTTCACCCAGCTGTAAATGGGTACCTGCCCTCTTTAGGGTCAGGGAAGGTAAAGCAGCGAGGGAGAGGAGATGGGCGCCGCCCTCAATATGCTGGCCCTAGAGAAGTTGAGGTCTCTGACGCCTCCCTCCCCTACGACCTTATAGGTTATGGGACTCCTTTACCTTCCTTTACCTTTATTTCTCTTCTTCGTCGTCGTTGTCCAACACTCAGACAGCAACCGTTGTCTGTCATCATCATCATTAGCCATTACACCCAGCGGTGTGTAGGGCAGCAACAAAGCGCTTCCACTCCTGCCTATTCTGGGCCAACCTAGTCACTGATCCCCAAGAGTGCTGCATGGCCTTCATCTTACTTTCTACAGTTCTTCTCCACGTTGCTTTTGGTCTTCCTTTCTTTCTCCTTCCTTCTGGGGTCCAGTACAATGCTGTTCTTGTGATTGACTGTGGGTCTCTTCGGAGGATGTGCCCAATCTACTTCCACCGTCGTCTGGTGATGATGGTTCCCATGTCTTCTTGCCTGCATCTCCGTTGTCTGTCATATGAACGAAAATGCGTTGCACTGCGGTTTTGCGTCTGACAGATCAGGCCCAGTGCATCCGACTTCAGCGTGGGAGAGAATGGTTATCCTTAAAGGTTTTTTTCTGGAAAAAAGCAGAAGAGTGGACCAAGAAGGCAGAAAATAGACAAGAAGGAGGTGATAGGAAGAAAAGGAGCAATGCAGTAACAAGGAGGGGAGTCATCATCATCAGACCCGTGACCTTGGCGGTCGTGGGGGAGACATGAAAGACGATGCCGTGGTAAGCCTCCTCCATCCATCTCGGTCCTCGGCTCTGCGCAGTAGTGCCGAGTCATTCATCCTGGTCCATTCTCTGATGTTGTCCATCCATGACTTGTTCTGTCTTCCCCTCCTTCTGCCACCTTCGAGTGTTCCCTGCAGTACTGTTTTGGGCAGAGTGTTGCGGCGGTTGACGTGGCCGAACCATGCCCAGCTTTTTCTTCTGACGATGGTGAAAAGGGGGTTTTCCTGTGACCTGCCAGCCGTGTTATTTGACCTTGACAAATTCATTGGCTTTCGTTCTCTCCAGGATATGCCCAGTAGTTTTCTATGGCATTTTGTTTCGAATGACTGGATTCGCTTTGCTGTTTCAGCAGTCAATGTCCAGGTTTCACTTCCGTACAGCAGGATCGACTGAATTAGGGCTTTGTAGAGCTTTAGTTTGATTGGAAACTGATCTCTTTACTTTTCCATATGGTGGTGAGTTTTGTCATGGAAGATGTTGCCATGGCTATTCTGACTTTGATTTCTGTCGTCGATCGCCCGTCCTTTGTGAGTGTAGCGCCGAGGTATTTTAAAAGCGTCTACCTCCTCCAGTTGTTGGCCGTTCATGTAAATTTTAGCGGTGGCATTGCTCGTGCTGTTCACAATTTACTTTACTTTTCTCCGAGCTCACCTCCATCCCATATGCTCCAGCTCTGTTCTCAAGTCTGGTCGTAAGATCTTGCAGCTCTGTGTTACTTCCGCCCATGAGGTCAATGTCATCGGCAAACCGTAAGTTGTTGAGGGGTCTGCCGCCAATGGAGATGGTAGGGTGGAAGTCATGGAGGGTCTCTCTCATGATGTTTTCCAAGAACAGATTGAACAGGACTGGAGATAACAGGCATCCTTGTCGGACCCCAACTGTGGTTTTGAAGTAGTCTCCGACCTGATTGTTCAGGAGGACTGCACTGCTTGCAGTGTTGTATAGTGCTTGAATGGTTTGCACTAGTCCTTCTTCAATGCCAAACATTCTGAGGACCTGCCACAGGCCTTCGTGCCATACTCTGTCAAAAGCCTTCTTGAAGTCGATGAAGTTGTGGAACAGGTCTCTCTGATGTTGTAGATGTTCTTCCATCATGATGTGGCAGTTAAAAATCTGTTCGATTGTGCTCCTGCCTGCCCTGAACCCAGCTTGTTCCTCTGCAAGGTGTTACTCTGCCTCCTTCTTGAGTCGATTCAAAATAACTTTGAGCATGATCTTGCTGGCGTGGCTGATGAGGCTGATTGTTCTATAGTTTTGGCATTGGCGTAAATTCCCCTTCTTGGGCAGGGTATGATGATGATTGTGTCCATTCTGTTGGCCACTGTTTTGTCTCCCAAATCTTCTGACAGATAGCTGTAACATATGTGATGACTGTTTCGCCACCATGCTTGAGCAGCTCTGCTGGTATATTGTCTGCTCCTGGGGACTTTCCTACTGGTAAGCTGCGGATGGCTTCTTCCACTTCTTCCCTCAGTATAGGTAATGGCGAGGGTGCTCTTGATGTTGCTGCCTTCTCTTCTATTATGCTCTTGTCAGGTTGTATTGGGTAGTTGTACAGTTCTTGACAATATTCAGACCACCTGTTCAATGCAGCTGAGCTGTGTGTGAGGAGGTTTCCGGAGCTGTCTTCAATGACTGATGATTTGGTTTGAAGTGGTTTTGTGAGTTTCTTCAGGGTGTCGTATGCCTTTTTACCGTTGCCCACTTTCATGTTTTTTTCGATCTCATCACATTGATCACTGATCCACTTCTCTCTGGCCTTTAACATTGACTTCTTCACGAGATTGTTGGCCTCCCGGTATTCTTTAGGGTTGGAAGACCTGGTTGGTTTCAGTGCTCTTCTTGTATCGCAGAGGTCCAAGATGTCATTGGTAGTCCATGGCTGGTGTTTATTCCTCTGACGACCGAGTACCTCCTCTGCTGTTTCTCGGACTGCCTCATTGAAGTTGTTGGTGAGGTCATTGATTGATTTGTCTCTGCAAGATATAGCGCTATATAAATTCCATTTATTATTATTATTATTATTGATGTCATTGTCCAGGAGGGTTAATGCCGCAAAACGTCCGCCAAGCTTAGCTTGGAAGAACTCCTCGACATCTGGATCTTTCAGTTTGTCCACGTCAAATTTGATACGTGGGTTTGCAGGCTGTTTGTTTTTCTTCAGCTTCATTTTGAATACCAGCAGCACAAGGTCGTGGTCGCTGCCTATGTCAGCTCCAGGGTAGGTTCTTGTTCTGGCTCTGTTGATGCTGGATTTGAAGCGCCGTGGTGTTAAGATAAAATCTATTTGGTTATGGATCTTGCCGTTTGGGGGCATGCCAGGTTGTCCTCCTTGACTGCTTGTGGGGATAGAGGGTTTGCAATGGTAATCTGTGGGTGCAGGCAAACTCCAGTAGACGTAGTCCCCTGTCGTTGGTTTCCCCCAGTTCCAAAATGACCAACTGTTCCGGCCCATTGGTTGTAAGAGTCAGGACCTACTTTGGCGTTAAAATCCCCTTGGATGATGATGATGTCCTTCTTGGGTATTTTCTTAATGGTCACTTCAAGATCTTCATAAAATTCTTCTACTTCTTCATCTGTATGGTCAGATGATGGTGCATAGATTTGTATGATGGTGATGTTCTTGGGCTTGGCCGACACCCGGATGCTGATAATCCTGCTGGAAGCCGGTGTACAGCTGATAATGCACCCCACTACTTCCTTCTGACAATAAATGCCACTCCATGTTGGTGATGTTTCTCTTGGCCACTGTACCAGATCTTGTTGCCTTCTTCAGTCAATGTCTCACCAAATCCTGTCCATCTCACTTCTCCTAGTCCAATAATGTCCCATTTATATCAGCTAAGCTCATACTCTAGTTCTTTGATTGTTCCGCACTGGTAGAGTGTACGGACGTTCCATGTACCAATGGTGATTTGTTCTCTAGGGAGCTTAAGTAATGTTTTAACTCCAGTAGCTGACTTGTCACTTCCACCCTGGTGTTGATCAATGGAAAGCGCGGTCGTTGGTAACCCGGGCCTCGACCGATCCGGTATCATTTCGGCTTTGCATTTGTCTTTCATGTTTTTTTTCTGTGGGCTTAGGATATTCCTTGGTGGCGCCAATCTCCTCTCCAAGTCTCCATATGTTTTGGGTTTTTTCTATTGGGGTTTCCTCCCCCACATGCGACAGGTTGTACTGGGTTACATGGATACCAGTAGCAGTAGCAGAGAACTTCTCTGACTGAAGGAGGGGAGTAGAAAAGAGGAAATTCCTAGCGCAGAATTTTCAGAAGGTGGGGATGCTATTTATACTGACAGAACTCTGGCATCCCCACGGGGGAGTACGCTTTAAAGAAATAATACATTTTAAAATTTTTAACTGAAATTTATCAATGATTACTAGGTTTTCATATCCCCAAGTTTCACATCCATATAACAAAACATATATGATGATTTTATTGAATAAATTACAAGACACATGCACAGGTAATTCTGTTTACGGTCCATTCCTTATGAAACGAAACATGGCTTTATCAGATTTGTCATACGCTTTTTTCTTTCTTTTTTTGTGCATTTTGCAAAACTACCCCTCTACCTGAAGTTAGCTCCTAGATATTTGGAACCATTAACAAATTGTAAAGATTTTCCAGCATACGTAAACATGTTATGAGATATATTGCGGCAAAATTTTACCATGATTTCTGTTTTCACTGGATTTACAATAAGTTTCCACAGAGAACAGCAAGCATATAAATTGTTTAAAGCATCTTGTTACCCCTTCTTTGTATTTGAGAATAAAATAGTATCATTAGACTATAGCAAAATTAAAAGTTTAACATAGCTGGTTAATATTTTCCCATAAGATGAAAGTGGAAAATTCAATGACAAACAATTTATATTTGTCAAAATTTAATATAGTTCCAAATCATTCAAAAACAGAAAACAAAACAGGAAAAAAAACTTTGACCTTGACGAACGCCGGTAAAACTTAAAAAAATACTCTGAACATATTCCTTCACTAATAAAAAATTAAACACAATATTTTACATTTCCGTACATGTATATTCATGATGGCTTTCAATTTTATTTTGTCTACCTTTTGAACACACGCGCGCGCGCGCGCGCGCCCCCGCACGCCCCAAACACACACCACAACAAAAACACCACAAAAGCAAAACTTGAACAAGAAGACAAAAAAAAATTTTGATCTGGTATATTTCAATAAAAAAACCTGCCC
>CM054146.1:7812232-7837232 GCA_028751875.1 Rapana venosa
TATAATTATATTAATAAAAGGACATCTACACATTGGAATTAAGCTATACATAATTAATACACTCAAAACAAGATAGTGGAATAAAACAGTCACTAATCCAAATACAGTCAACTTACGCAATAACATTGAAATATTAAATCTGAATAAAGCATTCAACAGGATACAAACTGTAAACACCATAACTGAATCTATAAGGAAAACTTTTTATTCAAAAGGGTAATAGAATAAGCATTAGTTGCTTTTTTACATCCAGCCCTCTGGCAAAAACAATCAAACAAACAAAAGAATTAAAAACAAAACAAGGAGAGAGAGAGAAAGAGAGAGAGAGAGACAGAGACAGAGACAGAGAGATTCGGATTCGGATTCGGAATGTTTATTCATGTAAAGGCCATTGCCCCTAATGAAGGGTAGAGTATACAGGTAATATTAATGAAATCACTCAACATACACACACCATTAACAAACTTAACTAAGTCAGCACTGATCGTAATTTGAATGCCTTATATAAGTAGATCGATACATTTCGGACAATATTTTCGTTCATAGATGACAAAAGTAAACACAGACGAAACTGGCAAGGGTATTTGTAAAATTTCAATGGTATATACCGTGCTCTTAGCTTACTGAGAATAGGGCAACACAACATGAAATGTATTTCATCCTCATTTCCAGTTTTACACAATGGACAAGTCAAATCCAATTCAGAATATGTTTTGTAGCGATTTTGGTGTGTACTAATTTCTGAAATGCCAAATCTAAACCTGGTCATAATAAATTTCAAATGTTTGTCTAGATCCATTTTCAGATATGTTTTCCTGTCATGAACACCGCAAAAAGTTCTATAAATGCTAAACCTCTCACTGTTGTTAACGTGGAAGTCCCATTCTTGCCATCTGCATAAGATCAATCTTTCTTTAAACTGGTATAAAAATTCTTTAACATTTTGAACACCTCCATTTTCCCATACATACCCAAAACCATTTTCATATAATCTACAACGAATATTTGATACCCAGTTTCTTTGCCTCTTACATCCAACTCATATAGCATTTTATAAGCTTTCTTTGGTAATCTAACATCTTCCATCACTACTAATTTTAACCAATAACGAATACAGCGTATAACAGAGTTGATATAAATAGGATATCTGTTTGTTTCACCATAAACGAAGTCATTTGGGGTTCTCCTTTCAACCCCCAGAAACTTTTTCAATGCAAACAAATGTACTTGTTCACACTGACGAGCTGCATTATCCAGGCCCAAAGTTCTGCCCCATACAAAGCAATAGGTGCAACCTGTGAATCAAACAGTTTTAAAAACAATTCTAAGCTGCTGTTATTCAGGGATCGAAGTTTTCTCATGATGCATATGACAGCATTCTTGGCTTTACTACTAAGGTCGTTACATGCTAATGTGAAGCTAAGTCTTGTAGAGAATAATATACCTAAATATTTGTATGCATTTACCACAGGCATTTCAACACCATTGTATTTCCATGTTTCCCTTGCTGAGAGATGACCACCTTTTCTAAATACAATTATTTTACTTTTATCTAAGTTTACCGTCAAATCCATAGAATGTGCTGCTTTTTGTAAACTATTTAGTTGCGTTTGTAAACCAATAACTGTTTCACCTAGTAAAACTATATCATCTGCTAAAAGCAAAATGAAGAGTTCAAGATAATCGTTATTAAATAAAGCCCCATGTCTTCCATTTTTAATAACCTCAGTAGCAATCTCATTGATGAATAAGGAAAATAGAATTGGACTACAAACGTCACCTTGTTTTACACCATAAGTACAACTAATTAAATCTGTCAGTTTTGAACCACATCTAACTTTAACTTTAACACTATTGTACATACTTTTGATACAGTTAAACATTTTACCCGTTATTCCATTTTTTATGAGAATCTGCCAAAGAATACCCCTATTTAAAGAATCAAAAGCCTTCTCAAATCTATGAAGGCTACATATAATTTCCTGTTACAAGAGAACTGTTTTTGACAAAAGACAACAAAGTGAACATGTGATCAGTAGTTGAATAATTCCTTTTAAAACCAGCTTGATGTTCTCCAGTGATATTGTTTTCCTCAACCCATTCTTGTAAACGATGGTTTATGATTGTACTATAAATCTTACTACTAATGTCACTTAAAGTAATGCCTCTATAATTATTAGGGTTATTATTATCACCTTTTTTGTACAAAGGAAGAACAATGCCTTCTGTCCATTTTTGTGGAAAAACACCTTTTTGAAATAAAGCATTGAAAAACAATACAAAGAATTCAATAACATTGTCACCTGCATTTTTAAACAATTCTCCAATAATCCCAGAGAGACAGAGAGAGAGAGACAGAGACAGACAGAGAGAGAGTACACAGTACATTTTTAGTCCATATGATATTGCATACAATTTTCATGAGAGAGAGAATGACAATGACAAATTCTTTTATTTGAGGAAAATGAATAAGCACTGGTGTGCTTTTTTAACATCCAGTCCCCGCCCGTAGGGATACATCTCAATACCAATACTCATACACTCACACCGCAAAAACAAAGGGGGAAAACTTTAAAGAAAAACAAAGCAAACAAACAAACAAACAAAATAAAACCAAACCAAAAACAAAAACTAACCTCCCCCCCCCCCCCCCCCTAACAAAAATACCACCAAAAAAAGTAAAACAAACAAAAAAAGTAAACAACAAAAAAAAAGACAGGAAAGGGGGGGGGGGGGAGCCAAACATATAAAGTCATAAAAATGAACATTGTAAAATGTTACACACAATTGCACACGCAACAATAAGGTATTGAAATAAAGCATTCACTAGAACTCAAGTACAGTCAACAAGCCCAATAAAATATTGCAAATATAAAGTATGAATAGGTCTTTCATCAGGATACACAACAACTATAAGCAAAACAATAAAAGGAGAGAGAGAGAGAGAGAGAGAGAGAGAGAGAGAGAGAGAGAGAGAGAGAGAGAGTGTGTGTGAGTGTGTGTGTGTTTCAGAGATAATACTAAATATATAATTCTCAAAACAGCACACAATCACCATCAACACTCTTTTTGATTATACTGGTACATATCTATGTCAGGACGATGAAATAGGCCCAATACCCATACACTCACAATAAAAACAAGGGGGGGGGGGGAGTTAGAGAGAGAGAGAGGGGGGGGGGGGGGAGAGACAGAAAAGTAGACAATGACAATGACATTCTTTTATTTCGAGGATAATGAATAATCCCGCCCTTAGGGATATATATGTTAATAAAATAAAGACAGAGAGGAGAGAGAGAGAGAGAGAGAGAAGAGAAGAGAGAGAGAGAGACAATGACAATGACAATGACAAATTCTTTTATTTCGAGGATAATGAATAAGCACATATGTGCTTTTTTACATCCAGTCCCCGCCCGTTAGGGATACATCTTAATAATAATAACCCATACTTATACAGTCTCACAATAAAAACAAGGGGAAATAACCCTTTTCAAAACAGCTCCCCCCCAACAACCACCACCCCCCCCCCCCCACAACCACCCCCCCCCCCCCCAAAGCAAGCAAATAAAAGAAAACCCTAAAATACCCCCCCCCCCCCCCACCCCCCCAAAAGAAAACCTAACCAAAACAAACAAACAAACAAAAGAGAAAGAAAGAGAAAGAGAGAGAGAGAGAGCAATTTATTGCTATTTAGCGTTGCGGCGCGGTAACAAACGATATCCGAAGGCAACGCTATTTCAATGACATGAAAACCATGGCAGTTGTGGTATGTACATCTAGATTTGATACATTATTGTTGTGTCTCAATTTTCAAAAGTCTTTCCTTTTCCAGAGAGAGTTCGTGGCACACATGACCTCTGGTTATAGTTTCATCAATGGACTATGGGGAGAGGGGGGGGGGGATAGTGCTAGGCTATGTAACTCTGTATTTTATATAACTATGTATTTTTAACTTTCTTTTGTATCACCCAATGACCCACTTTGTGCCTATCATCGAAACCGGTCAAGGACAACCACCAGTTCAAAACCCAGTGAAGTATAGTACAGAGCAGAACAGAATAGACTCCTGACTTAGTTTTAACTGCAAAGCCTAGTTTATTATTTAATCATAGAGACATGCCTATGACTGAGATTATAATTTAGACTGATTAATTGGCTTAGTCATCTACCTACCAACTACTCCCTAGTCAACTGACCTAGTCACCTAGTTCAACCTCATCTCGCCAACTCTACCTTGTCTACTCACCTACTGATCTAGTCAACCTCACCTACTGAGATTATAATTTAGACTGATTAATTGGCTTAGTCATCTACCTACCAACTACTACCTAGTCAACTGACCTAGTCAACCTCATCTCGCCAACTCTACCTTGTCTACCTCACCTACTGATCTAGTCAACCTCACCTACTGAATAATGAACTAGTCAACACCATCTCATACTAGGACGTAAATACTACTAGTGTATGTAAGTAACTGCCCTAGTCAACCCCATCTCGCCAACTTCACCTAGTCAACCTCATTTGATGATCCGTGTCCCTAGTCAACCTCATCTTCATACTCATCTCATCCTAAGGACTTAAATATTACTAGTGTGTGCAATCATCATTGTGTATATACTACGAACCATTTCATCATCATTGTGCATAGACTTGAAATAACCATTACTACGAACTATAATGGTCATGTCCCACTAGATGTAGGCCTAGGCTAAAACCGGAAACCAGAAGAATATTATTACTAGACTAGACAACCTATCAACATGCTTAAAAAAACACTGTGCCTACTCTTAGTTATAGCTTTTTGTCAAAATTCCTAACCGCCCCAGGACAACACTACTGACAACAAACAGAACATCAACCTCAGCAACGTACCACCAACAGCCAACACCGCATTGACGCAACATGCGCTGCCTTCATCAGCTGCAAACCATCCAAACCACCAGTCACCGCTCAACGACCGCGCACGAACCCCACTCTACTTATACTATCCATACTCCTTTCAGGAGACATACATCTAAACCCTGGACCTACAGCAACATCCACCTACCTTGCGGCCTCTGCGATCACCCAGTGACATGGAGCTGCAAGGGTATAGCCTGCGACGACTGTGGAATCTGGTTCCACAGCTCGTGCGTAGAACTATGTAGCACAGACCTTTCAACATTAGAAGACCCCAAACCCACACAGTGGATGTGCTACAGATGCAACTCTACCAACTGCGACACATTTACATTTAGGAACCTGACAAGCAGCACAAACTACTACTTACCATTTACAGGGACTCCAACACATCACTTGACTGCCACGCATCAGCCTTCAGCCCACTAAAAACAAGCACCCCAAACAGCAGCCACCAGCAAACTACCAAGGACAGCCCTACAAGTAGAACGACTGACAACTTAACCCCACTGACAACCAGTACACCAGCCCGACCAACCCCACTAAAAACCCCGACGAACAACCCCAAAGCCAGACCAGCTAAAAACTATGACTCCGAAACCCACAATAGTTACGCCACCCAATAGAACTAAAATAAACGATCACTCCAACACTTCCTCCAACACTCCAGCATACCAACTACCGGAGAGGAAAAACCTTAGACTAATGACAGTGAACTGCAGAGGAATTAGAAATTAAAACAGCAGAGTTAGAAGCACCCCTCCACTACATCAAACCTGACATTGTCTGCGGGACCGAATCCAAACTCGACAACAACGTTCAAAACAGCGAAGTGTTTCCAGATAACTATTTAGTATATAGAAAGGACAGAGGTCAGTTAGGGGGGGGGTATTCATACTAGTACGTAAGGAACTTATTTCAACAGAAGAAAAGGAAAATAACAGCCAACTGCGAAACAATCTGGGTTAGAGTAAAACTCCACAAAGCAAAAACCTTATAGTAGGATCCTTCTACACACGTATAGAAACACAAAGGACATGAAAGAACTAGAAATAGCACTAGGGAAGCTTAGACCAGGAAACGGACAAACCCATCCTAGCAGGGGACTTCAACTGTCCCGACGTAGACTGGGACACAAACACTGTACCACCAGGATCACCAGCGAGACCAGTTCAGCAACAGCTAGCAGAAGTCACCGCCGAAGCAGGTTTTACACAGATCCACAGAGAAAGCACTAGAGAAAAGAACCTACTAGATTTAGTTTTTACCACCCAAAACCTTCACTCATCAGATCCTCCATCTCGGTCCCAGGAATATCCGACCATGACCTAGTCGTAACAGACATCGACACAAAACCCCACTACACCAAACAGGCAAGAAGGAAATACTACAACTTTACAAGAGCAAACTGGACAGGACTTAGAGAAGGATTAGACGACCTAAAAGACACAATTAGTAACAACCAACAACAAGGGGACGACGCCAACACACTATGGACAACCTTTAAAAGGAAAATAATGCAAGAAATAGACACCTACATCCCATCACAGATGAAGACCAGACACAACAGCACACCATGGATAACGAAAGATATAAAACGCATGCTCAGGAATAAACAGAGACTCTACAACCAAGCCAAGAAGCACAACAACTGGGACAACTACAAACACTACCAAAAAGAAAAGCAAACGAAACATACGCAAAGCGGAATGGCACCACATCAACACGACAATACTACAAGGGCTACAAGCAAACAACAACAAACCCTTCTGGCGATATATAAAGAACAAACGACAGGACAATGTAGGAGTAGCACCACGAAGGAAGGAGCAACCCTAGTTAGCGATAGCTTAGGTAAGGCCAGAATATTATTAAAACAATTCCAATCAGTTTTCACTCCAGAGGATAGGACACCAACCCACCGCCAATGGACAATCTACATCACCAACCCATAGAGAGCATCACCGTCACAGTAGATGGAGTAGAAAAACTGCTCAACAAACACCGACCCAGCCAAAGCACACGGACCAGATGCCATCCCAACATAGTACTAAAGAACTGCGCAGACATATTAGCACCAGCACTAACAACCATCTACCAAAAATCATTAGACACAGGAATTCTACCGGCGGACTGGAGACAAGCTAATATATCAGGTATCTTTAAAAAAGGGGACAAACACACAGCATCCAACTATAGACCAGTTTCACTTACTTCAGTATGCTGCAAGATTTTAGAACATATAGTATGCCGCCACCTAATGGAACACCTAGAAAGGAATAATATTCTAACACACTTAAACCACGGCTTCCGCTCTGGCTACTCCTGTGAGTCCCAACTCCTGACCACCACCCAGGACTTCCTATCATCATTAGACAAGGGAGAACAAGTAGATGTAGCAATCTTAGACTTTAGCAAGGCCTTTGATACAGTCCCCCACAGGAAACTACTATATAAGTTAGAAAAATATGGCATGTAGGAGAAATTCACACCTGGCTGAAAAACTTTCCTAACCACCAGAAACAAAGAGAGTAGTGTTAGAAGGAGAAACATCAGAAGAAGTTAGAGTAGAGTCAGGAGTACCACAAGGAACTGTGTTAGGCCCCATACTCTTCCTATGCCACATTAATGACCTACCAACATCAGTCGCATCCCAAGTAAGACTTTTTGCAGATGACTGTCTTTTATATAGAGAAATAGGCACCTTCGATGACCACATCACCCTTCAGAAAGACCTCAAGAAATTAGAAACCTGGGGAGAAAATTGGGGATGCGTTTTAACGCCAGCAAGTGTTATATTTTAAACATAAAAAAAGAATCAGACTATCTCTACCAACTAAATAGTACCATCCTCCAGCAAGTGGCATCAAAACCATATCTAGGGATCCACATCTCCAACGACTTGAAATGGGACCACCCACATAGACAAAATTACCAAAAAAGCAAGCTCAATGTTAGGATTTTTACAGCGAAACCTCAAACACTGCCCACAAGAATGTCGTAGATTAGCCTATCTATCACTAGTTAGATCCACATTAGATATGGTGCCACAGTAAGGGATAGCCACTGCCAAACAGACATAGATAAGTTAGAACGTATCCAGAACAGGGCAGCCAGATTCATAAAACAAGACTACCATACTAGAGACCCTGCTGTGTCACGACCATGCTCCAAGACCTGCATCTGCCGAAATTACAAGACCGGAGGCGACAGCTTAGGTTAGCCTTTATGTATAAAGTGGTTGAGGGACTTGTCCCGGCCATGCCGCCATCAAATTTTTTTACCCCCAAACCCCAAGGTAAACGTAGAATTAAGACTAAGACTTTTAAGGACTATAAATCAGTAAACATAGTAGAAAGGACAGCCTGCAACAACAACAGAGGCTACACAGTCCCAGACAGCAGGTGCAACCAGTACAAGAAACTCCTTCTTCGTGCAGACGGTTATAGACTGGAACCACCTCAGCGACCAGACCGTCAATTCCAAGCCCCTGAGCTCCTTCAAAGGGGCCCTCACCAGGAGAACCAGCACTAGGTTTTTCAGAACAACCAGCATTAGTACTAGCAGTTAAGCGCAAACCCCCAATCCGTCGCGTAAAGCCAGAAGTGGTTACTGCGACGTATTGATCCAGATCCAGATCCAGAACTCACAGGTGGGGGGGGGGGGGGGGGGGGGGGGGGGGGGGGGGGGGGGGGGGATAGTGCTAGGCTATGTTTAACTCACGGGGCGGGGGGGGGATCTCCAAGAGCGGACACCTAAACATGGATTGGAACCGAACCCTCATATCAACTCGATCACGTTAGTCTACTATTTCATTCACCTTCCCTTTTTTTTCTTTTTTTGTATACTAAAGTTAGTTTTCGGGACGGAATTGAATGCCTTCTTGAACTAAATAAACGTACAGAAACAGCAAATAATCACAATTCAACCAGCCGAGTTCATTATGTTCATCACGTAGCCTACATGAGCGCTAGGCCTAGGCCTATTAAACTTCGACGGCTAGGCCTACGTTTTTTCTCCGATCAGGACTTTACAAGAACTACAACGCATTCTGGGTAATTTGCGTAAGTTGTCCTTCCTTTCAGTCTCGGTCACCACAGAAGCAGAAGCATGGAAGAATATTCACGAGATCCGTGGTACGTTATTGCTGAAATTAATGGTTTGGTATAATTGCTTTGAAATAGAACATTAATCGTTGATTTTCATATTATTGTGTGTTACTCATATCATCATGATGTTGAGCTGACTTATCGTGCAGGAGTGCGAACGTGATGATGAAAGTCACGCAGTTGATTGCTGTCATAGGCCTGTTAACCTTTTTCAGTTAATGTTGGCTCTAAATATAGTTTTGTTTAAAACTCATTTTCGGCTTTGATTCATGACTGTCTGCATCCATCAGATTCTGTAATTGTGTACATTAGTACCATACCATCAGAACTTGGAATCATGTCCAAGCTAGAACAGTTGGGCTACGGTTGGTGTAGGTCTTAACTCTTTAGTCCCATAGGTACAGCCCGAGTGTTCTCCCCCTGCCCAACTGTGCAGCCAGGTCTTAATGAAAACACAGGCATGTGAGAAAACATGTGCTAACTTCTAAACTATTTAAATGATGGCTTTCAATTTCGCAGTGTTAATGGCCTGTTAGTAAACTACCAATGGTCCAGTTTTCATAGCTATGGAGTCAAAAATAAGTGTTGGTTTGTTTGAAGTAAATAACAAAATTGATAAACAACCCAATCAACCCAAAAATGTAACTGTTTGTTAATATTATGGAAAAAAAATTCTGGATGAGACTATAAACCGAGGTCCCATGTGTGAACGCATGCAAAACATCTTGCGCACATTTTTTTTAATTTGAGAAACCAATGCAAAAAAAGCAATAGAAACATTTATATACGGTTTTTTACTTTATTAGCAATGCCGAAAAACAAATAACAAAAACAAAGGCCTTGCCAAAGCAAGTTGGCTCCATACCAGTGTAGCTTTCCTTTGGAAAATACTTAGTAATGTAATTGTGATCTCTGCCTTCATCACTTAGCCTAGATATTTATCTCTTGGTACTGTGATAGCAATATTTGTATGATTTTACATTTCACTGTTTTCAGTTTCTGAAATTTGTCCACACAAAAATTTGTTGCTGTTGAATTTTGGGGGGAAAAAGGGGGTGGGGGGTTAAAACTATATTTTTTATGATTGTTTTGTTTTTGTTTTATATTGTAGCCCATGGCGCATAGTTGATGATTGTGGTGGTGCTTTTTCCATGGGAGCTATTGGTGGGGCCTTCTTTCATTCCATCAAAGGTTACAGAAATGCTCCCAGTGTAAGTATCCTTTCTCTCTCACTCAGCTATGAGCTAGCAAGTAATGTGTGCTCTTGACACAGTTGTACATGAGCAGGCCCAGTTAGATATCACATGTAATGATGTACGTTATGTGCAAGCCAGTTGCCACACACACAATTATGCACACATGCCTGCTCCATGCTCTTATGCATGCTCACCACATGCACACAGGGACACACACACTACACGCATGCATGCTTGCATAAAATCATGTATTCATACATCCATGTGACCATACAGATGCACACAATCAATGACCTCTCTCTCTCTCTCTATCTCTCTCTCTCTCTCTCTCTCTCTCTCTCTCTCTCTCTCTCTCTCTCTCTCTCTCTCTCTCTCTCTCTCTGTCCATTCTCACCATTACTGGCATTAGGCAAAAATATATGAAACTGTCTCAAAAGTTGAAGGTGAAAGTGGGACATAGGTGTAAAAATTTCAAAATTTAAGTTTTCAGTGCTCATTTTCATGTTACTGTTAGGGTGCACAAGGTGTCTATTTTTAGGATTCACAGGTCAGAAGATAGTCTGGCTTGATATGTAGCAGAAAGAGGATCATGAAGTTGAAGAATGAGAAATTCTTGCGCGTGACAGCAGACAAAAAATATGCATGTGATTTGCAATGAAAATGGCTCTGCTGTGCATTATCCTGTCAGTGTCATGGTTAGTAAACATACAGTAAATTTTACTTAATGCAGCCAGTTTTACGTTGTTGTACAGCTTGGCTCTTTTTTAGGAGTTCTTTAGTCTTGTCCTCTGTCACGCGCAACAATTCCAGATGTTAGAATTCTTCTCACAAGAAATTATGTAGTGCATAGATCTTCAAATGGAATTTTTATTAATCTAGAGAGGTATTCTTTCAATGTCATTGGCACAGGTGTGTCACAGACCTTTCTTAGGAGATATGATGGCCGCCATTCCTCATCACTCGCAGCGTTACCATTCATGACATAAAAGAGGGGCAGGTACCCATTTAATGCATTTTCGCTGAACATGAAGGATGTATGAAGAATGAAAGGTTAAGGTTTCTTACCTATACCAACTGGTAACCACGCTCGTGCGTGCAACTTGGCTGGGGGAAAGCGAGTGCTCCGACCACTGAGCTATCCCGTCCCCTCTTTACCTAGATAGGTATTCTTTCAATTTCATTGCACAGTGTTTTCAGTTGTCTTCCTACAGACTTTTGATCATGAATGTGATTCGCTTGATATGTCGCACATGACAAATCAGCAGCAGACAAAAATTACAAGCAAATCGTGGACAAAAATAAAAGAAAGATTGATCACAAAGCAATAACAACAATGCAGATCCCATAATCTTAATGACCTCATTTTCCTCCTGAACATGAAAATGGATTTGAAAATGAGGAGATGAAAGGTTGAGTTTTTTTCCTTATAAGCAACGTATGTACATTAGTCATGTTGCACGTGACGCATAGCACTAAGACAAAAATGACAACGCTTAATGTAATTTGCAATATTGCAAGGAGATGTAATCACTTAGTTTCCTCAAACAAAAACAATATTTTGAGTATTTCTGTCAGACTTATGTATAATTGTGTCTCTTTAATTCTAAAACAACTGAAGTCGTTACATCCTAGATCTAGATCTATTTTGGCAGTGTTTTTGTTATTGCTATTTGTCTGCATGGTGAGTCAATTTGTTGAAACAGTCATAATAAATACCAGATGTGCAATCACTCTGATAATCACTGTTGTGTTTTAGAAACTGGAAATTTATTGTTGCTGATGACAAATATGTGAAAAACGGGAGTTTGGCTGCTCGACTTACCCCATGAGAACAGAGTCACTTATGAAGGGCTATAAATCTTACTTATGTATAATATATAAATCTCTAGTTTCCGAAGGAGAACAAACAAAACAATTCATATAATGATCAATTTTAAAAATAAAACAAAACTCAGAACAAAACATTTCATATAATGATCAATTTTAAGAATAAAACAAAACTCTGGTTTGATCTGATGACTGTGGTGAGGACTCGAAAACCATTCTCATCCACTTAAGAAACTTTCCAGGTATTGACCAGCATCATTGTGTTTTGTGTCCGTGATAGCGCCTCACTTGCTTTATTTCTATTTAATGTGTTGCCTAAAGCATCAGATATCTACTCCTAGCTTGGATAGGAGTCTTTTTGTGATGATATTTGTTTGATTGTGACTATGAGTGAAAAAAGTACAAAAACAGAAGAACTTGCCTGCAAGCGCTGTTCTGCCTTGATGCAATTGCAAATGTGCTGGATGACCTCGCGTGATTTCCTCCTTTAGTTTTAGCACAAGAAGTGTCGAGTACTCAAAATCCGTGGGTATGAAACGCAGTGTTGTTGATCCTGACAAAAGGACAAAAATAGGCACCACAATCATCAAAACTGCACTTTCTGGTTTGGCTTAATATCAGAATATTTAATTTTGGAGCATTTTTATGCACAGATCATGATCTTTTACTGCTAGAATGTGAATATAGTACAGTGGATATGGATATCAAGTTCAAAGATATTGTTTGGGTTTGTTTTTTTCCAGTGTGAGATAAAAGCTGTCACAACTAACAGCATGATTTTTATATATGGACATATTCTACATAAAAATACAGCAAGATGATGATCATATGCTTAGATTTATTGTTCAATATCTTCTGAAACAACTAGAATAGACATATACATTTTATTTCTGTGCTGAAAAGTGGTTCCACATTCATCAAAAATGTAGGCCCTTGAAATGTCCCATTTTTGACCAGAAAATAACTCCTCTTCATGGCACAACATGTTTTACAAACATTACACAGAGATTCACAAATCTTTCACACTAACTTATGTGTCTGCTGAATTCCTTAGGATCATCTTGGTACTTCCATTAAAGTCTTGACAGTTAAAGAAAAAATGCTAGCATAGTGAGCGATGGTAGCCAGTAACGAACTTTTGAGACAGTCTGAGTCTCATATATCCCAGAAAAATGTACTACTGCAGTACTAGCTCTGTTTAACTTATTGGATATTGTAACCCTATGTATCATCAGCAATTTAGCTATAAATGCATAGCCTTTAGAATAAGATATAAATGATGTCATTAGTTTTGTTAATTTCATTCATGTTTTCACTGCAGTAGCCTGAGAAGGTGTTAGTTTTTCTCTGTAGATTTGCAATATTGCATTTACTTGTCACCGCTGTCTTTTATTGTATTTACTTGTCACAGCTGTCTTTTATGGTTTACCATGTATTCTTATCATTAATTATTGATTTCATCAGCGTTTTCATGTATGAGTGAATGGCCTTTAGAAGAAGATAACATGGTGTCGTTAGGTTTGGGTTTCTCCCCACTCCAGTAGGTGTTGGTTTTCCTCTGTAGATTTGTATTGCATTTACTTGTCACAGCTGTACTTTACAGTTTACCATGTATTGTTACCATTACTCATTGATTTCATCAGCAGCCGTTTTCATGTGTGGGCCAATAGCCTTTTTTATGAGTATATCTTTTCAGTGCTTCTCTTCTCTCTCTCTCTCTCTTCTCTCTCTCTCTCTCTCTCTCTCTCTCTCTCTCTCTCTCTCTCTCTCTCTCTCTCTCTCTCTCTCTCTCTTCTCTCTTCTCTCTCTCTCTCTCTCTCTCTCTCTCTCTCTCTCTCTCTCTCTCTCCTCTCTCTTCTTACCATAATTTAAACCTGTAGTCTCCATCCCTCCCCATTCCTTTCTCCCCTGCCCCCCAACCTGCCATTCACAGTTCTGTGTGCCTTAAACTGTTTTTCTTTTTGGGGATCAGTCATACTTTCAGTCTGAAAAATTCAGGAATAGTTGTGGAGATTAAAAATATAGCATCATTGACAGTTTTTAGAATCGAAAATGCAGTTTATAACAAGTTGATTTTTTATTTCTTTTTTAGGAGGGGGGGGGGTTGGTGGTAAAGTGGAAGTACTAGACCATTAAAAAAAATCAACAAAGTACTGCTTTGCTCCCTGTGAATATGTAGAACTTTGTGAACAGTGAAGCCATACATTGATGTTTAGTATGATAACAACAAAACACACAACAAAACAAAGCATAGCAACAAAGGGAACAAACAAAGTAAACAAATATTTTTTTTAAAGCAACCTCCCCCCCCCCCGAAACTCAGCAAGACAAAGTTTGAAAGTTATTTTCTTCCCTCAGGGTTTGATTTTTCTGGTGGGTTTATTTTGGGGGGGGGGGGGGGGGGGGGGGGGGATGTCCAGTTACATGATGTTATCCGTGTGCCTGTGTTAAGAAATTGTTACTATCAGTTGAGTTCTACACTTTTCCTTTTTTTGTTAAAATGAAAAAATGTGCTGTGCAGGGTCAGTACAGACGGCTGATTGGCAGCATGATTGCAGTGAAAGAGCGAGCGCCTATTGTTGGAGGTAAATATTCCCAAAGATAACGGCTCATTGAAGGCATGTGACATGTTTATAATAATAATGTATGGAATTTATATAGCGCTGAATCTTGTAAAGCAACAAATCAAAGCGCTCGGATGACTTTTTTCTTGTTTTTGTTGTTGTTGTTGACACTGACTTCTTCATTAACTCCTTGAGGAGTTGTCAGTGCTCTGGGTTTTCCTATCTCTTAAACCTTTAGTCTGGGGGGTGGGATGGCCTAGTGATTAGAGCGCTGCCCTTGTGATCTGATGGCCCGGGTTCAAGACACCACTGAGATGCCCATTTATTTTTTTAAAAGAGAGAGAAAGATGCCCATTGAAGGGGATTTTTACTGACTCCTCTTCTATGAACATCTCTCTGATGAGACAGTAAACCAAGGTCCAGTGTGGGAAAGCATGTAGAACATCCTGTGCATACATTTAAAAAAAACCATTTCCGTCTTTCAGCAGAGTAGGCTAATGAATGCTGGTAGGAGCAGATGACAAAATCTAAAAAACCACATGCAAACTGGTGTTGTCTTTAGACGTCATTCCTGAAGCCGGAATGTGGCTACCTTCATGGTGGGTAAAAGGTCACATCCGCAGAGTCACACTGTGGGTGAACCTCAGAGCTTTAGCTGAGGATCAAAAAACAAAGCTCATTTTGTCTCCACTCCCTCTCCCCTTCTTTCCCCTTCCTGCCAATCCCATTTCTCAGTGCCTGGAATGTGTTTCTTGTATCGTTATCACACCAAAGTCGTATGCGCTGGGCCTGACTTGTCAGGCACTTTGTGGCAGCATAATGCATTTTCTCTCATATGTTGCTGTCTGAGCATTTAACGAAGAAGTAATAAAGTGATAACCCCATCCCCTTAACCACCCTTCATTTTTTCCTCTTCCATTTTATTCAGTCTTCTTGATTCCCTGTTTATTGGTGCTAATTTTAAAAGAACCTGTTCATTGCAAAAAGCAACAGAATTATTTTCTGGGTCAAGGTCTGGAAAACTAGACAAAAAGATGTATCTGTCTGGAGTTGTATTGAGTCAAAAGGTGTAAGAACCCCTGTATTTCTGGTAGACTGTTGCTCCTGTGGATCAGAGCACTTGGATGTGGAGTTTCCCTCATCTGTGACAACAAAACGGCGGCGTTGTGTTTCAGGTAACTTTGCTGTGTGGGGCGGCCTCTTCTCTGCCATCGACTGCTCCATGGTGTACATCCGGAAGAAGGAGGATCCCTGGAACTCCATCACCAGCGGTGCCCTCACCGGGGCCATCCTCTCTGTCAGAAGTGAGTGCTGTTGGGCCACAGTGTGGCAGGCAGAAGTGAGTGCTGTTGGGCCACAGTGTGGCAGGCAGAAGTGAGTGCTGTTGGGCCACAGTGTGGCAGGCAGAAGTGAGTGCTTTTGGGCCATGGCAGTTAGTGTGGCAGGGAGAAGTGAGTGCTGGTGGGCCATGGCAGTTAGTGTAACAGGGACCTTGTGTCAGAAGTGAGTGCTGTTGGGCCATCACAGTTAGTGTGGCAGGGAGAAGTGAGTGCTGTTGGGCCACAGTGTGGCAGGGAGAAGTGAGTGCTGTTGGGCCATGGCAGTTAGTGTAACAGGGACCTTGTGTCAGAAGTGAGTGCTGTTGGGCCATCACAGTTAGTGTGGCAGGGAGAAGTGAGTGCTGTTGGGCCATCACAGTTAGTGTGGCAGGCAGAAGTGAGTGCTGTTGGGCCATCACAGTTAGTGTGGCAGGGAGAAGTGAGTGCTGTTGGGCCACAGTGTGGCAGGGAGCAGTGAGTGCTGTTGGGCCATCGCAGTTAGTGTGGCAGGCAGAAGTGAGTGCTGTTGGGCCATCACAGTTAGTGTGGCAGGGAGAAGTGAGTGCTGTTGGGCCATCACAGTTAGTGTGGCAGGGAGAAGTGAGTGCTGTTGGGCCATCACAGTTAATGTGGCAGGGAGAAGTGAGTGCTGTTGGGCCATCACAGTTAGTGTGGCAGGGAGAAGTGAGTGCTGTTGGGCCACAGTGTGGCAGGGAGAAGTGAGTGCTGTTGGGCCATCACAGTTAGTGTGGCAGGGAGAAGTGAGTGCTGTTGGGCCATCACAGTTAGTGTGGCAGGGAAGGACCTTGTGTCAGAAGTGAGTGCTGTTGGACCATCGCAGTTAGTGTGGCAGGGAAGGACCTTGTGTCAGAAGTGAGTGCTGTTGGACCATCGCAGTTAGTGTGGCAGGGAAGGACCTTGTGTCAGAAGTGAGTGCTGTTGGACCATCGCAGTTAGTGTAACAGGGACCTTGTGTCAGAAGTGAGTGCTGTTGGGCCATCGCAGTTAGTGTAACAGGGACCTTGTGTCAGAAGCGAGTGCTGTTGGGCCATCGCAGTTAGTGTGTCAGAAGTTAGTGCTGTTGGGCCATCGCAGTTAGTGTGTCAGAAGTTAGTGCTGTTGGGCCATCGCAGTTAGTGTGTCAGAAGTTAGTGCTGTTGGGCCATCGCAGTTAGTGTGTCAGAAGTTAGTGCTGTTGGGCCATCGCAGTTAGTGTGGCAGGCAGAAGTGAGTGCTGTTGGGCCATCGCAGTTAGGTGCAGGAGTGATGAGTTGGGCCATCGCAGTTAGTGTGGCAGGGAGAAGTGAGTGCTGTTTGTCTATCGCAGTTAGTGTGGCAGGCAGAAGTGAGTGCTGTTTGTCTATCGCAGTTAGTGTGGCAGGGAAGGACCTTGAGGGTAACACATGCTATTATAAACAAAGCTAGGGGCCTGGGTTTTGATTCCGGTCAGAACCTCAACTTTTCTCTCATCCGCTAGACCGTGTGTGGTGGCCTGAGTGCTGATCTTTCTGATGAAAATATGAACGGAGGTCCCATGTGAAGCAAATATTTAATGCACATGAAAGAACCTGTAGTAATAAGAGAGTTGCTCTTGAAAATTCTGTTTAAAAAAACACCCAACAAACCAACCCCCCCCCCCCCAGGGTTGGGGTTGCATTTGTGGTAACATCCTTATTAGGGAGAGCTGTAACCTGAATTTTACAGAGAAATATTCCATGGCAGAAAATGTTCCATAGTGCACTGAATAATCATTCATGAGTTTGTAATGTCAAAGTCATTTGGATGAGACTTTAAACCGAGGCCCTGTGTGCGAATGCATGCAGGACATCTTGCGCATACGTTAAATCCTGTTCCGCTTTTCGGAAGAGTAGGCCATTGTGTGCCGGTGGAAACAGATGACAAAATTTACAAAGCTGCATACACACGGGGACTGGATGTAAAAAAGCACATGAGTGCTTATTCCATTATCCTCGATATAAAAGAATAAATAAATAAATAAATAATCATGATGGTTTACTCTAGCATTATTTGTTTTATCAGTTGATTGTTTCGCTGTATTTGTGTTTATCAGGTGGTTGTTTCACTGCTTATTCATTTACTCAGTTTATCATTTTACTGTTTGCTAGGGGGTTCAAGAGGTGGAGTTTGGGGGGGGGGGGGGGGGGGGAGAGATTTTTGGTTAAGAGGCTTATCTACCAAAGCCAAATTCCATTAGCTGAACTTCCTTTTGTCTTTGCTCTTTTCTTTTTTTTAAATATTTTTACTCTCAGATTTTCTTTCTTTGCTGTGTGTATGCTTCTTCCTATTAATTTTAAATTCCCATTGTGTGATTTTTGCTGATAGCAATAAAAGCTCTTTGCATTGGGGGTTTTTTGTTGTTTTTTAATTATTATTTTTATTTGCATTTTTAATCAGACTTTCTGATTTTGCTTCTTTTTTTTTTTTTTTTGCTTTGCAGATGGAACAGGTGCCATGGTTGGATCTGCCATCATTGGTAAGTTTCTGGTTGTTTTAAACAAAAATTGTCTGTGGCACATTTAGTCTTTTCTGTGTAAATTTTTAATTTTACATTTTCGAGTTACTTTTACTGGGTGACCTTGAGAAAGTGATAGGACGTCAATGATCTATGAATATTTTGTAACTGTAAATCAGATACATCTGTTTTGCATTGATATCGGGGTAGAAGGTTTCTCTGTGTCAGTTTATCAAATCCCCATATTCATGTTTAGAATCATTGACAAGCTTTCAACTTGTTCCCAGTTTTGTGTAATGAGTAATTTTATATGAGTTGTCATCAGCCATGGCAGGAATTATGTCCCTTCATTTATGGGGACTGGAAAAATTCCTAGTTTAATGTTTTCCTTTTTTATTGTTATTTCTTCTTCTTCTTTTGTGTGTCTGTGTGTATGTCTTGTTTCTCATTTCTGGGTTTTTTTGTTTGTTTGTTTTTTTAAGGCCAGAAAGCTTGATTGAAGATGAAAGAGAAATTATGCAGTTTAATTTTTTTGTTTTTAACTAAAAGATTGTGGTGCAGTGATTATAAATCATGACACGTGTTTTTCTCCCTTATTAATGTATACCATGGATATGAAGACAGCCTGGTGAATAAACTGCAGTTTAAAAAAACAAAACCTGTAGTTTTGGATTTAAAAGTACTTGCAATTGGAAAAGAGATTTTTTGTTAAAATTCTGTACTCCCTCTCCCCCTACCCCCTTTCTCTTTCATGACTTTTTTTAATAATTTCAGGTGGTGTGCTGCTTGCCTTGATTGAAGGGATGGGCATTATGTTCACACGATTCACCGCAGAACAGTTCAACCCAGGTAGACTCAAACATATCAGTGACAAAAGATTCTGATGCATGATTAGTACACACAATAAATGAATAATAAGCCTGCTTATATGCTTACTCTCTCATCTCACTTTCAAATTTCTTTTCATTCCATTTTCCAGTGCGCATGTGTATGTGTTCTCATTCATCTTGTATGTCATCCAAACTGGTAAGCCAGAATTTCTCACTGTGTTCTCTGATTCTGATGCACTCTTTGATAAAATGGGGTGTGTTGTCATTGTATTTGATTACCACTTCTAATTCACGGCAGATTTTTCTGTGTGAAATTCAGGCTGCTTTCTCCAGGGAGAGCATGTCACCACAAGAGCAGTGCTAGCCATTAATTTTTTTTGTTTTTTCCTGTCTGTGTGTTTTTTTTGTTTCCGTATCATCTTATGATCTTACCAGTGCTGTATGCTAAGATACATTTCCCCCTACTCCACCCTCCACCCTTCTGTGATTTGTCTAAGTGTTACCTTAGGGATTGTAACTTTTCTTTTAACATAGATTTTTATAAGCACTGTGTCCTTTTTTTTCATGATCTCTTATATGCCAAGGGAAGAGAAAGGGCAAGAGTTGAGAAATGGGGGAAGAGTGATAATGCAGTGTTGTTATAGTCAAAAAGGTACCAGTATCACAGCCTTCTGGATAACCTGCAGAATTATTTCTTCTTTTTATTTTTTATTTTATCCCTTTCAATCTCTTTCTGCTTTTCCTTTTCTCTTTGTCATCTCTTTCATTGTTTTTCTATCTCACTAACTGATTTACTCTTTTATTTTTTTTTTTTTTAAAGAAATATTTATTTCAGAAAAACATGGTTATTATACACGAAAACATTATGAGCAACAAGAAGCCAGCAGCTTTAAAGAATATCCTTTTAGCATTTTCTGTTTGTGTAATTTTCTATGATTTTCAGATGGGGTGTTTAGTCTTTTATCTTGCATGTTCCAGGAAACAGATTTTCAGTACAGTGTTGGTTTTGTCGTTCTTTTCGTGCAGCCAACCGAATTGCCGAAGACCCAGCTCAGGGCCCTCCCTCTCAAACCAGCTCCTCACCGTTCTTCGCCAACCAGTCACCGCAGTATCAATGATGCGGGGATTTTAGTGGATGTCATGCTGGATGTTAGTGTACCTCTCTCTATGAACATCAGTTGTTTGGGTTTTTTTATTATTATTATTATTATCGACACCATCATACCCTTCTGCACAACAGAGTGATCAGGAAGGAGACATCATGTCAAAGAGTTTTTATCGTACAGAAATTTAGATGTGAAGATTGTAGCAATATCAAGTGGTTTGTATTTTTGTTAGGCCTTTTGGATTGTACAGCACTGTAGGTAAGGGGAGTTAAAGTCTGCAGCGTCAACTACAGTGTCTTTCTTTTCCACCAAAGTGTATTGAAATGGGATTTCACTTTGTAAGACGTTTTCAGATTTTTGGTTAGTGACTTGTCATACAAAGTTGTCCTCCTGATTAACAATACTTGAATACATGTACATCAGTAGAATCATTCCATTCAGGTGGGGTGGGGGGTGGGTAGGTTCGTGCTATCTTGACAGAAATACTAGGTATGCAAAAAAAGTGGCACATAGTTGCGAACATAAAGACGGGTTCATTTATATATATCAACATCATCTTCTAAAATCTTATATACTTTTTGTTTTCTTTTTTTGGAGTTTGTGGATTGTAATCCTTCAACTGTAGTTGGTCATAAAGAAAGACCTTTATTTTGTTGGTGTTTTTTTTTTTAAAACTAAGGAATGATGGCTGATTAACAACAAAGTCTTAACAAAATATCTACAGGCAAGCCCATCAGATGAATGCAGATAAAAGTGATGTGGAAGTGAGAAAGAAAAAGGTGGATAAAAAAAACAAGACTGTGTAAGTGTGCATGCATTGAGTGTAGTAGTGTGTGAGCGAAGTGGTTTCAGTACAAGCATGGGCTATGAAGCTTTTGTGTGTGTGTATGTATGTTGGCGGCTGCCTGGGCTTTCGAATCTTATGTGACTGGTTTGCAGATGTTGTGTGGGCAACAGTGAATGACTGAAACTGGTGGTGTGATTCTGATGGTGGTAGTGGTGGTGATGGTGTGTATGAAACATCCAAGATCTGTAGCTTGTAAAGGGTTTTCCTGTGTTCTGAGACATGTACACCTGCCTCAATAAAGCTGCAGTTATAAAAGCCCAACCTGTGTGTGCTGGTTGTGTATTTTTGCTGTGGTTGAGAGACTTTATGTTGCCTAAAAAATAAAAATAAAAAGAGAAGAAGTCTGTCATTGTGGGCTTCTTCTTGTAGTTGAGCAGCTGTGGTTGAGAGACTTGTATGTTCCAATTCCAAATATTTTATTACCTCAAAACAGAGAACTTCAGGTATGTTACGGACAAACGATGACACATCTAAACGACAAAAGAATGAATCGTGTACATGTCATCAGAGAGCTTACAGCTCCATACAAAGTCAGCGGCACATCATGCTGTCTGTGCACACCACACATAATATCTGACATACTCCACACGTGTTTCTGCATCATAGTTGTGCAGGTGCTCGTGCAAACGCGCCCCCCCAACCCTACCCAATACAAGACTCATCAAGTGCAGGTGTACATGAGAACAAGCAATCCACACATAACATTCAGAATAGTTGTTTATGGGTACACATGACTAGAAAAAGTGACTGCAAGGCAGCCATAGTTTGACTTGGGAGAAATTTTGTTCTCCTTAAATAATTAAAAGGAGGCACCGTGGTCGAGTGGTTTAGGCGGTCAACTTGTGATCCAGAGGTCGCGGGTTCGATCCCCGCTCGGCTAGGTGTTGTGTCCTTGGGAAAGACACTTTACTCCTATTTTCCTCACTCCACCCAGGTGTACAAGTGGGTACCAGCTCTGCTGGGGAAGTATCTGGCGACAGACTAGCGTCCTGTCACAGGGGTGGTGAAAAACCATCAGTTCGCTTAACGCTACAGAAACCGGGATAAGCTCTGGCTCTATGGGCCTTCTGGCTCGAAAGAACATACTACTAAATAATTAAAAGAGCTAGTGATGGCTGCAGATTTCAACTTTATTGGAAATCAAACATTTTCTCTGTGTTCACTTAGTGGAAGGGTTACATAATGCCTGGTCTCCTGTGCTTGTCAAATTGCAAAAGGTTTCAGCCGACATTCTGACTTGAGGACTTCATTTCACTGTACAGGTTGCATGCTGGGTACATTGGTAACCCACCCAATGCTAACATGAATTATGGGATGATCTTCTATGTGCACGTCTGATCATCTGCATGTGTATACACACACAAAGAAAATTAAGGCACTAGCAGGTCTGTACTTAAAGCTGACTATGATTTCATATTAAAAAAACACACCCTTAATTCACCAGATTCCACCAGCAAGATTCAAACCCACGACTTAATTGGACCCATGGGATTGAAGTTGAACGGTCTAAACCACTCGGCAGTAGCGTTTGTCAACATTTTAATGTAGGCCTTGGCAGTTAGCTGACAACCTGTCTTGAAGATAGCCATTCTCTCCCACGCCAAAGTCGGATGGGCTAGGTCTGACTTTGGCACTTAACAGCAGCACAGTGCATTTTCCCTCAAATGACAGACAACAGTAGTTGCTGTCTGAGCGTTCAATGAAGAAGCAAAAGATTAGCTGAAGAAAAACGCCTTTAAAATATACGACCAGCCACTGACTATGGCACAGTGGTTACGGCATTGGAATCTTGCCTTGGATGGAAGATCCCATGCTCAAATCCCATAAGAGTCATAAGTTAATGTTGTTGGTTTTTTTAACTTTGGCTGGCTCCTACCAGAAAGACTTTGCTATGGGCTCATTGGGAAGACTGGGACCACATAGTCGAACATCATCCGCCTTACTGATACCATTTTGAGAGGGTTGCTCAAATTACTTGACCAACACTGCAGGTGTCTGTATCTCTCGTGCCTGAGTTGACGTTTAATGTAAGAAGCATGAAGTACAACCCTGTTAAAAAGTTCGTGCATCAACGTAGTTCCATTGTTATATCATCCTCATCATCATTGACCAGCATAGGAGAAGAGAGAAAAGTCTTTGAACCTGCGGTCCCTGCTGCATTGGCCACATACTATAGTGACCTCACTTCAGTTTCGTGTACGCTTCCGTACATATCTGTCTTGAGGAAGGGGTAAGTGTCAAAGTCTTGGGGGTCCGGTCTGCAGACTCGTGGAACAATGTTGTAATGGTCGCTACAGGCTGGCATCTCACTCACTCAGTCTGGCTCCACGACCGTGCAGGGGGATTAATACGTAGTGTCCTACGTCTATTAGATCAGGACAGGCATCATTGAACATGATTACAGTGACCCAGCTGCAGTGCAGTGCCCTTCTGATTAATGGTAGGCCTATTATATATAACAGCCTGACAACAGTGTGTGTCTGTACGTATGTGTGTTCATCGGTATAGAATCGGGAGAAATCCTAAGATGATGCCCGTTGTTTCATTATCACATGGTGATAGACTAAACCCCTTACAAGACTTTGATCATGATAATATGGAATGAACTAAACTAAAAGGATGCAAAATCATTGATAGCTCCGAAAACAAAACCAAAATTGCAAGTATGATAGTACATTAAGGTGATGATACACGTTTTAACACAAGTGATCCTGAAAAAATAGAAAAAAAATTACTGATCAAGAATGGAGAACCTGTCTCTGTCGCGCTAATTGTGTAGTTGAAGCAATACACTTACGTCAATCTGTTAAAGGTGTTATTTTCTCCAACTGATTTGAATAGTAGTGTAAACTTTGTGGGACTGACTATTTTAATCTGTAGAAAACCAAATTGTTAAGGACTAACTGGAATCATGATTCATCACTTGAAGATTGGTCAAGGTCATATCTGTGGTTTTACTCTTGCTAAATATGTGTAGCACTTGTTTATTTTCCTCAACCCATAAACAGCCACACTGTGCATTTGCCGGCTACCAGAAATTATGTTTTAAATGAACAGATGACACTCAGGCCATACTGATCATTTCTAAAAGTGGAGTGTGGCCTGCATTGTTTTCTGACATTGCAGAGGCGTGGCATTTCGAGATGATTTCTGATTGGCAGAGATATTATGTGATATTTTCCCATTGGTGGAGAGATGTTTGAAAGGTTTATGAATGGCACATACACAAATGACATTCAGAATCCTGTTTGGCTACAGAATCATATGATGCTTTCTGATTGGTGGAGGAGAGAAAAAGGAAGCTATCTGATTGGAGATATACTGTGGCAGTGAGAGGTCGTTAGGAATATATTATTGGCAGAGAGATAATGTGATCCCATAAAGTGTCTAGTGTAATTGACCACAGGATTATCACTCACTTTTGGGATCTTTTTCTCCACCCAGAGGACTTTGTCAGAGATGATGTCATGCCCTTCTGGCTGGGTGGTCATACCTCACCTAAAGAGGAATAGGAAACAACCTGCACCAGTGGAGCTTGTTGAGACTGGGGATTTTGTTGTTTGAACCTGCAAGAATCCAAACATCCCTATAGCTCTTATGGGATTCGAACCCTAGACTTTCCAGCCCTAACTCAAGGCAATAATCACTGTGCCATCGGTAATTTAATTGTTTTTATCTGAGGCCCAGTTAATGCAGAGTTAAATCATACCAAGTGTGAAGTGCAACCCTGTCATGTAGTCTCAATGCTTGTGGACCACCTTAGCATCACCATTACAATCATCTTCATTGATCTTTTTATTTACTATTTATTTTATTTATACCACTTTAAG
>CM054146.1:7842232-7974732 GCA_028751875.1 Rapana venosa
AACAACCTGCACTCTCCTTTAAAAAGGAGAAAATTAACCTTCTGAAGTCGGAGTATGGCTGCCTATACAATATAAAGAGGTACTTGAAAACAGGCATGCCTGTAAACTTCTCATCCAGTTAAAAGTGGTCTCAAAGTGATTCATAGAAAAAAATAACAAATAAAAAGACACTGTAATGAGTGAGACACAGTGCATATTCTGGATGACTTTCCACGGTGTTTAAGCTGTGGAACGCCCAACAGCAACAATAAGGTAAGCTTACACCCAAGAAACAAATAAATGAGTCAACACTTCACAGCCCATCCTGGTGCATCAGTGATCTAGGGGTTACATACACTCGTCTGGAAAGCCGACAGTAGCAGGTTCGATTCACGTATGAAGCCGGGCTTTTTCCTCATCCACTAGGTCATGAGGGGTGGTCTGGGTGCCAGTCTTTCGACTAAGGTGATAAACTGAGGTCCCGTGCGTAACATATTTTAGAGCATTAAAAGAACTCAAAGCACAATAAAAGGATAGTCCATGGATGTCAGTGTATCCTCACGTTTGAAAGACTAGCACCCAGATCATCACTCAAGCTCACTTAACCCCCCTCCTCTACATGCAGCACACACACCCTCTCTCTTTCTCTCTCTCCCTCTCTCTCACACACACCCACACCCACCCACCCACACACACACACACACACACACACACACACACACACACACACTGGAACTGGATGTAAAAACACACCCCAAAAAGTACATGAGTGAGTATTCCATTGTCCTTGAAATAAAGAATAAAACGAAAAAACGATCCAGTCTGCAACACTTCACTGTTAAATTAAACAGGAGTGCTACCTCCAAGACCACTGATCCACACACATCTCTTCACCTGCAGCATAGCCCTTGCTCCAGGACTGTGGAGAGAGAGAGAGATGAATATCAAACTTTTCCAGATTTCCCATACATGTCCACATCACTTCCCTAAACCACACCCGTTCCTGTCATTCTCCCCTCTCACCACACACTCTTCTCACATTTCTTCACAGAATAACTTTTTTTTTTTTTTTAAACCTCCTCAGTTCCTGTCGTCCTCCACATCCCCTCTAAACATCCACTGTACCTCGGAGGGCAGAGAGTATTCAAACAACTCGAAATCTTTCTTGTACAGCCTGTACACGCGCCGCAACAAGGGCGCGGAGATGTTCCTATAGAACGCGGTCAAAAACGACGAGGTCTGGTTGTACTTGTAGGACGCGGAACGCTTGGGAAAGCGCACGACGTGGTCAGCATGCACGGAGCGAAGCACGTACTGGGCATCCACGTCCAAGTTCTCATACTTGCCCACGAAGTCATAGCGCACGGCGCAGGGCAGGCACAGGCGGTGGTAGGTGGCCCAGTGCTCGTTCAGAGCTTCCCTGCGGAGAGGGTCCACAATGTACTGCAGGAACTCCTCGAAGCGGACCGCCGCCTTCTCCTTGCCCTCGCCGCCGCCGATCTCGCCGGAGTCTCTGAAGCGGCGAAGGATGCTCTGCCCGTACTGCTTCTTGAAGTAGTCGTTGGCGCTGTTCTGGAACTTGTTCCTCCAGGCGGAGAGCAGGCGCTCGAAGGGCTCCCTGACGAACATGAACTTGAAGTAGTTGTCCAGGCGGTGCTGCAGCCCCGACCCGTTGAAGCTGCTGAGTTTGGGCAGCAGGCGCTTGTAGCGGCCGTGCACGTCGGCTGCGGGGATGTCCAGCACGTTCCTCACCGTGACTTTGCCGGACAGCACCAGCATCAGGCGTCGCCAGTTGGTGCAGGCCACTTTGGGGATGTAGCAGTACAGCATCTGCACACACACACACACACGCACGCACGCACGTACGCACGCACGCGCGCACACAGACACACACAGGTGGACAGGCACACACGCACACGCACGCGCACCCCCCCCCCCCCCACCCCCGCACCCCACACACACACGGACAGACACGCACGCATGCACGCATGCTCGCCCGCACCCGCACGCACGCAAGCATGCACCCACGCGAACGTGCGCACACACACACACGTACACAGGCACACACACACGCACCCGCACCCGCACGCGCGCGCACACACGCACCCGCACGCGCACACAAACACACACACCACATCTGTTAGGTACAGGCACTATAACTGTCTAACAATTATTCCAGATATTTTGGGGTCCAATATCAAAAACCTGATTGAAAAGTACTATTTACAAATGATTGTACAGAGTCGAACTAATTACAGCTGATCAGCATTTTCAGCATGCCTATCAAATACTTATCACAAATCACAGGCTTTTCTTTCTTCTGGCATAACATCTTTGCACACACATTTAAAAAAAACACCTGTTCCGCTTTCCAGAATCCGCACACTGACTCATCACACTTTTGGGAATCACAATGAGACCCCAAGTACATACTGCATGAAAAAGTTTGCGTGTGTCACCCTTCACATACCTTACCCATATTATAGACACCCATACTCTGACTTCAGAGGATTTTTTTTTCCTTCGTTCCTCAGCCAGAGCTCCGAGGTTCACCAATGGAGAGATTTCGCGTACGCGACCGTTTTTACCCACTATTAAGGTAGCCGCATTCCGACTTCGGGGATGATGCCCAAACACAACACCTGTGGGCATGCGGTTTTGCCAAGTTTTGTCATCCATTCCCACCGGTACACAATGGCCTGTTCTTCCGAAAGGCGGAACGGGTTTGAACGTGATGGTCTGCGTGGGTTCCTACTAGAAACCTGATACATAATCTCATCTGAAGGACTTTCGGTGGGGAGTGGGGGATGAGTGAAGTCGACACTGACACTTAACTCTAGAGGAAAAGAAACCTTGGAACAGGTTGCTCGAACCCGGGCCGTCAAACCACGAGCGCGAACGCTCTAACCACTAGGCTGTCCCACCCCCCTGTAAATAAATGATTATAAATGGTAGCAAGGTGGGATATTATTTTCAGGACAATGGCTTGGCCCACCTTGTAGCGATCATCGACCAGGATGTGGTCAAACCTCTCCGGGTTGGTGCTGCTGACCGCCTGTCTGCCCAGCCTCTGCTCCCCACACGTCCTCTGCACGTGCTCCGCCAGCGCCGTCCGCTCCGAGGGGGTGGTGGGGGGTGCCTGAGTGTGTGCACACAAAATGGGTGAGCTCCCTTTTTTTTGGGAGGGGGATTCCTTTTCATCTTTCATCACTTCAGATAGGCCCTACCTGTACACTTGCTGCAAGTACACAGCAATTTGTATATAGGGTGCATCAACTATTGTTTTTTTTTGTGTACTTGCTCTTCTTCTTGACTGACACCTGTCATTCATCTGTTGATATGTATGTTTTATGCTTTTTGGGGGAATAAACTATTGTAAAATTGTGAACATTGAAATTATGAAATTGGATGATTTTTTGGGGGGTGAATACTTGCTTATTTGAGGTTGAAATTCCACACATTTTGATTAGAATGTGATAATAATCTAAAGTGATGATGTCATAAAGTTTGGTGAAAGCAGAAAACCAACTGAGGAATTATGGTCATTTAAGTCAAAGTATGGTTTTTGCTCAAGAAGTATGCAACGGTTGAATTGGGAGCTTCCGCCCAATCAATATACTTGAACGCTTCCAAAACATGTAAATGCATGCATACACGCCTACACATACACATTTCACACATATATACGTCCACACGCCTGCACACATGTGCCCACGCACAAGCACCTGTGTATGCATGAACAACCACACACTTTCACCCACATGCAGACAAGTACAGGGAAATAATTTATTTATTTTATTTTATTTTTTATACACGAGATTTCTCTGCGTGAAATTCGGGCTGCTCTCCCCTGGGAGAGCGCGTCGCCACAAGAGCAGCGCCACCCATTTTTTCTGCAACTGTATTTGTTACCCTATCAGAGTGGCTTTTTTCTAAGAATTTTTCCAGGGACAACTCTCTTGTTGCCGTGGGTTCTTTTACGTGCGCTGAATAATTATGTGTAACACAGGGGACCTGGGTTTATCGTCTCATCCGAAAGACTAGCGCCCAGACCACCACTCATGGTCTAATGGATGGGGGAGGGGGAGTTGTCCACATGTACACACAAGGATCTGATTTTATTCCCCAAGGGAATGCCTGGGGGTCTGTCAGTATAAATAACATACCCGCCTTCTGGACATTCTGTGCTATGGATTCCTTCTTTCTATCCCTCTCTTTGTTTCTGCCTTGTTCCTTTTCTTCCCGTCACCTCCTGCTTGTTTATCTTCTGCCTTCTTGCTCCATTCTCCTGCCTTTTTTCCAGAAAGATTTAAAAGACAACAACTCTCTCCTACGCAGAAATCCGATGCACTGGGCCTGATTTGTTAGGCACCTAACGGCAGGGGACGGGATAGCTCAGTGGTCGGAGCACTCGCTTTCCCCCAGCCAAGTTAAGCAGCGTCGAGCGTGGTTACCAGTTGGATGGGTGACCGTTTGCACGCCGTGGCTTCAGTACAGTTCCCCCAGTTCACCCAGCTGTAAATGGGTACCTGGCCTCTTTAGGGTCAGGGAAGGTAAAGCAGCGAGGGAGAGGAGATGGGCGCCGTCCTCAATATGCTGGCCCTAGAGAAGTGAGGTCTCTGACGCCTCGCTCCCTACGACCTTATAGGTTATGGGACTCCTTTACCTTTACCTTTTTTAACAGCAACGCAACACATTTTCGCTCATACTGGCAGACAACAATAGTTGCTGTCTGAGCGTTTGAAGAAGAAGGAGGAAGAGGAGGAATAAAGTAAAACAAATAGACACAGTGCATGTGGGTAGACTATAGACACATAATGAATACGTACAGTGGTAGACTAAAGATACCCATAAAATGAAGACATACTATGAAGACATACTATGAAGACATACTATGGATACCCACACAATTAACACATAGACCCTACTGTAGTGGACTGTAGAACATACCTATATACTGCATTGGTGGTCTAGAGGTAACGCGCCTGCCTACAAAGGGAAAAGTCCTGGTCGGAAGTGTGCGGTGGTTCGATCTCCGTTTGGGCCCGAAACTTTTCCCCCATTCACTATACCATGAGTGGTGGTCGTGCTAGTCTTTCGGATGAGACAATAAACCGAGGTCCCATGTGTTACACAAAATTATTTAGCGCACGTTAAAGAACCTATGGCAGCAAGAGAGTTGTCCCTGGCAAAATTTTGTAGAAAAAATCCACTCTGATAGGGAAACAAATACAGTTGTAGACAGGAAAAAGAAATAATAATAATGGGTGGCGCTGCTCTTGTGAGGACACGCTCTCCCCCGGGCAGAGCAGCCCGAATTTCACCCAGAGAAATCCGCCTTGACTTCAAGTGGTATAAGATAAAATAAAAATATAGACACACAATGAAAAAATACTGTGGCGGACTCTATAGATACCCATAAAATGAACACGTACTATGGATGCCCACACCATGAACACACAGACCCTGCTGTGGTGGACTGTAGAACATACCCACACCATGAACACATAGACCCTGCTGTGGTGGACTGCAGAACATACCCACACCATGAACACATAGACCCTGCTGTGGTGGACTGTAGAACATACCCACACCATGAACACATAGACCCTGCTGTGGTGACTGTAGAACATACCCACACCATGAACACATAGACCCTGCTGTGGTGGACTGTAGAACATACCCACACCATGAACACATAGACCCTGCTGTGGTGACTGTAGAACATACCCACACCATGAACACATAGACCCTGCTGTGGTGGACTGTAGAACATGCCCACACCATGAACACATAGACCCTGCTGTGGTGGACTGTAGAACATGCCCACACCATGAACACATAGACCCTGCTGTGGTGGACTGTAGAACATACCCACACCATGAACACATAGACCCTGCTGTGGTGGACTGTAGAACATACCCACACCATGAACACATAGACCCTGCTGTGGTGGATGAACACATAGACCCTGCTGTGGTGGACTGCAGAACATACCCACACCATGAACACATAGACCCTGCTGTGGTGGACTGTAGAACATACCCACACCATGAACACATAGACCCTGCTGTGGTGGACTGTAGAACATACCCACACCATGAACACATAGACCCTGCTGTGGTGGACTGTCACACCATGAACACATAGACCCTGCTGTCGTGGACTGCAGAACATACCCACACCATGAACACATGCCGTGGATGGACTGTACCATAATTATAGGCTACTCTGTATCTGCACAGTTTTTAAAAAGCCAGAGAGGACCAACAGGCGTTTGGCCCAGAAACACAGAGGACGCTGAAGAGAGGAGACAAGACGCCTTACTGCCAAGGACACGATCAACTCGAAAAGAAGGAACAGTGCAACGGCTAAACACAGACCCAGCCCACCAAACTGCCAGGCACAACAACCCTATTATGGCAGCCCATCCTGCCCTAGAACAAAGTTACAGAAAAGACCAAACGTAGACATCGCTGAGCAAAGCAGTCCAACAGACGACCCCCCCTTTGGATCGCAGAAGATGACTGAAGAAGAGCCGTGAAGCTGAAGTATGAAGCACCCCAGGAACAGAAAATCAGAACAGAGGAAAAAGGAAGAACGAGGCAAGGAAAGGAAACTACAAGCAACAGAGAGAGAGAGGGGGGGGGAGAGAGAAGAAAGGGAGAAAGGGGGGGGGAGAGAAAGAAAGGGGGAGAGAGAGGGGGGAACTCGAACTCGAACTCGAACTCGAATATTTTAATGAGGGTAATTGGATAAGCCAGAGGCTTCTTTACACCAGGCCCTCATGGGGGAAAAAGTGAAACAAACATAAATAAACCAATTGATCAACAAACAAGATAATGTCAAAAAGCAAAGAAATGAATCATTCAAATTGCCATTCAATTATTGACTAAGTCATGAAATCAATGAAAGACCACAGAAGTAAACCAATCGAATAAATAAACAAAACCAATTAAACACTGACAAACTCCCATCATTGACACCCGCTTCCCCTAAACAGATAACCCTCCCCCAAAAATCAACACACACACACACACACACACACACACACGCGCGCGCGCACGCACGCGCGCACGCACGCACAAACACACACACACACATAACACAACACTACGCGTACATATGCACGGAAACGCAACTACACGTGCGAGCTTGCACAAATCACACAAATCGTCCAGGATACAAATCCATACACATGTACATTTCCTCACATATCATAACAGCCTTATGTCATAATCATCAAAATACCATAGCCACACATTACACCGTCAAAACCAAACAATGAATGTTATTTGAAGCACCAACCCCCCCCCCCCCCCCCAAAAAAAAAACAAAAAAAAAAACAACCAACAACAACAACAACAACAACACAGAGCATCAAAACACACCACACACAGAGGGGAGAGAGAAAGAGAGGGAAAGAGAGCGGGGGAGAGAGAGAGGGAGAGAGAGGGGGGCACAGACAGACAGACAGACAGACAGACAGACAAGAGAAGAGAGAGAGAGAGAGAGAGAGAGAGAGAGAGAGAGAGAGAGAGAGAGAGAGAGAGAGAGAGAGAGAGAGAGAGAGAGAATAAGGCATGCTCAATTATTCATGTCCATCACAATTAGTGGTAGGAAAACAAAAATTCCCTGTTCAGAATCCCCAAGACTATGCATGTGATTATATATCACTTCTTAGTTGCTAACAGGCACAACTGAAATCTTATCAACAACAACAACAACAACAACGATAACAAAGCGAGAGGAGGAAAAATGGATTGGGGGCAGGGGGGTGGGAGGGAGGGTGTTGAAGAGAGGGTTGATTAACGGATAGGTGATGTGTCTGCTGATTGTCTGGTGGCACCACTGAATTCCACTTAAAGCAGACATGGGTCTGTTTGTCTGTCTGTCTGGGTCCTTGTCTGTCTGTCTGCATCCTTGTCTGTCTGTAAGTTTGTCTGTCTATCTGTCTGAGTGTCTGTCTGTATCCTTGTCTGTCTGCATCCTTGACTATCTGTCTGTCTGTCTGTCTGTCTGAGTGTCTGTCTCTCTGTATCCTTGACTGTCTGCATCCTTGGCTATCTGTCTGTCTGCATCCTTGTCTGTCTGCATCCTTGACTATCTTCTGTCTGTCTGTCTGAGTGTCTGTCTGTCTGCATCCTTGACTATATTTCTGTCTGCATCCTTGTCTGTCTGTCTGTCTGCCTGTGTGTGTGTGTGTCTCTCTCTCTCTCTCTCTCTCTCTCTCTCTCTCTCTCTCTCTCTCTCTCTCTCTCTCTCTCTCTCCACATACACACACACACACACACACACACACACAAAAATCAGTGTGTGCCATTGTGTGCCTGTGTGAACGAATGACAAAATTCTACAAAAACCGCATGCACAGGGGTACAGGATGTAACAATAAACGCATGCCATATAAATGCTTATTCCACTCTCCCCGAAATAAAGAGTAAATAAATAAAACGAATACCATCCCCTTCTTCTCAGCTAAGTAAGTATGCATAGATCTGTATCGTCTGCTTGCTTGTTTCTTTTGTTTGTTTTCGTTCTTTGACTAGAGCTACCAGGTTCACCAAAGGTGAGATTTTGCATAGTATGCGACCGTTTTTGTTTTAACCCACCGTGAAGGTACACATTCCGACTTCGGGGATGTATGCTGGGCATGTTCACGTTTCCCTCACCCACCAAACACTTATTTCAATTTACTGGATCTTTAACATGCACAGTTGATCTTCTGCATGTGTGTTTATAAATATTTATTTATGTATTTATTCTTTTATATCGAGGATAATGGAATAAGCACTCATGTGCTTTTTTTTACATCCAGTCCCCGTGTGTATGCGGTTTTGTAAATTTTGTCATCTGTTCCCACCGGCACACAATGGCCTACTCTTTCGAAAAGCGGAACAGGATTTAACGTGTGCGCAAGATGTTCTGCATGCGTTCGCACAAAAGGCCTCGGTTTATAGTCTCATCCGAAGGAAATTAAGGCACTGGCAGGTCTGCACTTGAAGCTGACCTGGGAGATGGTAAAAATAAAAAAAAAACACTCTTAATTCACCAGACGACGCCGAGATTTGAACCTACGACTACATGGAGCCTTGGGTTTGAAGTGGAAGGGTGTGAACCACTGGGCTACAGCGGCGGTCATGTATCGGTGTAATACTGACACTGCAAAACCTGTGCAGTGTTTCTGTTACCTCAGACTTCCACATCCCCTATGTCTGGCTGTCCATCGGTCTGTCTGTCTGTCTGTCCGTCCGTCTGCTGTCTTTCTCTCAGTTTCTGCCTGCCTGCCTGTATGTCTGTCTGCCTGACTCTCTCCCCCTCCTCTCCCTCTGTCTCCCTCCCCACTCCACCCTCTCCGTTTCTCTTCCCCCCCCCCTCCCTCCAATACTCTCTCCATCATCCCCTTCCATTCATCTAGCCTACTATGTGTGCATAGACCCGCAGAAAGCATTGGGGGGATAGCCTACCGTAAAGCTTTCACACTGTGAAGAGTTTCTGTCACACATCTCCACCATACAGAGAGAGAGAGAGAGAGAGAGAGAGAGAGAGAGAGAGAGAGAGAGAGAGAGAGAGAGAGAGAGAGAGAGAGAGAGAGAGAGAGACAAACAGACGGACAGACAGACAGAGATAATTTTATGTTAAATATAATTATAAGACTTCCTGTTGAACTTATGAGTGTTACTGGCCTCAATATTTGAAGAATAACCTTTCTGACCTTTTCTCTGTCTGTCTGTCTCTCTCTCTCTCACTCTCTCTCTCTAGATATATATATATATATATATCTCTCTTCTCTTCTGTCATCTCCTAGGATCTCTTCATTTTGTTTTTTTAAATTTGTTTTGTTTTTTGTTGTTGTTTTGTTGTTGTTTTTTTCTTCCTTCCCCCTTCTATTCCCCTGCCCCCTTCTCCTCTTCCTTTCAATTCAGCAGGCATGGATCTGCTTGAAGCGTTTCTGTCACAACAACCACACACACGCACGCGTGCGCACGTACACACACACACACACACACAAACACATTAACATATACAAACATTAACACATTAACACACACACATTAACACATTCACACACATACTTTCTTCAGCAGAATATGACTGTTTCAAATCATTTTCTAGGGGGTCATTATTTTCCTTGTTGTTGTTTTGTTTTGTTTTGTTTTACATAAGTTGTTTTGTAATTGTGATAGACTAACGAATGAACAGACAGACAGACAAACATACGGACATTTAATCAGACAGACGCACGGACTAACGGACAAACAGACAAACAAACGAACAGATATGTAATCAGGCAGACGGACGAACGGACAGACAGACGAACGGACAGACAAATAATCAGACAGACAGACATACAATCAGACAGACATACAATCAGACAGACGAACGGATAGACAGACAGATAGACGGACAAACATATGATCAGACAAACAAACATACAGACATATAATCAGACAGGCATATAATCGGACGGACGAATGGACAGATACATCGACATTAATAACCAGACAGACATACAATCAGACAGACAGACATATTATCAGACAGACAGACATATGATCAGACAGACAGACAGACATATAATCAGACAGACAGACAGACAGGGAAACAGAGAGGTCAAGAAGATTACTTTCATGTCGGCAGCAGCAACAACAGCAGCAGCGGCAGCAGCAGCAGCAGTAACGGTGTGTTGGGGAGCTGTTGGCAGGTTATGGTGACCTTTGTGGACCAGCTTCAGACCTGTCAACATCATTGTCACAGCCATGGCATTAGGGCAATGTTGTTCGGGCGTTGGGTTTTTTGTTGTTTTTACAGTGCCTGGGGAGAGGGGGAGGAGAGAGAGAGGGGGGGGGAGGGGGGGGGGGGGGGGGGGGGGGGGGGGGAGGGAGAGGGGGGTGCAGTGGGATGGGGGATTGGGGGGGTGTGTTGTTGTGTAAGGATGGGGTGGTGGTGGGAGTGGGGAACGGTTGTGTGTGTGTGTGGGAGTTGGGGGGAGGGGAGGAGTAGGTTGGGTGTGTGTATGTGTGTTTCTCTGAGTGTGTGAAAGGGGAAGAGGGGAGGGGGGGGGGGGGGGGGGGGGGGGGGGGGGGGGGGGGGGGGGGGGGGGGGGGGGGGGGGGGGGGGGGGGGGGGGGGGGGGGGGGGGGGGGGGGGGGGGGGGGGGGGGGGGGGGGGGGGGGGGGGGGGAGGGGGGGGGAGGGGGTTGGGAGGTGTGTGGTGGTGTTGTGTGTGTGTGTATGTGTGTGTTGTGGTGTGTGTGTGTATGTGTGAGTGTTTGTGTGTGTGTGTGGAAATGTGTGTGAGTGTGTGTGTGTGTGTGGTGTGTGTGGTTGGTGTGTTTTGTGTGTGTGGGTGTGTTGTGTGTGTTGTGTTGTGTGGTGTGTGTGTGTGTTTTGGGGGGGTGGGTGGGTGGGTGGTGAGTGAGTTAGTTTATTTAATTTATTTATTTTATTTATTTATTTATTCTTTTATATCGGGGAAATAATGGAATAAGCACTCATGTGCTTTTTTTTTTATATCGAGGACAATGGAATAAGCACTCATGTGTTTTTTTTACATCCAGTCCCCGTGTGTATCCGTTTTGGTAAATTTTTGTCATCTGTTTACCCCCCGGGCACACATGGCCTACTCTTCCGAAAAGCGGAACAGGATTTAACGTGTGTGCAAGATGTTCTGAATGCGTTCGAACACGGGCCTCGTTTATAGTCTCATCCGAAGGACTTTTTGTTTCTGTGTGTGTGTGTGTGTGTGTGTGTGTTGTGTGTGTGGTGTGTGTGTTGTGTGTGTGTGTGTGTGTGTGTGTGTGTTGTATGTATGTGTGTGTGAGGAGGGGATGGGGGAGGTTGGAAGTGTGTGTGGGGGGAAGGGGGGGGGGGGAGTGAGTGAGTGAGTGAGAGTGTGTGTGTGTGTGTTTATTTTATTCTTTTATTTCGGGGATAATGGAATAAGCACTCATATGTTATTTTACATCTAGTTCCCGTGTGTATGCCGTTTTGTAAATTTTGTCATCCATTCCCGCCGGCACACAATGGCCCTACTCTTCCGAAAAGCGGAACGGGGTTTTAACGTGTGCGCAAGACGTTCTGCGAGCGTTCGCACACGGGACCTCGGTTTATAGTCTCATCCGAAGGACTTTTACGGGGAGGTAGAGTCGGCACTGATGGTTAACTCCAGAGGAAAAATCCTCTTGAACGAGATTGGAACCGGGTCAGCAGATCACGAGTGTGTGTGTGTTGTGTGTGTGTGGTGTGTGTGTGTGTGTGTGTGTGTTGTGTGGTGTGTGTGTGTGTGTGTGTGTGTGTGTGTACGCGCGGTGCGCGCGCGCAAGACCAAGAGGCCGTTTGTGCCCACCATTAAGATAGCCACACTTCGACTTCGGGATGGGTGGGGATGTCTATCTATCTATCTATCTATCTGTCCCGTAGTCTGACGACCGTGGGGGCACCCTCAAAGACTCAGCAACCAGTTCCCTCCATTCGTCTCTCTGTTCTGCCTTTCTCAGGGTTTTGTTGAGTTCTAGGCCTGTCCATTCACTGATGTTATCCTCCCAGCTCTTCCTTGGTCTGCCTCTTCTTCTTCCTCCTTGGACAGTGCCTTGCAAAACTGTCTTTGTAATTCCTTGGGATCTTGTGACATGCCCATACCACTTAAGTTTACGCTTTTTCACGATCGTTAGAAGGTTCCATAGGGTCCAATGGTTTGCTGGATTCTGTTATGCACGCTTTCGTGCTTATGTGGTCTTTGTAGGAGATGCCAAGAAGTCTCCGAAAGCATCTCATCTCCACTGCCTGTACTCTTCTCTCCAAATCTGCAGTCAGGTCCATGATTCACAGGCATACAGAAATATGGATATGACAAGGGAGCGCATTAGTCTGATCTTGGAGATAAGTGAGATATTCTTATCTCTCCAGATGGTGTTTAGTTTTGACAAAGCTGTTATTGTCTGTGCAGTCCTGCATACTACTTCTGGCTTGGATCCCTGGTCGGATACAATGGCTCCCAGGTACTTGAAACTGGTGGGGATGTGAGATAATTAAAATGAGCAAAGTCAGTGGTGAGTAATCCAATGAATAAAAACAAGGGTAGGGGGTAGATGAGACGGAAGACGGAGAAACAATGAATGAATGAGCGAGATAATAGATGAATAAGCGGGACAGGGGTGAGGGGGAAAGGGGGGAGGTGAAGAGGTGAACCACGACAGATGGAAGGATGGGGCGGGCAATGAATGAATGAAAATGAATGAGGCAAGTGAACAAATGAATTTTTTTTTTCGTTCCTCGGCTAGGGCCCCGAGGTTCACCAAGGGGGAGAGATTTTCGTTTATGCAAAACCGTTGTTGCCCACCATTAAGGTAGCCGCATTCCAACTTCGGGGATAGAATGAATATAAACGAAGGAAGGAGGGAGTGGGGCCACTGATAAATGAATGAATGGCCAGAACATAACTTATTCAGTACACATACAACATTTACAAGCAAACATCAATACGACATGGGGATAGGCATCAAGCTACAGCTTATGTTGAGCCCCACCAGTGAATGAATGAATGAATGAATGAATGAATGAATTAATTAATTAATGAGTTACCGTTAGGCCTACTACGTTCACTCCAAAGCCAAAAGATTAGACAGAAACAGACTGACATTGTCAGGGACAGACAGGCAAATAACAAACAAACAACAGATCACTGAACAGTAATATGACCTTTACTTCTCCATGTCAGGAGCAGCAGACAATAACAAATCTAGGCTTACATACAAACAAACTAACCACTGAATGAACAAACAAACAAATAAGCAAACAAGGGGATGGGGAGGGGGGGGGGGGGGTAGCCTAGTGGTTAGAGCTGTATGCTCCTGATTTGACAGCCCAGGATCAGGCCCGGGTTCCAGTCACCACCCAGAAGCTTGTTCAAGGGGTTTTTTTTTTCCCACTGGAGTTCATATCAGTACTGCTGACTCCACTTCCCCAGAAGTCCTTTGGATGAGACTATAAACCGAGGTCCGTGTGCGAATGCACGCAGAACATCTTGCGCACACGTTAAACCCCATTCCGCCTTTCGAAAGAATAAGCCATTTGTGTCAGTAAGAGCAGATGATAAAAATAAAAACGCATGCATACTGGTGTGGTGTTTACCTTAATTAATGGTGGGAAAAAATTGGTGGCATACTGCAAAAATCTCACCATTGGTAAACCTTGGAGATCTAGCCAAGAAAGGGGAAAAACAATGTCAGCAAAAGAAAAACAAACACACATAACTGTACAGTACCATTACCCTTTTCCATGGCAGGAGAGTGGTTGCGGGGAGAGAACATGATGTAGCCCATCATGAAGAAGAGCAGCAGCACCCCCATCACCACCACACTCACAAACTTCTTGGTCAGCGACACAGACATCTTGGGCTGTGTGTGTTCGTGTGGTCCTCCTCTGGATTACCGTTCTTCTACACCTGTACACAGGTTGACCTATGGTTATAATGTAAACATACACAGGTTGACCTATGGTTATAATGTAAACACACACAGGTTGACCTATGGTTATAATGATGTAAACATACACAGGTTGACCTATGGTTATAATGTAAACACACACAGGTTGACCTATGGTTATAATGTAAACATACACAGGTTGACCTATGGTTATAATGTAAACATACACAGGTTGACCTACGGTTATAATGTAAACATACACAGGTTGACCTATGGTTCTTATGTAAACATACACAGGTCGACCTACGGTTATAATGTAAACATACACAGGTTGACCTATGGTTATGATGTAAACATACACAGGTTGACCTATGGTTATGATGTAAACATACACAGGTTGACCTATGGTTATGATGTAAACATACACAGGTTGACCTATGGTTATGATGTAAACATACACAGGTTGACCTATGGTTATAATGTAAACATACACAGGTTGACCTATGGTTATTATGTAAACATACACAGGTCGACCTATGGTTATGATGTAAACATACACAGGTCGACCTATGGTTATAATGTAAACATACACAGGTTGACCTATGGTTATAATGTAAACATAGGTATGCATGTATGTAGTCCAGACATATAACCCACACACATCCACATGGACAAACATCATGGACTCATGCATGCATGCATGCATGCAGATCGGCATACTCTTCTTTTTCTCATTAGTTTAATGTCCATTAACTACAAGGTGACTTAGACAATTGTACATTCACGTTAAGAATGTACCCCCCCCCCTCTCCCCCCCCCCCCCCCCCCCCCCTTCTCCCACCACCCCTCCAAACAAAAAGACTTGGTCAGCATACTCTGTTATTCATACACACAGACCTGGACAAACATCGTGGTACAGTGCTAACCTGAATTGATCTATGAACAATATACAAGTATCACACACACACACACACACACACACACCACACCGCCTACGAACTTGTATGTAATTTCCAATCAGCATTCAATACAATACAGACCCACCCCTTGGCTGTGAAGCTATTTAACTTACAAGTTGATCCTATACCGATTCTTTGGTTCAAGAACTTTTGGTTTTTTAACTGAAATTACTGAAAGAAAACAATCTGTTCCATGTCAGCCAGCAGTCTCTTCAGAACGTTCCACTTGGGCTGGAGCACCACAAGGAACTGTGCTGTCCCCTGTTCTCTTTACCCTGTACACCCATGATGGCACAGGATCTGAAACGCCCTATGTTGTCAATTAAAATTCTGATAAATATGCAGTGTTATACTATAGTTTGTCCATCTTTGCTTCAATATATCTGTGTAAAGTACAAAAGATCTGTTCCTGGTCTAAGGAAAACTGTTTAGATCTCAATGTTGCGAAAACAAAAGAAATGTTGATATATTTTCGAAAAACACCTACAACCTGTTAAAAATCTCCTGATTGATGATAAAGCGATAGAGAGGGTAGAGGAATATATATATATATATATATATATATATATATATATTTAGGCACTAAGTAATTTAGGCACTAAGTTAGATATGAAGCTGACCTTTGACAAACACGTTGACCACATTCACACACAAAAAGTCAATCAAGAATCTCCTGCTTACAAAAGTTAAGGAATATTGGTATTGAGCCTAGGCTTTTACAAATGCACTATGTCTGTTGCTGCCTTGAATCTTCCCTCACTCCTCATCTATGTGCCCATTTGGAAGTTTGGGTGCACACACCCAGTTTCTTGATATCTTCAGTTTAACGGCTATTCAAATCCACTGATTTTAGAAGCAACAACCAAACCCAATATCAACAACAAAGAACAACAAAACAAACAAAAAAACACCCACAAATTGAGAGGGCAAAAAAAGGGGCTACAGATTACATTTGAAATGCCAAAGTAACAATTGAAGAATAACTGAAAAAAATATCAGAAAACATTGTTGAATAAAAAATAAAAATAACAACTATAACTTACAAAACCTACTTCTTATCAACAGTAAAACAAACTCTAACAGTAGCAAAGCTTCACACAAAACCCAATTCAATGATAAATTAGGCATAGCAGGTAAAAATGCTTTTAAATGTCCACAATGAAAAAGAACAGACTATTTGTTAACTTATCACCATAAAATTTACGCCCTTCAAGTATTTTGTCCTCAATATATATATATATATATATATATATATATATATATATATATATATATATATATATATATATATATATGCCTAAGGGATAACACATTTCTGTGCAATGATACCAACCAGAGCCTTTGCTAGAAACCAAAGTAGTTTGAAATTCTATTATATTGGCTGTACACCTATCATAAAGACGACGGCCAGAATCTACTGATCTTCCTAAAATGCTTCCAGCAAGTGTCTCTTGAACAATGGATTGTGAACGTGTACAGTAGAACTGTGGGCTCCCCCATGGGGATGCTGGGGGGGGGGAGGGGGGGGGGGCTAGCCTGTCAGTCAGTGTGAATGGTATCCCCACCTTCTGGTCATTTTGTGCTTGGAATTCCTTCTTTTCTATCCCTCTCTTTGTTTGCCTTGTTCCTTTTCTTCATGTCACCTCCTTGTTAAAAGATTATAGATAAAAATGATTCTCTCCCATGCCAAAGTCGGATCCATGGCTGGACCTGACTTGTCAGGTGCTTAACGGCAGTCCAGTGTGTTTTCGCTCATATGACGATAACAATACTTGCTGTCTGACCCTACCAAGAAGTTGGGGGGGAGGGGGGGGGGACGGACTATTCACCAGTATGCAGCAGGAGCGGTATGACGGAGGAGTGCTGCTGCAAGAATCAAGAGAAATGATAAATGATGGCCGGCATGTTTCAGCAAAGCCCTGTGATCTCTTCCCTTCAAGGAGATGCTATGGAACCTTGAGAGCAACAGCAAGAGCTTTGAAAAAAATTTTTCCACGAAACTTTTGATCCGACGAGACGTTTATTCCACGAAACTTTTGATCCCACGAGACTTTTATTCCACGAAACTTTTACTTTCATTCCACGAAACTTTTATTCCACTGTAGGAAGGTTTTGGGGATTTTGAACCCTACTATGCTACCAGTTCATCTTTTCACTGTTGAATCTGGTTAACGTCAGCGTTTATTTTATTTATTTTATTTTATTCTTTTATTTCGAGGATAATGGAATAAGCACTCATGTGATTTTTCACATCCAGTCCCCGAGTGTATGCAGTTTTGTAAGTTTTGTCATCCGTTCCCATCGGCACACAATGGCCCTACTCTTCCGAAAAGCGGAAGGGGTTTCAACGTGTGCGCAAGATGTTCTGCGTACGTTCGCACACGGGACCTCGGTTTATAGTCTCATCGGAGGACTTTTGGGGAAAGTGGAGTCGACACTAATGTTAACTCCAGAGGAAAAATCCTCTTGAACGAGATTGGAACCCGGGTCAGCAGATCACGGGCTCATCACTCTGACCACCAGGCTATCCCATGTGTGTGTGTGTGTGTGTGTGTGTGTGTGTGTAACTGAATTGAATTATATATGCATACCAGTACTGGCAGGTCAATGAATCATTGAATGCACGCTAACGTACCAATCCTTCCTATCTCAACACATACTCACACATACACGCACCACAACACACAACACAGCACAGCACAGCGCGCGCGCGCGCACGCACGCACGCACGCACACACACACACACACACACACACACACACACACACTGAATGAGATGGGAGAGAGGACACAAACAGAATATCCAATTCAAGCATGTATCTATGCAGTGACTGTGTATGTGCACAGTCTCTCTCTCTCTCTCTCTCTCTCTCTCTCTCTCTCTCTCTCTCTCTCTCTCTCTCTCTCTCTCTCTCTCACACACACACACACACACACACACGCACATACACACACTCTCTCTGGCATCCACAAACATAAAGCAACACTTCAATACAAGCCCAGTCTGACAAGAGATATAACACCTGATAAGCACGTGCGGACCCTGAGCACATACACCGTACACTTTTTATAATACACGCGTTTACTGCCTCGTCTGAGTATCTCACCCAGTCTGTAAGAGTAAGAGAGAGAGAGAGAGAGAGAGACGACAGCAAGATGAACAGACCGACAAATAAAAAAAATCTTTATAAAAAAAGAAAAAGTGAAAGGGAGGGATGATCGATACAGACCCATAGAACGTAAGGAAATAGCTATGCCTGCAGCACCACACTGACATTTAAAACTACCAATACCAGACGAGCATCCTTAAAGTTCAGACATTCACAGCGTTATACTTACCGCAAGTGAACACAGTTTCTCTGCTCATCCAGGTTATCAATATAGGGCCTACATAACAATAGACCCTAGTTATCTCCATCCACACCAATCCAAAGACGATGATGTAGGTATAGGCTAGGCTACAACGTGTTAAGCATCAGCGCCTCTGTTCACATCACTACAACAGAATCGTGGGCATCATCTCTGGCACTGAAGAAACTCAATCTTCCAGGGTAGGCTAGGCTAGCCTAACCTAACCTAACACGTCCCACGTTCAGCTCCGATCGCCAGAATTCCAGACTCACAACCATGACATAAGCCTCCCTCCTCCTCCTCCTCCTCTTCCACCCCTCCTCTTCTCCCAACAGAAACACTAGTCTATTTGGAATGAAGGATGAGGGAAAACATCATATTTTAACAGAAGGAAGGAAATAGGTTGGTATGTAAACAGAATGACTGTGGGAATGTTCCAGCCGGTTGTTGGCCTGGGCTAGTAGGCCTAGTAGGGCTGTGTGTGTGTGTGTGTAGAGCGAGCACACGGGGGCTTACGAAGCGAGGGTAGCCTATAGGAAACACATGCTGTGTCTCCCTCTTCAGCATCGCTGTTTGGGATGCTTGTAGGCTAGCTAGGCTAGCAGGCCTGTTGAAGCAAGGGCTGGTTGCTGCTGCTGCGGCACAGAGAGGGAGAGAGAGAGAGAGAGAGAGAGAGAGAGGTGGGTGGGTGGGTGGGGATTACTACACATCCACATGCTGGGTTTGATTCTACTCCCAGCCGCCCACATAACACAAGGCTACATAGTATGTGTGTGTGTGTGTGTGTTGGGTTTGGGAATAGTAACAAGCAGCATCTATTGGGGCAAAGCTACGAGTACCGTGTTATGCGATCTCATCATAGTAATATCACTTCTCTCTCTCTCTCTCTCTCTCTCTCTCTCTCTCTCTCTCTCTCTCTCTCTCTCTCTCTCTCTCTCTCTCTCTGTCTCTTCCCTCTCTGTCTCTCTCTCTCTCTCTCTCTCTCTCTCTCTCTCTCTCTCTCTCTCTCTCTCTCTCTCTCTCTCTCTCTCTCCAGATGCCTATTTCTTATAATATAGATTGTCCTCGCCCATCATCTTCTTGATTCCAATACCGTTTTGATTTTTTGGGCTTATTTACAGATAGGGCCTATCTCACTGTGTGTGTGTGTGTGTGTGTGTGTGTGTGTGTGTGTGTGTGTGTGTGTGTGTGTGTGTGTGTGTGTGTGTGTGTGTGTGTGTGTGTGTGTGTGTGTGCTGGGGAGGAGGGGGGTAGTGAAGGAAATGGTTGACGAATAGTGGGTAAGCCCCTTTCGAGAGAAATACTAGTGATCCACGAAGAGAAAAATAGCAACATACAACTAAAAACCTAAATGGGTGGATGGATGGATGGATGGAAAAGGTTTTTTTAAATGAAAAATAAAGTTACCAAATATGAATAGATGAGATCATGGACAGGGGAGCTGACCAACGAATATATAAGAAATTGATACCCAAACAACCGAACGACCAAACAAACAAACAACTAAACAAACCACGAACCAACCAACCAACCAACCAAAAAGACAGAGAGAGAGAGAGAGAGAGAGAGAGAGAGAGAGAGAGAGAGAGAGAGAGAGAGAGAGAGAGAGAGAGTAAACTATCCTAGTCAACAAATCGTTCAACAGAGAAATATTGGGTGGGTGGAGGAACTTTATTTTTCCACACAATTTTTACTAGGAGATCGCATAACACACAGTGACCGCTCCTCACGCATCTGCTATTGCTTGGCTAGGCCTAGCCTGTCTCTTCCTTGCTGAGTAATACATAATAAATGAGAAAGCTAAATATAAATTGTGCTTTCCTTCCTGTGATACGAGTGACCCCAACAGACAGTGACCGCTGTCAATCTCTTTTTCTTTTCTTTCTCTTTTTTTCTTTCTTTTTTTTTTTTTTGGGAGGGGGGGGGGGGGGGGGGGGGGCATCGACATACGGTGGCCGATCGGTCATTGACGTACCTGTGTGCGAAGCGAGAAATAGTCAGCTTTTTTTCTTCTGTGTGTTTGACTTCAATCCCCCTGGGTCCATGAAGTCGTGGGTTCCAATCTTGGTGGCGTCTTGTGAATGAAGGGTAGGGGATTTTTACCATTTCCCAGGTCAACTGAAAGCCTGGATTCTTTTTGTGTATATTATACACATGCAAACAATCAAATATGCACGTTAAAGATCGCGTGATTCGTGTCATCGTTCTGTGGGTTACGAAACATGAACATACCCAGCACACATTCCCAAAGTTGGAATGCAGCTACCTTCATGGTGGGCAAAAACGGTTGCATAGACAAAATCTCATCACTGGTCAACCTCGGAGCTCTAGCCCAGGAAGGAAACAAAGAATTTCTGTTTGAAGCCGACCCCCCCCCCCCCCCCCCCCCTCCCCCTGACCCCCCTTCCCTTCCTCCCAGTTCGTCTCAACCTCCCACCTACTCACACCTCTTCCCCCCCCCCCCCCCCCCCCCACCCCCCCCACCTATTATTTGAACTATAAATGGTGGTATGGGTGCTAGTTTTTTTCATTTTTTTTTCATTTTACCCGTATGAGTCGATAAAGTCAGGTTGCGGCAACAAAAGAATTATCTCTGGCAAAATCTTCTTCACCTTCCTTCACCTATCCCGTAGTCCCGTGGACCGCTGGGGCACCACTGGAGATTTTGCAACCAGCTTCCTCCACTCCCCACGGTCCTCTGCTTTCTGTAGCAAGTCCTTCCACTCAAGGCCTGCAGTCCACTCTCTGATGGTGTCTTCCCATCGTTTTCTCTGTCTGCCTCTTCATCTCCCTCCTTGTACTGTATGTTCCCTGTAGGACAGTCTTGGCCAGTCCAGATGTTCGTGTGACGTTACCGTAGGCCTACCACTTTGCATTTTTTCACTGATTTCCTCACCTGATTCATCGCATAGCTGTCCCCGCCTTCAACAGCCGAAATCCCATAATAATAATAATAATGTATGGAATTTATATAGCGCTGAATCTTGTAAAGTAAACAAATCCCATCACCCTGCCAAAGTGTCTAACCTTTATGTATGTGTGTATGCGTGCGTGCGTGCGTGCGTGTGTGTGCGTGCGTGTGCGTGTGTGTGTGTGTGTGCGAATACTATTAATTGTTAATATTGGTTGCATGACTGTGGAAGAATGAGCTGAGTGCAAGCGCTTTGATTTGTTTGTGCAAGATGTAACGCTATATAAATTCAATTTATTATTGTTATTATTTTTAAGTCAGGAGCTCTTCACAACAAAATACTGTGAGATAAAACCAACAACAACAATACTCTCACGGAGAAACAGTTGCACTCACTGTCAGAAAGAAGAAGAAGAAGAAGAAGAAGAAGAAGAAGAAGAAGAAGAAGAAGAAGAACAACAACAACAACAACAACAACTACAACTACAACAACAACAAGAAAAACAAGAAGAACAAGAACAAGAAGAAAAACAAGAAGAAAAACAAGAAAAGAAAACAGTTGCTTCTGACTCTGATATCTATAGATCTTTCTTTCTCTTTTTCTACTTTTTCCGGTTCTATTTCAGAACTCTACCGTCATCATTATTTTTAGTTCCTTCCTTTCGATATCTACCTGCTTTTTATCCTTTCTTCTTTCCTTTTTCCCCCCTTTCTTCCCGTCTATCCATCTTTAGTATTTTCTTTTACTGGAGTCTCTCTCTCTCTCCTCTCTCTCTCTCTGGGTTTTTTTCCTGTTTTTCTTTTCTTTCTTCTATTTATTTTTTTACGGTGTTTTTTTTTCTTAAAGTTTTTTTCCCTGTCTTTCTGGTTTTCTTTCCTTCTGCACGTTTTGTTGTTGGCGGTTTTGTCGTCGGTTTTGTGGTTATTGTTGACGGTGGTGGTGGTGTTGGTGGTAGTACACTAGTAGTTGTAGTGGTTATTGGTATGTTTGAGCACCCGCATATGCCCGGCATGTGTGTGTGTGTGTGGTGTGTGTGTGTGTGTGTGTTGTGTTGTGTGTGTGTGTGTGTGTGTGTGTGTGTGTGTGTGTGTTGCGCGCGCGCGCGTGTGCGTGGAGTATTTGATTCTCAGTTTTTTTTATTCTTTTTCTTTCTATCTAGTCCAGTAGTCTTGTTTCCCGATCTTCAACTGAGAACAAAATATGCTCTGTCTCTCTCTCTGTCTCTCTCTGTCTGTCTGTCTGTCTGTCTGTCTGTCTGTCTGAGTCTCTCCCTCTGTCTCAGTCTCTCTCTCTCTCTCTCTGTCTGTCTCAGTCTCTCTCAAATTATGAAGTCTTTAAGGTGTGACTTTTTTTTTCCCTTTACCTCAGTTAGTTTCTGAATGTGGGTTTGTTTCTTATTTGCTTGTTAGACAACTGGTCACTTTGCCATGTACTCTATTTGTTTAGCAAAACCCTATAGTTATGTATGATACGTGACCTCTTACGCCCAATGCATGAATCATTTCACAGTTCAGTTCGAAGTTCAGAATTCTCTCTCTCTCTTTCATGCGTGTGTGTGTGTGTGTGTGTGTGTGTGTGTTTAATTTCATTTCATTTCATTTATACCACTTTAAGTCACGAGATTTTTCTGCATGAAATTCGGGCTGCTCTCCCCGGGGAGAGCGCGTCGCCACAAGAGTAGCGCCACCCCCCTTTTTTGTTGTCGTCTGCAACTGTATTTGTTTCCCTATAAGAGTGGCTTTTTTCTAAGAATTTTGCCAGGGACAATTCTCTTGTTGCCGTGGGTTCTTTTACGTGCGCGGAATAATTTTGTGTAACACATGGGACCTCGGTTTATCGTCTCATTTGAAAGACTAGCGCCCAGACCACCACTCATGGTCTAATGGATGGGGGGAAAGTTTCTGGCCCAAACGGGATTCGAACCACCGCACACTTCCGACCCGGACTTTTTCGCTTTCTAGACAGGCGCGTTACCTGTAGACCACCGATCCACCACGCGCGCGCATGTGTGTAAGTGTGTGTGCGCGCGCGTGTGCGTTTACGTTTAAAGTATAAATATCCCTGCTGCTACAACTTGATCTTATATTCGTATAGTGTTTGTTTCATTTGTGTCAGTTTTCGTTTTATCACTCGTTTTCCTTATGTAACTTTCCTCGTTTTCATAGTTTGCTTTGTTGGCTGTTTCCATACAGGCATAATTATTCATAAAGATGATGGTAAGACAAGGCTTGGCATATACTTTTCATATTTTGTGTGGTAAAGACAGGTCATATATTCAGTCATTCTTCTCTCTCTCTCTCTCTCTCTCTCTCTCTCTCTCTCTCTCTCTCACACACAACTTATACACACACACATACACACTCACACGCACGCACGCACGCACACACACACACACTTCTTTTTGTGCACATTTCCTGTAGACTGGGATTTGAGAACCACCGTCATTACTGTTTGTCTTTAAAGCCTCAAGAGAACACGGTGTCATACCATATCAGAATCGTCATGTATTTATTATTATAATCATTATTATCATAGGCCTATTTCTTATCATTTATGGTCACATTTTTATTTTTGTACTAAATGTACCCATTAAGTGTGTGTGTGTATTTTCTTTTTCTTTTTTAAATGCTTTTATTTCGAGGATAATAGAATAATGACTCCTGTGCTTTTTTTGCCTCCAGTCACTGTTTGTATGCAGATTTGTCAATTTTGTCATCCATTCCCACCTGCACACAATAGCCTATTCTTCTGAAAAGCAGAACAGGTTTTAATAAGTGAACAAGTTGTTCTGTGTGCGTTCACACGAGGGACCTCGGTTTATAGTCTCATCTTAAGTGTGTGTGTGTGGTGTGTGTGTGTGTGTGTGTGTGTGTGTGTGTGTGTGTGTGTGTGTGTGTGAGTGAGTGCACATTCACAAAGACCTGTTCAAAGTTCCAAAGGTAAAGAGACCACACACACTCACACATGCACACACACGCACAACAAACAACAGCAACAACTACAACAAAATCAAATATACACACACACACACAACCAGAAAGAAAAAAACCAACAAACGCCTCATGATGTGTTTTCTTTATTGAAAAGAAAACAAAAAGCACAGAGAAATGGTAAAGACGAAATTCTAACATGGCATTTCTTTCTGTTCACGTGACAATGGGTAGGTAATAGGTAAGAAGAGAGTAGTGTGGATGTGATGCAGATGACCAACTTTCAGCTGGGGTTACTCAGATTCATACATGTATGTATACAGGCTAATAAAACGGCTCACAGAATCCAGCAACATACCGTACAAAAGTATCGAAAGCACACGTAATATACATTGAGAAAACTTCTCCACAGTATTACACCCAAAACGACATCAGTTTACTACAAATAACTTGGCAGACAATGAGAGGGGGAAAATGCACACACACACAAAAGAAAACATCTATCAATATGTATGTGTGCAAAAATCAGTCATAGCAATACTTCATTGTATTAGTAATCAATTTTGACAACTGGAACTGTCCATCGTGTGCACATGAACACATATTGGAGCAAAGGAGTAATCTGGTGAAACGCTCTTGAGGGGTGGGCAGAGATGGAAAAGCTAAAATGTGTAGAGAATTAAAGACTTAATGAAAGAGTGGAACATGAAATTATGCAGATGAAGCAATGAAAGTATGCAAGGATAAGACACAGACGAGTATGGCGATTTTTCCCCTCTCCTTTCAAAACAGCACAGATGGGGGGGAAAAAACACTGGATAAAATCTCTCTGATGGAGAGGAATCGCTATCAAGGCTCACTTGTGGACCTCCCAGCTTCAGGTATTTTTTGTATTGCTATGATGTATAGCTGCAAGCGGAGGCTGCGAACTAAGGATTAAACTTGACTAAAACACATTAGAGGAAAAATTGCTGTGCAGTTTTGAGAGGTTAGATCTTTTTCGGGGATACAAATACCAATGTTTCAGTCCTCTACACCGGTGATCTATTGATGGTATACCATTAACTTTTTGCACAGACATGACGATTTGAAATGGAACCCGCTTATATATTTGAACCTAGCTAAGATATGACACTTTTAACTTACATTAATTTTCCCTCGCCAATTTCTCAGAGGAAGAGATCATTCACCGTACAAAAAAATTATCTTTAAATGCAAAATGAAATGAGTAAATTTAAAACCTCAGACCATTAAGTACAATGCTTAGTAATGGCTCCCACTGATGAACAGTCACCACACTTTCTCCACACAGAGATGCGAAACAGCCGAGCCATGATATAAAAACCAACAAAAACAAAGAGAGACATACTCCTTTTTCTGATTTCTTCCCTGTAAGGGGTAGCCATGTGATAGTGGGGCCAAGAAAACAAACAAAAAGAGTGGAGGAGGGGATGGGGGTGTAGGCAGAACACACATATACATATAGTCATTCCCCTTCCCAAGAAACATGCCAAAATAATGAATGACATCTTAAAAATAAACCCTTTAAAAAATATGTCAATGTAACCTACTTCAGTTAGAATGAACCTATCATCCTGATAGCTGTAGGGGAGTTTCACTGTTACAGTGTTCAGCACCCCATAGCAAGACACACTAAGTAACCATCTGATATCATAACAAGACACTGTGCATTACCCCACAGCAAGATGCTGTCTGTCCATTATCCACCACATACTGATGTGGCTTGTTATCCTACACACAGTGTTCAGCATTCCGTTCTGGGCAGCTCAGCCAATAAGACAAAGCATTGCACATTTCAATCATGGATATAACAAAACTCACCTCCCCCCCCCCCCACCCCCTCACCTTTATTTTTTTAACTTGACTAGATCAACACATGAGGAATGCTTTTGAAAATGATTTAAAATTTTGTTGAAAATGGAGCACATCAACACACATGCACACACAAAATCAAGAACATTGTTCAGTCATACACAAGTTTGGCAACTACTTTCCAAATTGTACAACAGTGACAATCAAAATAATATGACAATAGCAACTGTTCATGTTTGTGCTTTTTTTTCCTTTTCTGGTGTGTGTGTGTGTGTGTGTGTGTGTGTGTGTGTGTGTGTGTGTGTGTGTGTGTGTGTGTGTGTGTGTGTGTGCACAAGTAGTTATTACTATTGTTATTGATGACACATACTGCCCATGCACACAATCATCAGTGCATTTTTGACAGCTAAACTTTCAGGCCGTTAACTTTTCTTGTTCTAATCATTAAAGCTATGCCTGGGACAAGCACCAACAAACCAGACCCAAGAGAGTCTGACCTTTCACACCAGAGCCCAGAGTCATAAACCAATTCAGAACCTGTGGAAGATTTTCAAATCCACAGCAGATGCGGTTAACAGCTAATGCTCCCTCCCTCCCTCCAGAATGTCACCAACCCAAATGCTACGCAAAGACCAGTCTCTTCAGCCTCTCAGTGGACCCCAGTCTGGGTCAACTCATTGAAATGCCCCTACTCAATGAAGAAATAACCCAGGGACAGAAAAAAAAAAAAAGAGCAAGAATGAGAAGCACAGTGCACGCTAATACTTGTAACTCTACACGAAAATTGGTCGTGCTCTGAGGAAAAAGCCCACAAGTTTTGAACACTTCCAGCTGAATATCAGAATTTTTAAAAAGCAGGCAAGTGTACCAAAGACTACATCTAAGATCAATGAAAACAGGCAGAAAATGGAAGGCAGATACAGACAAGTACACGCTACCCGCAAACAACGCAAGTAAAGTAGCAAAGGCACATAAACGAAAATGATACATGATAGAGACAATTGGGGCAATGGTTCCAAGCAGCAACTTTAGGGAGCTCAGTTCACAACATTCCTACAACACTGTGATGATAAACCTGGAAATGTACCACAATTCTGTAGTAAAAAAGGCAAGGAATGGCACATTTTGTTAAAACACACTAACCTTAAGCATACTTACTGTCTGTCGCTTCAGGTTGCAAAAAAACACCTAGCACTGCACACAGCTTGTTATTCATGAAAGAAGCATAGAAACAACAGGTTTGGATTTGTTTTTTTCAACTGTATATATGAGTTTTACAAATCGAATGCATCTAATCAGTCTATATGGATTAGAGAGGGAGTAATAAGTTTAACTGGTCATCTGAACAAAAGAGAAGACGTTACTTTCCATTATGTACAAAAGCAAACTTTCCTAATTACACAAATCAGTTCTTCGCTTGACAGATCCTTTAAAAAAAAAAAATTTTTAATAAATAAAAAGGTAGAAAATAGTTTTAAAAGAAAAGGAACATTTTTGGCAGCTGGAAGCACTGTGAATGATATAGTCTTCAGCAAATTAATAAATTATGTAAGAACCTGTCTCTTTAAAAAAAAAAAAAAGATTAAAAAGATAGCAGCCAATGTATCAAAAACATAACCTTAGTATAAACCAAAATTCCCCTCTACATTAGACATACACTGTTGACATAAAAACTTCATCCTTTAACTAACCTTGCAGTTAATATTATGAGGCTGGAAAAGGTGAGCTCACGGATTGTTTCATTTGCACAGAAAGGCATGACCATCATTTGGAAATAGAAAAAAAGCAATGATTTCAAACAACATCGGCAGGCTTCTTTATACCCGGACACCTCAAAAGAAGCACCTTCCTACACATAGAAGACTAACTGAATCAACTCAGCCAACCTGTCTGACTTGCAACAAAGTTGGGGGGGTCAACACAATGACAGCTAACTTGACGACAGATTTGGAGTCTCCCACGCAAAACACACTGCAACAAAGTATAAAACAGCAACAACAACAGAAAACTATTTTAGGACATGACCAGTTTACTTATCAATTATGCAATGCAGAAATTCACACAATACAAAATCTTTATGCAAATGTGGCTTTTCTGTTCTAGATCACAGAAGCCATTTCAGCCATCAAAAAATTTCTCTTTTCTACACGTACAGAAATTTTATTTAAAAATACTCAGAAACTTTTTTTGGGGGAGGGGGGGGATGTTTTTTATAGCAGGATTATGTATGTACCTTACATCACTTCCACATAAAAATTTTCTGAATCCTGTACATGGTATGTTACATTTCCAGAGCTATGAATGTTATTTTCTGAAAGTATTTCGCAACTTGTTTCATAATAGAACGGCAACATTTTTTTCAGTGCTTTTTCATATGGCGACATTCAAATTTTTTTTTTTAAAGCAGTACTGTTTGTTTTTAATATTACATATTTTTTGCAGCCTCGTTGAAACCTCCATGGAAAAAGTATTCTGCCTATTCATTCACAAATACATTCAAGATACAATCCCATATTACCCTGTGTGTGTGTGTGTGTGTGTGTGCGTGCGTGCATGTGTGCGTGCGTGTGTTCCTTGGCTTGAGTTCCAAGGTTCACCAATGGTGAGGTTTTTGCGTACATGACGCTTTTTTGCCCAGCATTAAGATAGCTGCATTCCAACTTCAGGGAATGAACCTTTCCATGAACTGGACAATAAAACAAAATACTCAACTACTGCATACAATATGGATTCATCACAAAGGTTGTTTTGCTTAAAGCTGCGAACAAGCACTAGTCAATGTATATTCAAACTAGAAATACACCACACTACTTTGTCAACAAACAGTATTAGTTACAACTAGATTTTGTACATCATCAGAACAATCGTCACACACAACAAAAATCATAACCACAGTCTGTTTATATTTTTGATTGAGCACATCACCTCATTCATTGTTATCACAACTCTCCCAACTAGAATACATCCACAACAACATTCACGTAACAACAAATCCATGTAGAAGTACATCTGATCTATCTTAACTATTCTCATTATCATCAGCTTCTATCCTATAGTTCAACAGTGATAGCTCCTTCTCTCTTTTAAAAACATATTTTTTTAAACTGTATGATCTGAAAACCTGAAACAAATGACAAAATAAAAAAAGAGAGAGAGAGAGAGAGAGAAACTTTTTTCTCATATTTACAAAATATCCTATAAAATAAAATAAACCATAAAAAATAACTGTAACAAAAAGGGGGAAAAAACTCTCTCCTTTCAGTGGCACTGCAATATTTATGCATGTAAAGAAGAAGAAGAAGAAGAAGAAGAAGAAGAAGAAGAAGAAAGCACAAACATACAAATGAAACAAATCAACAAAAATCAGAAAAAAGCACTTAAAAGTACACGCATTGTATTCTCATGCATACTTCAATACACACACACACACATTTCTCTCTCTCTCTCATGCATTGAGATAGCACTGAATTATGCTGTAAGTACAAAATCCATACAGAAATTACCAAAACATAACATGGAGAGAGAAAAACAACAACAACTTACTCCAATATTTTTCTTCATACAGTTTTCTTTCCTGCAGCATTACTTTGTTACATACTGTGCTGCACTGCTGCATGTTACAACCGACTAACAGACTATCCCGTAACATGAAAGTGCTTCAACATGCTGTGCACTATCATGTAGTACGACGCAGCTTTAAACTGTGTACAGTTCCCTTCGATATGGCCTGTCATGGCATATCTTCGTGTGGCTATCTACACACAAGTTCTCAAACACTGAAGTGGAAATGTTTTACATGAACATTTTAAGCTTCAATTTAAAAAAAAAAAAAAAAAATTTATTTTTAAAAGGGAAGCCAAGACACAAAGCATTTCTTAACAAGAGATCTACTCATGCAACGAAAATGGACACAGTAAACAAACAAACAAAAATATATATATATAAAATGGACACAGTATGGCCAATTGGTGCGTTGTCTGGATGACGGAACATTCATTTATAGAAAAAAAGAAAATCAGAATCGGAATCCCACAATTCATTCCATTATACAATGCTGACATACATATATTTCAGCGCACACACAAAAAGTTATTACGGGGTTACACTTTTGAGACAAGTAGGTTATAAATACAAAACACAGATGTAACTAGAGTAATCTCTGCATGCACTTCCAAACAATTTTTGAGATAGTACAGTGAAAACATTCGTAGATACAAATTACATCAGATTTTAACAAAATACATGTGTTAAGATAGTAACGAACCCACACTGCTACGCAGTGTTGAGATGGAGTCAGACCATGTGGCTGCATGCAGTGCGTGACTCAACTTCTGGCTGAACCCCAATGAGGGAGGAGTCGTCAGAGCTGTGCACTGAAGTTTTCAGGCCATGTGTCTTGGGCTTGTTGAGCCTGGCAGGCAGAGCCCATCCCTCTCCAGGCAAAGCACACACACACACATGCATGCATGCACGCAGGCATGCACACACATTCACAACACCACACACAATTCACAAACACACACACATTCACAAACACATTCACAAACACACACACCACATTCACAAAACACATTCACCACACACACATACACCAAAGGCATCTGCGTTCAGACATACAGATCAACAACAAAAACGACGACGTCTACACTGGATTTAACATCAACATTCGCAGAATCAGCCTGTACATCATCATCAACCACAGTGCAGAGAACACAGACAAGATGGAAAAAAACATCCCCAACACACACACTTTGGTCAGCAGCTGCACAACAAATCAAAAAAAACCCATATCACCATTTTTTCCCCAGGGCTGGCTTTTCAACGGAACAACAAAGCATGCTAACTTGTTTGAGGGGACACAGGTAAACAACGTGGTCAGGTGTTTTAAAACAAGAATGCAAACATCTTTTTGTCAAACAACAAACAACAAATAAACAAAAATCATCCCATTCCCACTCTGCAGAAACCATGCTTTCATCTTCTCCCATATGCATGCGCATGTGCACGCATGCACAGATGGACAGACACACATACCTCTCTTGTGTAAACAAAGTGTGAACTATCTTCTTTTCAATTTAGAAATGGCTGAAAGGCAAGGAGCAATGTTTATAACAAAATCCAACATTTTGTCAAAATGCATCTGGAATAAGCCATCTGAAATAATATATCCTTGATGACATTATCTTGAAAATGCTATTTATTTATTCATTCTAAGCGATCATTGATTCGGATACAACAATCCTTTTCATCCATATGTTATGCACTACATATGACAGTTCACAATTTTGGGCGCTACAAAAAAGTGTCTGCAGTAGCAGTAATTTAGAGTGTAGCAAGTGAAGGACTGAAACACTGGGTAGAAGGAGGCATCTTCTCTGGAAACCTTTCTCTTCCCACAGTTTCTTTCCCTCTACTTTAAAACTTTGGTTTCACACATGAAACTTTGGTATCATGAAAAAAACCCACAGTAAAAGACTACTTGACTATGCCAAGAATACAGATGACTGTTAACACAGCTTACTGCAGAGAGTCAGCGGTCATGCTCTTACCATCTGTCAACTTCACCTCCACAGGCAGCCTTGTTAGCTCGTCTTGGAAAAGAAAGGAAATTGTCAGTGCTGATTGTTCGCTGAATACAGACACTCAGTTGTATCTATGCTCCTGTACGGTTCTGAGTGCTGGAGGATGACGGAAGCGGATCTTACCAAACTTCGATCCTTTCACACTGTATGCCTCCGAAGAATTCTCTGGATCTTTTGGCCAGAGAAGATCTCCAATGAAGACCTACTACGGAGATGTAGGCAAGAGGACATGGGAACCATCATCACCAGACGACGGTGGAAGTGGATTGGGCACATCCTCCGAAGAGACCCACAGTCAACCCCAAGAACAGCATTGCACTGGACCCCAGAAGGAAGGAGAAAGAAAGGAAGACCAAAAGCAACGTGGAGGAGGACTGTAGAAAGTGAGATGAAGGCCATGCAGCACTCTTGGGGATCAGTGACTAGGTTAGCCCAGGATAGGCAGGAGTGGAAGCGCTTTGTTGCTGCCCTACACACCACTGGGTGTAATGGTTGATGATGATGATGACAGACACTCAGCTACAGTCTAGCTTCTCCACAATACAAATGGGGTAGGGGGAAGGGGGAGGGGGGGTTGGTGTGGTGGACATGGGCTCCAGTCACCGTTGACCTGTCCACTTGAGGGGATTTTCTTTTTTTCTTCCAGAGGTAACAAAACTTCTGGCTTCATTCCTTTCCAAAGTCTTCGGTTGAGGCAATCAATCAAAGTCCCATTTGCATGCTAAACCTCTTAAAAACCCAATCCATTCTTCAAAAAGAATAGGACAACCATGGCACTTTGGTATGAATAACACGAACATACCCAGCATGCCCAAATGAAGAGGTACAGACTCCACCAGGCTAAAACTGCCACCGACGTAGTATGTGAAGAAAAGTTTCAGCACAGTGCCCCAATGACTCCTCAAGGACTTAAGGGAGAAATCATGTCCAGTCCAAAGGGACATCTGTGACTCAGCATTTCAGGAGTCAAGCAAGAAACAGTGCTGTTGTCACTTCTCATGGCTTGTCTCCAGCCTCCCTTGTGGACAATTTCAAAAACAGATAGGCAATGTTCACAATTACCCAGCCAGGTAAGAAGTGCGAGTTTGATTGCGTCTCAGTCAGGTAACCAGACCCAGAGACAGAGCTCACATACAGCTGATAAGAAAGATCACAGACTCTGAAGGAAAGGAGTTTTCTGTTCACTTTGGTATCGCTATCAAAAACATGAGACTAGACTGTATTAAGGTATTAGTGGCTGTGTGTCATCGATTTATATCTCACTTTTTAAGGGGATTTTTTCTCATTCAAGAGGATTTTTCTCCTGGAGTTATCATCAGTGCTGATTCCACTCCCCCCTAAGTCCTATAAATCAAGGTTCCGAGAGCGAACGCACACAGAACATCTTGCGCACATGTTAAAACCTGATCCACTTTTCAGAAGAGTAGGCCACTGTGTGCCAGTAGGAATGGATGAGAAAGTTTACAAAACAGCATACTCACTGGAACTGGATGTAAAAAACACATGACTGCTTATTCCATTATTCTCGAAATAAAAGATTAAACAAAAGGAAAAGAAACACAATGTGACTGCAAATGGCATTTATTCTTTGTGGGCGCTAGAATGCTGTCACAATGAAAAAAATAATGCTTTAGCAGTTCCGTAAAACAACATATCTTGGTGTAGGTCTGATTCACAAACTTACTGACAACCATTCTGCTGAGATAGGAACTCTCGCTCATTTGATTAAGAATTATCACCCGATCACAATACATGAGAAAAAGACCTGCATCCTAATTCAAAACTAAACATAAAAAAGATTAAATATCTATGCAATAAAAAAATACCCACAAATTCCAAGATTCCAGAAATTATTGTGGAAGGCATTTGATAAACAATGTCAATCTGAAAAAATGATAACAACCTGCTTTAAAACACACACAACTGAATACAAATTATTACACAAAGGTTTCTCTGAAGACTGGTCTACTACCTGAAAAAAAGTCAGCAAAGAAACTTTTCCCCTGTAAACACATCAACAGTTAGTATTACAACATTCTCATCAACGTTGAGAAACCTACCGAAATCAAACATGAAAACATGGGAGAAATGTCATGTTTTCCAAATGCAAACAAAGGTCAAGTTTGGCAGTGACTTGTTAGCAGCAGATCATTACTCTCTTCTCATTCAGTCATTCTTTCAACACAAATTTACAACCATGGTAAAACATGGCGCTAAACAAGACTGCAACTTCAATATCTATAGATATAGATATATATATATCAAGTGCTTTACTCAGTTGAGCTGTTTTTCTGTAACCAATGTACGTTCCTCAATTCCCATCAACATCAGAGAAAGTTTCTTCAGTACCTGGCACTAATTGGATAAAACTATCAAATAAACTTTTTTTTTAAGCTAAAAAAGCAAGCATCATACTTCAGCATACAGGCAAAACTGGATTTATTTTTTCGGAGGGGGGGGGGGGGGTGGGGGGAATTCGTTTCTTGGCTAGAGCTCTGAGGATCACTGATGGTGAGATTTTGCGTATGCGGCTGCTTTTACCCCCCATTAAAGGTAGCCACACTTTGACTTCAGGAATAAAGCTGGATTATGTATGCCAGCTCAAGCTTGGAGGTTTTGGACAGGGTTGACTACAAGCTCTACCTAAAGATGACAGTTATCTTTCAGCTATGACAGTCAATATGATTCATTCTCTTTGGCACGGAGTGACAGATAATAACTTAGATAAAACGGAACAGGAACAGTATTTATCTCTTACGAAAAACCTGCACTTGTGTTACGAATACCATTATATCCTTGTCAATAATGTATGCAGCATCTCAAAATGCTTTTTGACAGAAAACACCATGAGTGAATATCATGTAAATTATGAATAAATATCATTTGATTACATGCATTTCTCGATCAGGAAAAGATGTGATGTTCTTCACTAGGAAAGAAATGGAAAGATTTACTTTGTTATTCTAAAATGCTTACAAGTAGGGTTTTTTGACTGGGTAATAGATTTATCAGCTCTTCAACCAATTATGAACCAATTATGCTGCATAATGTTTCCAAATGCAGAATAGTTTATCCTACATTAAAAAAACCAAAAACTTATGTTTCTTTATGTTAGTAATCACATGAGTTTCACACGAGATATCTCAGTCATTCCTGAACTGCAGAAAGCTGACTTTTTCTCTACGCAAGAAAGGTTAGGTACAGCTTCAAATGAACACAACTTGAAAGCTTGATGCTTTTGTTCACAGATCACATGTTCATACCACTGTGGTCTTTGCTTCATCGACCAGTGACAGGCTGTCTGTTAATCTCTTGACCCAGTTATACCACGAAGATGATGTATTGCTTTTTGTAGTTTTTGCAATCTTTGTCGTAAATGATACACACCTAATTCTTTTCTCTTTAAATGCTGAATAAAAATCTAGGTAATCTTATCAAATATAAGGCTGGGTGTGGAGATTTATGCTAAACCCATGGGTTTTTATTTCTTTATCTGTTTGGTTTTTGTTGTTTTTGTTGTGCGTTATTTCGTGTGTGTGTGTGTGTGTGTGTGTGTGTGTATGGGGGGTTCTTGGGGTTTTTGGGGTGGGGGGGGTGGGGTGGGTGGGTGTCCTCTCCTTCCCTGAATGAGAAACATGTAAAACAAAAACCAACTAAACGAAAACATTTATATTATGCCAACAGGGAGGATTCCTGTTTTAGTCCATTGTTCATCAGGCTTCACTTCTTTCTCTCTTTACACTACTGCTGGCGTTTCATCGATACATTACAACTTACGCCTGATCCAGTACCTAGGCAAGTTGGTGGATCCGTGGCTCAAAGGTAAGATACTCATCAACAAAGAGGTTTCAGGTTTAAACCCCATCTTACCCCAGTTTTCTCCCCATCTATCAGATCATGAGTGGTGGTCTTGGTCTTTGGATGAGACAATAAACCAAGGTTCTGCAGCAACAAGCATCTCACGCAGTTTTCTCTTTGTTTTTATTTATTTATTTTATTCTTTTATATAAAGGATAATGGAATAAGCACTTATGTGCTTTTTTACATCCAGTCCTCGTGTGTATGCGGTTTTGTCAATTCTGTCATCTGTTCCCACCGGCACACAATGGCCTACTCTTACGAAAAGCGGAACAGGATTTAACGTGTGTGCAAGATGTTCTGCGTGCGTTCGCACACGGGGCCTCAGTTTATAGTCTCATCCAAAGGACTTTTGGGGAGAGTGGAGTCTGCACTGATGTTAACTCCAGGGAAAATTATCCCCTCAAACGGGAATCGAACCCGGGTCGTCAGATTGCCAGCGCAATGTTCTAACCACTAGGCTATCCTATTCTCTTTGTGTGTGTGTGTGTGTGTGTGTGTGTGTGTGTGTGTGTGTGTGTGTGTGTGTGTGTGTGTGTGTGTGTGTTCCTCTTAAGTGTAGGAATTATTCTGAATTTTTAAAAAAATTCTATGTTTAACTGTCCATACCCAGCAACCTGAGTAATAAGACACCCAATTCCATTCCATCCACCGAAATTGTCTGAATTCTTGTGCATGCATGCATTTTCAGTCCCATCTATTTGAAGTACTTGACTGACTATTCACACACGATCATTCACACACATGAACATGACTGCTGGAAGATCTGTCTCTGCGGACAAGTGTTAGTTGTAGAAGCGTTAATTAAGCATACCCTTCCTTTAACCACTCCATGCTTTTTGATAGAAAACACACACCCTGAAAACACAAAGCACGAACCTGGAATGACAATATGTTCCGTATCAAGTAAAAACCCAACTGGCCAAAAACAGAAATTTAAAAAAAAATCAAATACTGAATAAACGAATCCAAAAGAGAACCCTTATTCTGCAACTCAGATAAACCATAATCAATATATATCAAAGAATGAAATAGCACAACAATAAGTTAGATGCCCCACCTGTCACAACAGCACGTGCAACATTGCCAAAAAAACAACCATAACACCGGAAAATGATCAAACAAAATTCACAACGTGTAACAATCCTGGCCGTAAACCACCCACTGTGGTTTTGAATGTTTTTTTGTAGCTTGGACCCCTTGTGCTCCGTAACAAACACAACACACACACAACATACACATACATACACACACACACATACACACACTACACACACACACACACACACACACATACACACATACACACATACACACACACCATTTATCATCTCTGTGTTAGCATCTGCAAGAATGATAACTGCAATAAATCATAAAATCAGAATTTATATAGCTTGAAGATCAAATCTGTTAACCCTCCTTCACTATTTCAGAGTTCAAGCACGATTATTTGACAACACTGATGTTTCAAATTATGCAAAGAATATCACCATGGCATTACACACCAGAAGAATTGATCAGAAATCTGTGCAGGAATTGGGAGTTCTGGAGCAGTTTAGAAACTAAGGTAATGTTTGTGCCATGTTGTTTGAATACATGTATACTCCTTGTTTGATATGTGGACAAACTAGTGGTGTTGTACTGTTCAACATGTACAATTGACAGGACAGGAAAACTGTGAACTGCACAGTACACACACAGTACGCTGAGCACAACACCCAGCCAACTGCAGTTGTTTCCCACAGCTTCTCTAACTTTATTCTGCAATCCTCTCTGGTTACTGATATTATTGTTTCCGTATTACTCCTATATGTGTATGCATGTCTGAGTAAGATGGTATGCGCACATTGTTGCATATGTGCAACATAGGAATTAAAGGGTTGAAACACTTGTCAGGAAAGGTTTTTCTTCTCTTAGGATATTCTTCTGTCCAAATTTCTTCTCTTTCAGAGTGTGTGTAAGTGTGTGTGCGTGTGCATGCGCACATGTACACAAGTGCATGCTCATTCATGTCTGAAAAAGAAAGCATGCATTTCTTCCTATCAACATAAAATAACAATAACTGTACTGTAAACAGGCAACTGCATGTATCACATACACAGTTAGTTAACAAAATGTAACAGGCATGTCAAAAAAACCCTCGGTAATGTTTAAAAACAAATGCATGTCACAAGCTGTCAGATGCTTCCTTCCGTTTGTACACTTAAAACACACGAGTGGCGCTCTGTTTCTTCACGTATGCAAGGTCTTGTTTGGGTCCACACCTGTAAACACTCAGACTAAAATTCCACCTCCCACTCCTTTACAGCCTCCTGCAGGTAGACACAGAACAGTCTTTCCGTAAAACGTTGTCAGTTAAAAAACCCACACATACTCTCTCCAAATACAAAGTCTGATGTTTTGCAGCAAGCACAAGAGATTTTTCACAAGCTATTGCTCCTTTGCAGCACTAGGATTCCAAATAGGTGACGACAATAAATTCACAACAAAATTGTATACAATGGGTTTTCTTTTCCTCCATGATGTATTATTATGTGACCATAATATTTGTTCAGGTTTGATTTTAAAGACTCTTCACATTCCAAATGAATTGGGTTTGTTTTTTCTGAGTGGAGACACCATGATGTAACTCATACAAACAACATAACTAGTTGCAAGATGGCCAAAAGATAACTCGTGTACACAGACAACAGAGCTAGTCTCTCTACACACAGAAAGATGGCAAACACTGTTCAATTTGATCTTCAACACCATGTAGCGAACCACACTTGGAGACATGTTCCAGGTAAGATGCAGGGGCGATCTGAGATCCAGCCTGTTACATGGAATTTCATCACTTCCCTCCTCTTTCTTTCGCTGCTGGACACAACTCCTCACACTCAGCTGCTCCTGTATTTCATAGCACACCTCGGCCCGGCAAAGTGTCCATTAAGCGCAATCAGCCACAACTACACCACATCCAAAACACACACAAAAACCAGCTAAAAGATCATCATTCATTCAGAATTGGTCGGTGACGTGGAGGTCATGATTCACGGCTAACTGACAACACTGCAACACATTTCAGGGGAAGCCTTAATTCATTAAAACCTGTGTCGCACGAAGAAGCAGCCACTGGTGTTTTAACACAACTGGATTCACCGACACCGACTACTAGTACTTTTACTACATTCTGCAGGTTCTAATTCCACTTTAAAAAAAACAAAAAAACACACAAAAACTCAAGATTTAGCATGTAACAGGTGAACAATATGCCAGAGAGTACACGCTAACCTGGTGTCAGGTTTGGTCCATGCCCTAGTAATGAGTAACGATGAAACAACACCTAAATAATTATGACTTCCAGTACATGAGAAAATGGATGATAAGAAGTCCAGGTCCCGCCTTCTCACCTCACACGATTATGAGAGATTGACCACACTTGAACCCACTGTCTTTCTTAAACCCACTGTCTTTCTTAAACCCACTGTCTTTCTGGCAGAGATTGACCACACTTAAGCCCACTGTCTTTCTGGCACCCAAGAACTCCACTACACTTTGAGCCCATTGTCCGTCTTCCTTTACACACAAGAGAACATGATCACACTTGAGCCAACTGTCTTCTTCCTTTACACTCAAGAGAACATGACCCTTGTCAAGACCCCTGTCTTCTTTCTTTGGACACAAGAGAACATGATCATCCTACTTGAGACTCTTGCCTTGTGTCAAACTGACAGCTGCAGCATACTCGTCTCCATTTCCAAGGGGGAAAAAATGAAGTACATTCCATCTTCCTTTCCTGGCAGATTTTTTTTCATCTTGCACACGTGAAAACCACCAACGTTTGTGCAACTTTGAGCACTTGAGGTGTGTGGGCCCCCGTCTTTCAGGTTTTCTCTTGTCTTAGGACTTTTCCTGTTGCCTCTCTTGTATCACTCCATTCACTGGTGGTGGTGTATCACACTCCTCCTTGTCTCGTAAAATTTGGCACAGTCAGTCCACATCGCACATTCTCTCTGACCCTCTCTCTCTCTCTCTCAAACATGCACATACTCTGCTTCCATCCTCTCTCTCTTCCTCCCTCACCATTCCTTTTTCCTCTCCTCTCTCTCTCTCTCTTCTCTCTCTCTCCCCTCCCTCCTCCCTCCCTCCCTCCCTCCCTCCTCCATTCCTACCTCTCTCTCTCTCTCTCGTTCCTCCATCCCCATCCTCCCTCTCTCTCTCTTTCCTCCCTCCCACCCTCCCTCTCTCTCTCTTCCTCCTCCGCACTGCCCTCCTTCTCTCTCTCTCTCTCTCTCTCTCTTCCCCCCCCCCCCCCTTTCTTTTTTTTCTCGTTCACTTTTCCAGATCCTGCTGTGTGCTTTCCTGTCAGCCAGTTCCACACAGCGCGACGAGCCTTTCAGTTTGTGCAGCAAGCCTCCCGGCCAGCCGTGCTCATATGTTGAGTTCTGCAGTGGGGGTAGCGTTCTGCAGCGTGGATGAGAGAGGGAGGGTGCCGTTTTTGTGGACCGGGGAGTGGGGGTGGGGGTGGAGAGGGGAGGAGGAGCCCACAGAGCCTTCGTCCTGTAAGTGTTCTTTCAGACATGTCAGGGCTTCGTACAGGAACTTCAAGTCCTCCTGCACACATACGTACATACACACACATATATATATCCCTGTAGTTGTTGTTGTTGTGGTTTTCATATTCAATATCAACAGATGCTGTAGCCGAGTGGTTAAGACCATTTGACTTTAATCCCACAGGTCCATGAAATTCTGGGTTCGAATCTCGGCAGCGTCTGGTGAATTAAGGGTGAAGATTTTTACGATCTCCCAGGTCAACTTCAAGTGCAGACCAGCCAGTGCCTCATTCCTTTCGTGTATATATACATGCAGAAGACGAAATATGCATGTTAAAGATCTGTAATTCATGTCCGCATTCAGTGGGTTACGGAGGCACGATCATACCCAGCACACATCCACAGAGTCGGAATGCAGCTACCTTCATGGTAGGTAAAAATGATCGCATAAGTAAAATCTCACCACTGGTGAACCTCAGAGCTCTAGCCAAGGAACGGCAAGAACATACATATATATTCAACATCCACAACAAAATACAACACACACAATCCTCCTCCCCCCACCCCCCATCTTCGTTCCCTACCCCCTCCCCTTTGAGGGTCCCTGCACTGCTGCTGGGTCACTTTGGTGGTGGTCAGTGCTGACTGTTCCAAGCGGACTTTGCTAAGCGCAGACCAGGACATGTTGGTCATCCAAACAGAAACACATGAACAAATCTGATGAGGACAGTTCTTCAAGGTAAGGTTGGGAACAGAAGGAAAAGAGGCAGACTACCACCAACATCCTACACTGCCAACATCACTGAGATCAGTGGTCTGGGAGGAGGGCTACAGGAGATCGTAGTAGAACTCAGCAGAGACAGAGAGATGGCAAATCCGGTTGGCATTAGGTTGGAGCTGCTACCATCAACAGCGGCGATGGAGACAGATGACAGCTGTTCCAAGCAAACATAGCATGGCTAAGATGGGTCTTTCCCTGAAGTTGGAATGTGGCTACCTTCACGATGGGCTAAAATGGCTGCATACGCAAAGATCTCACCACTGGTGAACCTCGCAGCTCCAGACAAGAAACGGAAAAAAAAAAAAAAAAGATTACCTTACCTGAGAACCAATGCCAGTGTGTTCCAAGCTAACATAGCTAAAGATGGGACTTACCTGAGAGCCAATGATGCCAGCAGTGTGTTCCAAGCTAACATAGCTAAAGATGGGACTTACCTGACAGCCAATGATGCCAGCAGTGTGTTCCAAGCTAACACAGCTAAAGATGGGACTTACCTCAGAGCCAATGATGCCAGCAGTGTGTTCCAAGCTAACATAGCTAAAGATGGGACTTACCTGACAGCCAATGATGCCAGCAGTGTGTTCCAAGCTAACATAGCTAAAGATGGGACTTACCTGAGAGCCAATGATGCCAGCAGTGTGTTCCAAGCTAACATAGCTAAAGATGGGACTTACCTCAGAGCCAATGATGCCAGGCCTCTTGAGGTGGTAGAGCTTCACCAGCTGGTAGACATCCACCACTTTGTCCAGCAACAGCTGGTCCCGCAGCGCCCACAGTGCACAGAAACGGCCGGTTCGAATCCCTCCATACCTGTCGTCAGCCGTGAAGAAACAGTGTGATTTATCAGTGTGACCAGGCTAGACTGGTGAGAACTAGTCTTTTTCTGGAGTGTGTGTGTGTGTGTGTGTGTGAGCGAGTGTGAGTGTGTGAGCGAGTGTGAGTGTGTGTGTGTGTGTCTGAGTGTGTGTGTGTGTCTGAGTGTGTGTGTGTGTCTGATGTGTGTGTGTGTGTTGTGTGTGTGTGTGTGTGTGTGTGTGTTTGTGTGTGTGTGTGAGTGTGTGTGTGTGTCGTGTGTGTGTGTGTCTGAGTGTGTGTGTGTGTGTGTGTGTTGTTGGTGTGTGTGTGTGTGTGTGTGTGTGTGTGTGTGTGTGTGTGTCTGTGTCTGTGTCTGTGTCTGTGTACGTGTGTGCACTTTCTCTTACGCATATAGTATACTCAAGAATGTAAGACATAAGCCCAATACAATCTCTCTTTCTCTCTCTCTCTCTCTTTTTCTCTCTCTCCACTTACTCACTCACACACTTATACTCACATCTCAGTCAATCTTCTTTTAATTTTCCTACACTTAGTGATTAAATTAAATTCCTTGTTTCAGACCATTCACACAAAAAAAGGTTACTTGAAATAACTAATAACATCTCAGAGAGAGGAAAAAGAACATCAAGCAAAACCTGTACCCACATTTCACAAAGCAAATATTGATTAAAAGCAAATATTCTGAAACAACAGACACTAGTTCAGTCCATTTCACTAGTCAAAGTCAAGTCAAGTCAAAAACACTTTAATCATCCCATGAAGGGCAATTACAATACTGACAGGCAGATTGATACTCATCAAATATATCAAAGACACAAAAGCTATATTTCATATTGGTTTTCAAATAAAATGTCACTAGCTCCATCCTCACTCTGTATTTTTAAAATTTTTATTATTTTCTTTTTTTCTTTTTCTGAGGGTTGCATGAAAAAGAAAGAGCTATAGTACAGGCTTATTCTTTCCCCTTCATGAAAAGACAATTATTTTGTCTGTCAGTTTGTCCATAGCTTTTCATCCAATCAGAATCAGGCTGTAAAACTATCTTTTTTAATGTGAGGATGCTGGCAGCTTGCCAGTATAAACAGCATCCCCACCTTCTGGAAATTCTGGGCTAGGATTTCCCTCTTTTCTATCAGTTTCTTTTGTTTCTGCCTTGTTCCTTTTCTTCCTGTCACCTCCTTCTCGTCTATTTTCTGCCTTCTAGGTCCATTCTCATGTCTTTAAAAAAAACAACCCAACAACAACCACCTTAAAACACAACAATTCTCTCCCTCCCTGAAGTTGAAAGCACTGGGCCTGACTTTTGCCAGGCACTAAACGGCAGCGCAGCATATTTTCACTTATATGACAGACAGCAGCAGTCACTGTCTGAGACTTCAACGAAGACGAAGAAACAGCAGAAACTCAATGCAGTGTACCAGCCACTCCCCACGGAAATAAGGGGAAGTCAAGTCATGAACACTCGAACTATACAAACGTGCCGTGAGTTGTCCACGAGTCCATGGGCGGTACACACAGCCTCCTCTGGGTTTTTTTTTTCTGTTTTTATTGGTTCCTTGGCTAGAGTTCTGAAATTTACCAGTGGTGATATTTTGAGTTTGTGACCATTTTTGCCCACCATGAAGGTAGCCGTATTCTGTCTTTGGGGATGTGTGCTGGGTATGTTCATGTTTCCATAACCCACCGAATGCTGACATGAATTAGGGGATCGTTAACATGCACATTTGATAATCTGTATGTGTATATTACAGGAAGGGAATTAAGGCACTGGCAGGTCTGCACTGGAAGTAGACCTGGAAGATGGTAAAAATCTCACCCCTTGATTTACCACCAGACGCCGCCAGGATTTGAACCCACGACTTCACGGGTCCATGGGATTGAAGTTGATTGGTCTTAACCACTATAGCACATACATGCAGAACATCTTGCGCACACGTTAAATCCTGTTCCACTTTTTGGAAGAGTAGGCCATTGTGTGCCGGTGGGAACAGATGACAGAATTGACAAAACGCATACACAAGGGGATTGGATGTAAAAAAGCACATAAGTGCTTATTCCATTATCCTCGATATAAAAGAATAAAAAATTAAAAAAATTAATAATAAAATAGCACTGTCCTAGCCTCTTTCAACAGCAACAACACTCACTTGTCCATGACGATGGCGGGCCCAATGTCATTGGCTCTCTGCAGGTCGATGGCCGTCTCCACCATGGTGAACATGTCGTACTGCACAGGGAACGTGTCTGGCCAGTCTGGCACAGTCACTACCTTCGTCATGAAGATGTAGTCGTACTGCAAACACACACAAGTCAATCAGTAGCTACAGCAAACACACACCACACACTTTTTCTGTCCTCTTACACAAAGTGACAAGTCTTCTGACCTGAAAAAAGGCTAGCATTTAACAGACTGATACAGATTGATAATTGGTAGATACACAGGTTGATTCGTGTTTTTGCTGTGAATTATTTTGTTTACAACATCTATAAAACTGATGTAAAGATGATGAACACACACACAGACCACATAAAGCACCAACACACATTCTATAACACAAACACACTCATGAATACATATAAACAACTAGGAGTAAAAATGAATACAGACTCAAAGATCAACCAGGCACTGGGAATGTGCATTAGGTCCAATGTCTGCGAAGCTGATCCATAAAAATGTTCATATTTTTGCATCCTCCTTAAAGTCACCACCACCACTTTCTTCACATTTAACTGATGTGATGTACCAGGATATTTCACACACAATAACACCATCCTGACCAGAACACCCCCCATCCCAACCTTGACAATCTGAAAAAAAAAAAAAAATTTTTTTACATTAACGTTTTATCCCAGCATCAGATAGGACACAATGACCCCCAGCCTCAATTCTAAGACACCACAGGTGGGGAGGGGGATGTACAGGGCATGACTCACCTGCATGGACTCCAGGATGAAGTGTCGGGTGGTGTAGGTGTGGGGAAGGGGGTGCAGGGTATTGCTCACCTGCATGGACTCCAGGATGAAGTGCCAGGTGGTGTAGGTGAGGGGAAGGGGGTGCAGGGCATGACTCACCTGCATGGACTCCAGGATGAAGTGCCGGGTGGTGTAGGTGTGGGGGTGCAGGGCATGACTCACCTGCATGGACTCCAGGATGAAGTGTCAGGTAGTGTAGGTGTGGGGAAGGGGGTGCAGGGTATTACTCACCTGCATGGACTCCAGGATGAAGTGTCGGGTGGTGTAGGTGGGCAGCAGCTCAGGGTCGTCCCTCATGGACAGCTTGAAGTTGCCGGCGTCCACCTCCACCACCTCCCCCTTCTCTGGCCAGAACACCGGCTCCTCCTGCCAACAGTTTGACAGTTACTTCTCTCTCTCTCTCTCTAATTGTAGTCCCATGTTCACATTACTCTCTCTCTCTCATTACAGTCCCATGTTCATATTAGTTATGTTTTGGCAGTTGCCGTATGTGTCATGTTTGTTTTGGCTTGTTTCTGATATGTTTGGTTCTATTGTTCATTGTTCTCGATCTTATGTGCTGCTCTCTCTCTCTCTCTCCCTCTCTCTCTCTCCCTCTCCTCTCTCTCTCTCTCTTTACACCAATAACCGAATACAGACCTCATCGCAGCCATTTTTCAAACTAAACCAGAAGCCAGATGAAAGAAAGGCAGACCTCCATTCTCGTACATGGAGAACATAACCGGCAGCAGCCTCCTGACTGATCCACAAGTTGTCCACAGCAGTCCAGACAGAGCCATGTGGATGGCGGGCATAGCAATGTCATGGAGTGCAGTCACCAGTGTCACCAAACCCAGTGATGCTGACACATAGGACTAGTCCCACATAATAGAAACTGTAGTTCTGGTGAGGAGACTATGGAAAACAACACCTAAAACAGCCATTCTATAACTCTCCCTCTCTCTTTCTTTTTCTTTCTTTCTTTCTTTCTTTTTCTCTCTCTCTCTCTCTCCCTCTCTCTCTCTCTCTCTCTCTCTCTCTCTCTCTCTCTCTCATATACCAAAGTCTTACCAAAACTTACAAAAGTTATATTTCATTCTTTTGCATCCTTCCATTCTTGCCTCTAAAAGTGTATTCTGGCCTAAGACAGATGTATACTAAACCATTTCAGAGTTCAGAGAGTTCTCTCTCTTCCCCCCACCCCTCTCTCTCTCTCACGCACGCCTTGTCCCTGTCCTTCCCTCCCTCTCCAGCCCTCTCTCTCCTTGTCCTCCTCCCCACCCCCCTCTCTCTCTCTCTGTGTCAGACAAAGGCACTGACTTGATCTTCGGGGGAGAGGAGGACGATGATGACAGGACTGTTGCGGTCCCACACCATGCGCCAGAAGTCTTCTCTGGTCGACTCCAGGGGGAACTGCGTCACGATGAACTCCTCTGCCTTTTTGTAACCCTGCCAAGGATGGACACATAAACTTCAAACATAACGTGTGCGTGCACAGTCTGTGAGATACCAGAGTTTCTGCATGCACAGCCAGACATGTATAGCAACACATGCATGTATGCGCACACACACACACACACACACAGACCACACACAACCATCTAATATCACAGACTGAGAAGAGACGTTAAACTGAACACACACACAATACACACAACACACACACACACAAATACCCTTGCACACACACACACATACACACCACACACACATACACACAACACACACACAACACCAAACCACACAACAGTTGTTTTAAGTAACACATTATACTTTTTTATCTCAGATCCAATACGCACAGCTGCGAGCATGTGTGTGTGCCTGCACACATGCGTGCATGTGTAAGCGCGTATATGTGTGTTATGTGTATGCATATGTGCATATATTTCATGTATGGGGTGGGGGTGGGGTGGGGGGCTTGTGCATGCGTGCGTGTGTGTGTGCATGTGTAGGGGATGAAAGGGAAGATGAGTTGGAAGCAGGAGGTATGTGTATATCCTGAGAGAATGGGGTATGCGAACCTGTTCATTCAAGCATTGATGGTGAACTCGTGTAGCGAGCAGAATAGGGGATGACGAGTCTGTATGAATACACACTTATACATCACATTACTGATATCTGTTACACAATCACAACACACCCTAAACTTGAACGATACAGAACAGCACAATACAAATAACATAGCATACAAATCCAGCATAACTCAGTCAAGGGTCCAAGGCCTTAGCGTCAAGGTCAGCATGCCCCTTCCTTTAACCTTAGCGCCAAGGTCAGCATGCCCCTTCCTTTAACCTTAGCGCCAAGGTCAGCATGCCCCTTCCTTTAACCTTAGCGCCAAGGTCAGCATGCCCCTTCCTTTAACTAAGTCCAGGAGTGGTCAGTTCCTGCTATAATTTGTTGGGATGGGATGGAATGGATAGCAGCTGAGAGTAGCTGAAAGTGGTGGAAACTGACAGCTGTGGATAACCTGACAGCCTGACGCTAACCACATTACATCACTCACGAACTTCACAATCAAACAACCACGAACTTCCACGATACAGAAACAGACTTCACACATCCACAATACAACAAACACACAGAACTTCACAACCAAGCCATACTTCACAGCATCCCATTCAACTAAACACACAGAACTTCCACAACCAGCCAGAAGCAGACTTCACACTTCCACAATACAATCAAACACAGAACGTTCAGTCCAAAGTCGAGGAGGAGGATCACGGAGTAGTGGACAGTGATGAAATCGAGCAGTCATGTGGATACGCAGGCAGCGACCTCACGTGCAGCGTAGAGGGCAGAGATGTCGACTCGTGAGCCTTCAGTGCCCTCAGGGAACACGAATGTCCCACTGGGCAGCATGACACACACCATGAGTTGGCAGGCAAGCCGAACTGGTTTACTCCCTCAGTACACGCTTCAGGAACTCGAACAGTTCCTCACATGGTGTGCGAACGTCAGTCGACGAGGGCAGCAACGTACGGAGGAGGGGTGTAGCTACGTATGGAGAGGTGTAGCTAACGTATGGGAGGTTAGCTAACGTATGGAGAGGTGTAGCTAACGTAGGAGAGGTGTATGCGTTGGGAGGTGTAGCTAACGTGAGAGGAGGTGTAGCTAACGTATGGGAGAGGTGTAGCTAACGTATGGGAGGTAGCTGTGGGAGGTGTAGCTAACGTATGGAGAGGTGTAGCTAACGTATGGGGAGGTAGACGTATGGGAGGTGTAGCTAACGTATGGGGAGAGGTGTAGCTAACGTATGGGGAGGAGGGGTGTAGCTAACGTATGGAGAGGTGTAGCTAGGAGAGGTGTAGCTAACGTATGGAGAGAGGTGTAGCTAACGTATGGGGAGAGGTGTAGCTAACGTATGGGGGAGGAGGTGTAGCTAACGTATGGGGAACGTATGGGGAGGTGTAGCTAACGTATGGGGAGGTGTAGCTAACGTATGGGGAGAGGTGTAGCTAACGTATGGGGAGGTGTAGCTGACGTATGGGGAGGTGTAGCTAACGTAGGGAGGTGTAGCTAACGTATGGAGAGGTGTAGCTGACGTATGGGGAGGTGTAGCTAACGTATGGAGAGGTGTAGCTGACGTATGGGGAGGTGTAGCTAACGTATGGAGAGGTGTAGCTAACGTATGGGGAGGTGTAGCTGACGTATGGGGAGGTGTAGCTAACGTATGGAGAGGTGTAGCTGACGTATGGGGAGAGGTGTAGCTGACGTATGGAGAGGTGTAGCTAACGTATGGGGAGGTGTAGCTAACGTATGGGGAGGTGTAGCTAACGTATGGAGAGGTGTAGCTAGCGTATGGAGAGGTGTAGCTAACGTATGAGGAGAGGTGTAGCTAGCGTATGGAGAGGTGTAGCTAACGTATGGGGAGGTGTAGCTAACGTATGGAGAGGTGTAGCTAACGTATGGAGAGGTGTAGCTAGCATATGGAGAGGTGTAGCTAACGTATGAGGAGAGGTGTAGCTAACGTATGGAGAGGTGTAGCTAGCGTATGGAGAGGTGTAGCTAACGTATGGAGAGGTGTAGCTAACGTATGAGGAGAGGTGTAGCTAACGTATGAGGAGAGGTGTAGCTAGCGTATGAGGAGAGGTGTAGCTAGCGTATGGAGAGGTGTAGCTAACGTATGGGGAGAGGTGTAGCTAGCGTATGGAGAGGTGTAGCTAACGTATGGAGGTGTAGCTAACGTATGGAGAGGTGTAGCTAACGTATGAGGAGAGGTGTAGCTAGCGTATGGAGAGGTGTAGCTAACGTATGGAGAGGTGTAGCTAGCGTATGAGGAGAGGTGTAGCTAGCGTAGGAGAGGTGTAGCTAACGTATGGAGAGGTGTAGCTAGCGTATGAGGAGAGGTGTAGCTAGCGTATGAGGAGAGGTGTAGCTAACGTATGGAGAGGTGTAGCTAACGTATGAGGAGAGGTGTAGCTAGCGTATGAGGAGAGGTGTAGCTAACGATGAGGTGTAGCAAGAGGAGAGTGTAGCTAGCGTAGGGAGGACAGGGTGTAGCTAGCGTATGGAGAGGTGTAGCTAACGTATGGAGAGGTGTAGCTAACGTATGAGGAGAGGTGTAGCTAGCGTACGGAGAGGTGTAGCTAGCGTATGGAGAGGTGTAGCTAACGTATGGAGAGGTGTAGCTAACGTATGAGGAGAGGTGTAGCTAGCGTACGGAGAGGTGTAGCTAACGTATGGAGAGGTGTAGCTAACGTATGGAGAGGTGTGTGCACAAGTATGAAGGCATGCGCATACATGGATGTACATATAGCACTACACTCAAACATATATATACACAGAAGAAGGAAGGTGGCAGGATGGTTAAGACTTTCACCTGCCTAACACATAAACCATGAGGTTCTCAGTTTGATTACCAGTCCTGCCCTTTCTTCCAAGTTCGACGAGAAAACAGAACTGAATGTCAAAGTCCTTCAGATGAGACTATAAACCAAGGCCCCATATGCGCACGCGTTAAAAACTCATTCCACCTGTCTGAGGAGTAGGCCATTTTGTGCAGGTAGAAACAGATGACAATTTTTGTTTTAATTCGTGCACACATTTAATTTTTTTTCATTTATTTCATTTATACCACTTTAAGTCACAAGATTTCTCTGCGTGAAATTTGAGCTGCTCTTCCCAGGGAGAATGCGTCACCACAAGAGCAGCGCCACCCTTCTTTTTTCTTTTTTTTTTTTTGGTCTGCAACTGTATTTGTTTCCCTATCAGAGTGGCTTTTTTCTAAGAATTTTGCCAGGGACAACTCTCTTGTTGCCGTGGGTTCTTTTACATGCGCGGAATAATTTTGTGTAACATACGGGACCTCGGTTTATCGTCTCATCCGAAAGACTAGCGCCCAAACCACCACTCATGGTCTAATGGATGGGGGAAAAGTTTCGGGCCCAGACGGGATTCGAACCACCGCACACTTCCGACCCGGACTTTTCGCTTTCTAGACAGGCGCATTACCTCTAGACCACCGATCCACAGGTGTCACGTTTAGAGACTATCCCAGAAGTCAGAATGCAGCTACCTCAATGATGGGGGGGAGTGGGAGGTCACATACACAGTAATCTCCTCATTGGTGAACCTCAGACCTCTTGCCGAGGAACAAAACAAAAAACCCAACACACACACAAGCACCCATACGCTCATGGGCATGTGCACGCATGTACACAACACACACACACACAGAGCACACACACCACTCACATACCACACACACACACACTCACATACCACACACACACTCACATACCACACACACACACACTCACATACCACACACACACACTCACATACCACACACACACTCACATACCACACACACACACACTCACATACCACACACACACACACTCACATACCACACTCCCCCCCCTACACACACACCCCCCACCCCCTCCCCTCCTCACATACAACCCCCTCCCCACAATCCACCTCCACCCCCACCCACACACACGCACACGCGAACTCTCAAAACTGCCCTAACGGCTTCACCAGTGACGCACTCACTTTGAACTGCTGCTCCAGAGTGTGGCAGGAGCGAGGGACCTGGCCCTCCAGCGGTATGATGCCGTTGACCGATGACGTGAGCGAGGCGACGTAGGAGGCCACGTGTTCGTCCTTGACCTCCGTCTGCCCTCCCCCCATCAAATACTCCACCAGCACATCGTGGATGAACATGTACTGGTCCTGACAACACCAGCCAGCCTCGCGTGAAAGGACAGTTCAGGGGCACAGGGCCTTTGTGTTCGCATGGTTAGAATTAGTTTTGTGCACACACACAAAAAACCCAACAACCCAACAACAACAAAGAGTTCCTCTGCTATCCTCAAGTCCTGCTGTCAGGTTCTTTCCTCCCTGAATTGTTAAATCGCAAGTGCTGAAATTAAACTCTATCTTCTTCTTCTTCTTCCTTTTTTGTCATGTTTCTCCCAGGGGAGGTTTGACATTGATGAGCCTTCTCCATCTCTCTCTGTTTTGAGCTTCCTCCTTATTTATGCCCCTTTCTCTAAGATCATCTGCAATACAGGTAGCCCAGGTTTGGCTAGGTCTTCCCTTTGAAATGAACTCTATCCCTGGACTAAAATTCTCTGCTGTATCTAATGTTCACTTTTCTGCTTTCCTCCCTGTAGTTCACTCTTCCCCCTCCTCCCCCCTTTAAAACAAGCACAACAATAAAACAAAAAAAGCAGAACACCCCTTCCCCTCAAAACAACCCAAAACAGTAAACTCAGGGTACATGTCCTTAGTAAAAAAAAAGTTTAATGTAGGGTCTGAAATTTCAAGACAAATCTTCTCCTTCCTCTTCCCAAATCAAAACAAAACCAAAAAGAACACACACCCCCCCCCCCCCAAAAAAAAACCTTTTTCCTTCTTTTCCACTTATTTGGGTTTGGGGTTTTTTGGAGTCTTTTTTTTTTTACCCCTTTCCCTTTCTTATGACTTCTATTTTCTTCTTCTCTTTAGTTTTGTGATATAACACAATGTACAATATCTCTATTCCAATCCCTACCCCATTCCTCATTTAACGTCAAAAACCCAGTGCGCACACACACACACATTCGCAAACACACACACTACACACACACACTACACATACACACACTACATACACACACTACATACACACTCTACACACACTACACACACACACAACACACAACTACACACACACAACTACACAACTACACACACCACACTACACACACACTACATACACTACAACACAACACACACACACTAACACACAACACACTACACAAACACTACACACACACACTACACACACACACACACTACACACACATGCACTACACACACACACTACATACACACACACTACACACACACACTACACACACACTACACACACACACACACACTACACACTACACACACCCCTACCTCAGTCTGAACCAGCAAGTTCCTCTGGCGGCGGATGTGGAGGGTGAAGCCAGGGATGTTGACGGTGCTCTTGTCGGCAATCTGTCGTATCATGCTGTCAATCAGGATGTACGTGCCCGTCCGACCTACCCCCGCACTGAACACACACACACACACACACACACACACACACACACACACACCACAGCAGGTTAAAGAGCTGTTTGGTAAAGGGTGTTCAATGATTTATTATAGGATGGATGGAGTTAACAGTTTTTTGTTTTCTTTTCTTTTCTTTCGTTCTTTGGCTAGAGCTCCGAGGTTCACCAATGGTGAGATTTTTGTGTAAAACTGCTGTTGTACCCACTGCAGGTGACCATGGCAATCACAAGTCAAGAATTGTTGGGTATGTGGTGTTCAACAATTTATCATAGGACGGATGGAGTTCAATTTTCTTTTCTTTTCTTTTCATTCCCTGGCTAGAGCTCTGAGGTTCACCAATGGTGAGATTTTTGTGTAAAACTGCTGTTGTACCCACTGCAGGTGACCATGGCAATCACAAGTCAAGAATTGTTTGGTATGTGGTGTTCAACAATTTATCATAGGACGGATGGAGTTCATTTTTCTTTTCTTTTTCTTTTCTTTTCATTCCCTGGCTAGAACTCCCGAAGATTCCGAAGATTTTTGCTGTTGTACCCATTGCAAGCGGCCATGGCAATCACAAGTTTCAAGGTTCAAGTCAAGTCAAAAACACTACAATCACCCCATGAAGGGCAGTACTACACTACTACTGACACGAGTTTGACAGAGCAGCACACTAAACACTAAGAACAACAACACAACTACACACACAGACAGAGATTATTAACGATGTTTCTTTTTTGTTTTTGTCAATAGCTACTTGACTTCATCATCTAATTTCTTCCGTAGTCCTGACGACCGTGGGCACACTCAAAGATTCAACACACCAGTTCCCTCCATGGGCTCTCCTGTCTGACCTTTCTCAGGTTTTGTTGAGTCTAGCTACCTTCGCTGAAGTTACCTCCCAGCACTTCCTTGGTCTACTCTTCTTCTTCCTACTTGTCTTAAATGGCAAAAATTTTATCTATTGATTCTATCTAATCACTACACACTAGTCACTCACCTGCAGTGGACATGATGGGTCCCCCCTCCTTGTCGTTCTGCCTTCCGGGGTTTTGTAGCTTCTGGCACTGTATGCTGGTACCCCCGCTCTCGTCGCCCCTTCACGCGGCATTCTGTTGGTGTACAGCAAGACTGTCAGCCTCAGGTCATGGGTCCAGTCTGGGTGAGGTGGGTCTGGGACACTCCGGGAGGCGGGTGGGTTCGCGTGGTTGTGTGTGTGTGTGTGTGTGTGTGTACACAGGGTGTGTCAGGTTGTCAGGGTGGTGTGTGTGGTGTGTGTGTGTGTGGTGTGTGTGGGTGTGGTGTGTGGTAGTAAAGTGGTGTGGTGTGTGTGGTGTGTGTGTGTGTGTGTGTGTGTGTGTGTGGGTGGGAGTGTTGGTGGTGTGTGTGTGTGGTGTGAGTGTGTGTGGTGTGTGGTGTGTGTGTGTGTGTGTGTGTGTGTGTGTGTGTGTGTGTGTGTGTGTGTGTGTGTGTGTGTGTGTGTGGGAGAGAGAGAGAGTTTTTCTTTATTTCAAGGAGAAGAAGATAAAAAGAGAGAGAGTGTGAGGAATGTGTGTGTGAGTTTATTCTTTTATTTCAAGGAAAGAGAGAGAAAGAAAGACAGAGAGACAGAGAGAGAGAGAAAGTGTGTGTGTGTGTGTGTGTGTGTGTGTGCATGTGCATGTGTGTGTTATACAATATTCTGTACAACTCTGAAGATTAAGTTCTTTTTCATTTACCAGATACAATCTCTAATTAGATTCTACCAACCAAGCATTAGTTATGATTCAGCTTTATCTTCTTCTCATATTACAGAATCTACCCATACTTTTTAGACTGATTTTGCAAGTTATTTTTTTACACACGTGCACACGTGCGCGCACACGCGCGCACACACACACACTCAAATCTCTCCCAGCCCCAGGCCCTGCTTTCCATCTCTTTGGATATTAAAAAACAAACCTTGAATACATTGCTAAATTGTTAGTTAAAGCTAAAGTCTCTGAATAACTGAGCATAAATAAAAGCAGATTATATATATGTATTATATATATTTTACATATATATAACTATATAAATGAGTACATGATGTATACAGCAATAAATAAAATCATAGTATAACTATAAACACACACAAAATCTCCCTGCCCCTCACCCGAGTAGAGCACAAAGAGGAGAATGCTGCCCCTCTTTCTTAAGATAACTGAAAAATAACATCTGTAGCTTATTTCCCATAAAATGTCTGCTTTTTAAACTCTTTTCAGTGATGACCTTACTCTGCCATTGATACTGATTAGCTATGGTACACGCAAACACACACGCGCGCGCATGCACGCACACACACTACATACACACACACACATGCACCACACTGTGGGACCCACACGCATCCGCACCTGGCACGCACACACACACCACCACACACACACACAACACACACACATTGGGAAAAAATCCCTTTTAACAGGCCCCTTGATGATGGCTGGAACCTGGGCTGTCAGATCCTAAGTGCAACACTCTAACCACCAGGCTATCAACGCCCTAACCACCAGGCTATCAAAGCTCTAACCACTAGGCTATCCCCTCCCACAAAACCCATTTCATGTTTCCCTTTAAGTGTCTAGCTCTCGAATGTACGCCAAACTTAGTGATATAATCAGAATTGCTGACATCATCAGGGACATTTGTGGTTCCCTCTGTATCTGAAACTGAAGCACTTCAGTTTGACCCCAGCCTGTGTCAAAGTTTTAAGCACTAGGCTATCAACGCCCTAACCACCAGGCTGTCAAAGCTCTAACCACTAGGCTATCAACGCCCTAACCACCAGGCTGTCAAAGCTCTAACCACTAGGCTATCAACGCCCTAACCACCAGGCTGTCAAAGCTCTAACCACTAGGCTATCAACGCCCTAACCACCAGGCTATCAAAGCTCTAACCACTAGGCTATCCTCTCCCACAAAACTCATTTCATGTTTTCCTTTAACTGTCTAGCATCTGCGAATGTTACGGCCAAACTTAGTGATGATATATTCAGAATTTGCTGACATTAATCTGAAGAGGACATGTTGTGGGTTGCCCTCTGTATCTGAAACTGAAGCACTTCAGTTTGACCCCAGCCTGTGTCAACAGTTCTGATCAATGTCACTAAACACGGCAACAACAACAATAAACCTCCACTTGATGAGAAAATATCACTTCTGTGCCTATGTCAGCTCAGAAGTGGCTATTAATTCTATTTTTAAGAATATGTGTGTGTGTGAGTGAGTGAGTGAGTGAGTGAGTGCGTGCATGTGTGTGTGCGTGTGTGCATGCATGCCTGCGTGCGTGCGTACGTACGTATGTGTTATTTTCATGTTAATGTTGATGGCAATTTCCCAGTTAACTTTATCACTAAGTGTTTCAATCTGTGTTAAAGTTAATCAAAACAAAAAGGAATATGCAGAAGGCAAAAAAAATATATAAAAAATAAAATAAAAGATGCAGAAGATTAAAAACTGGAAAAAAAAAAACAGAGGAAAGGAACTAAAGAAGAAAGTGAAAGAAAGAAAGAAAGAAAGAAAGAAAGAAAGAAAAGCAAGAAAGGTAGGAAGAAACAAAGGAGGGGGAAAAAATCTAACAATAAAGGACAGTTAATAGATGAAAGAATGAAAATAAGAAGAAGAAAAAAACAGGCATGAAAGAAACCAAAAAAAAGGAACCTGGAAAAAATAATAAAAAAGACTTTTAAAAGTCATATTTTCCGCCGTGCATGGACGGGGCTGCTAGATAGCTACACGTCTGCAGAAACATTGGATCCATGTTTAAAAACTTCTGTTGCTGTATCTACAAACCTGGTATTGCTCAAAGTTAATCTCAGTATTGAACCAACCACACTGGCTTGCATCATTCAGCTAACTGCTCAAGTATAAACTCAGCATGGGATCACATTTATTTCATCTGACTTTGACAATAAAAGATCAATGTTGTAATACCTGTTGCAAATGGGCACCAGGGACAAAACTTTTGGGGCAAAGAGTTTTCAATAAAATAGAGAAATTAAGCTACATTAATTTGACATGTGCATAGCAAACAGAATTACAGGAACTGATGTTAACCTACAAGAAATGCAAGTTTAAACCAAGTAATAAATGTGACTTCTGTCTGAAAGTGTATTAAACACAGTCAGATTCTGGAAATGTGATCAATCAAAATACTTTTGGAATTTTTTGCTAAGAACTAATAAAATTACATGCCACAGACATGACCATCAAACTTAGTGAAAATGAATGTTGGCGCTGATGACAAAATATATACTTCAGAATTCAGTTTGTGATGTAATTATTCCCTTTGGAAAAGTACACTATATCTCCCCGAGGGGATGCCGGGGACCTATCAGTATAAATAGCATCCCCACATTCTGGAAATTCTGTGCTAGAAATTTCCTCTTTTCTATCACTCTCTTTGTTTCTGCCTTGTTCCTTTTCTTCCTGTCACCTCCTTCTTGTCTATTTTCTGCCTTCTTGGTCCATTCTCCTTCCTTTTTTCCAGAAAGAACTTAAAAGATAACTATTCTCTCTTGTGCCGAAGTCGGATGCGCTGGGCCTGACTTGTCAGGCGCTTAACAGCAGCGTGAAGCATTTTCGCTCATATAACAGACAACAATAGTTGCTGTCTGAGCGTTCGACGAAGAAGAAGTACACTATATTATGTAAATTATATAAACTCATCAATGTATTCCAAGTATTTTAGGATTATAACAGCTTCTTGTATTGAGGCACAAAATCAAATTATAATACAAAAATGTCTTGGAACATGTATAATTAAAATAATAAATTGGTCACCATACCTAAACTTACATTTTTCATGCGCTTTCTTTTCTTTGTAGGTCATTGTTGCAGTTCTCATTTTTGTGTTACATCAACAACTAGCTACTTGCAAAAAATATAAGAAAGAACAAATGACATTTTTCAACAACAAAAAATCAGTCAACAAAACACCACAAGATATCTCAAGAAGAAACACAAGATACTTTCAGCAAACTAAACACACAGCTGTGTGAATAAAAACTAACAAAATCTTCAAAAATCTAAAAGAGGGGGGGAAAGAAACAAAGTAAGAACGAATTGAAAGAAGCAGGAGATCACTTTCTAAAACAAAAAACAAAAAGTTGCAAACAAACAGTAACTACTCTAACATGGACTACCACTAACACAAACCACACCACCTTCAACTGAAAATATCCATTACACCAATCTGAGATCAAACTATAGAAACCCAAGATTAATCTATAGCAATCCCGGACCGATTTATATCATTTTGAGATCCATTTATAGCAAATCTGAAATTAAGTTAAAACAAGCTGAGATCAATATCCACTTTACAATATCTAAAGAGTAAAAAAGATGATAAAAATTCAGGGAGGGGAGGGATGGAGAGAAAAAGAGACATACAAAGAGAATACAAAGGAAAAAGAATGGAAGAGAAAGAAAATGAGAGAGAAAAAGAGAGACAGACAGACAGAGAGACAGAGATATTCAAATAAGAACTATGAAGAACACTGTTTCAAGTAAAAGTATTCATAATAACTTTTTTTTTATACTTGTAAGTAAATGATCGTGTAAGAGTGTGTGTGTGTGTCCACAAGCGTGCATGTGAGTGTGCAGGTGTGTGTGAATGCATGCAAGTATGAATTTGTGTGTGAATGCAAGCACACACAGCGCATGCATATGCATGTGATCGATCATAACTTATTTCTCTCTTTCCAAGAAAGCATCCAGGACTCTACAAACTACTGAAAGAACGCATCACATTTCAGCTCCAATATCACGATCCACACTTTACCGTAACTCCCTTATTACGATCCACACTTTACCGTAACTCCCTTATTACGATCCACACTTTACCGTAACTCCCATATTACGATCCACACTTTACCATAACTCCCATATCATGATCCACACTTTACCGTAACTCCCTTATCATGATCCACACTTTACCATAACTCCCATATCACGATCCACACTTTACCGTAACTACTGCAATATCACGATCCACACTTTACCATAACTACTGCAATACCACGATCCACACTTTACCGTAACTACTGCAATATCACGATCCACACTTTACCGTAACTACTGCAATACCACGATCCACACTTTACCGTAACTACTGCAATACCACAATCCACACTTTACCGTGACTAACATAACAACTGCAATACCACAATCCACACTTTACTATAACAACTTCAATATCACAATCCACACTTTACCGTGACTACCACCCATCATGCAAGCTGCGGAAGCAGGCGGCCTGTACAGAACCCTCCAAACCAAAGGCGCGGCAAAACAAAACCAAAAAAAAGAAAAAAGGAAAAACCAAAAAACCAAGCCAAACCAAAGCAGCGGGAAGAAGCGCCATGCATACCTTTTTTACCTTCAGATTGCGCAGGGAAAAGGCGCGGACGGTGTAGTGAGCGCGCTGCACCACACTGACCAGTTTGACCGACACGTTGCCGTACGTTTCCGCCACCTCGTTCGGCCAGTACTGGTCGCATTTCCGCTGCACATCACGTGATGACAGTCAACATCAACACAGCGACAAGGTTTTCAGCCTAACTGACCTTTCATTTTGTTCTCAACATCAACACATTGACACGGTTTTCAGCCTAACTGACCTTTCATTTTGTTCTTTTTTGCGTGGTTTTTTTTTTGTTACACAGCACACAAATTCAGCATAACTCAGTCAAGGGTTCAGGTCCCAGTGCTATAAGTAACGCTCCCTTCCTTTTACCAAGTCCAAGCGTGGTCAGTCCTTACTATAATCAGCACCAGCTGGGATGGGATGGATAGCAGCTGAGAGCAGCTGAAAGTGGAGGAAACTGACCGACAGCTGTGGTTACCAAAGTAGAATACACCTGACATACTAACAGGAGGAGGGGGGGGATGCTCAGTGGTTCAGGCTTTGTACCCATAAACTGATGTTACCTGAAGGTGTGGGTTCGAATCTATGTTCAGTTGTCAGTTGAAGGAGATTTTTCCCCCTGGAGTTAACATTGGTACTAACTCCGCCTTCCTCAAAGTCCTTCAGATGAGACCGAAAGAAGGAAGGTGGCAGGGCAGTTAAGACGCTCATCACCTGCCTAACAAGTAAGCTGTGAGGTACTGGGTTTGATTCCCAGTTTTGCCCTTTCTTTCCAGTTTGACCAGAAAATCCAACTGAATGTCAAAGTCCTTCAGATGAGACTGCAAACCCCGGACCAGTATGCAAATGCAACGCGGAACATCTTGCACACACATTAAAAACCCATTCCACTTTCTGAAAGAGTAGGCCATTTGTGCTGGAAGAAACAGAAGACCAAGTTTTTAAAAACAAAACACAACAATGTATGCACACAGGTGTCATGTTTAAGACACCATCCCCCGAAATCAGAATGCAGCTACCTGAGTGGGGTGGGGAAGATAGGGGGGGGGGGCAACAGTCACATATGCATACGCCACATCTTAACCCTGGTGCCCTGGGAGTCCTAGTCGAGGAAAAACAACACACACACAAAATAATAAACAGAGTATAAACAGAGTTAAATATGTCAACACAAGCAGAACACCTTGCTCACAGGTTAAAACACCATCCACCTTTCACAGAAGAGCAGTAGGTCAAGTACAGCTGGTGGTGTGGATGTCACAGAGGTACCCAGCATTCATTTACTGTGATCAGGCTATCAAACTGTGTTATTATGTGTGAAACTTCTAAAATTTGATATCAGTGAAAATGACTAATCTGACATAAAAACCAAAGAAATCAACTACCACGCAACAAAATCTGCCGCCAATACAAAGTCTTTCATTATTATAAAAAAAATCATTGTGATGTTGGTAAAAGAGTGAATAAGTGTGAGATGATTTATGACAAAGCAGTCCATGTCTCCTCAGACTTCATGGATTCTTTGTTATGAATCTGTAGTTCTAGAAACATGTGACCCCCTCAAATATGCATACAAGCTTAGATGCATGCACACATACACACACCTACACACACACACCTCCCCCCCCACACACACAAACATCCCCGCACACACACACACACGCACCTGCACACGCACGTGCACACACACACACACACACACACACACACACATAGTGACATATAACCATTCTTTTTCCTACCACAGCATACAATAACCACCACCAGAAGAACTTCACTCAGACATATACAGTGATTATTCTATTATCCTCGATATAAAAGAATAAACAGAAATAAATAGATAGATAGATATTACAGTACAGCCTTACCCTGCCCTTCTCCATGAGGTTGGTGATCATGACGATGACACTGCAGTTCTGCTCCCACACCATGCGCCAGAAGTCGGGGAAGGTCTGAGGCAGGGGGCCCTGTGTGGCGATGTACGACCTCTGCTTCTGATAGCCCTGCCATCACAATCACCATTTCTGATAGCCCTGCCATCACAATCACCATATCTGATAGCCCTGCCATCACAATCAGCATTTCTGATAGCCCTGCCATCACAATCATCTGATAGCCCTGCCATCACAATCACCATTTCTGATAGCCCTGCCATCACAATCATCTGATAGCCCTGCCATCACAATCAGCATTTCTGATAGCCTTGCCATCACAATCAGCATATCTGATAGCCCTGCCATCACGATCATGTGATAGCCCTGCCATCACAATCAGCATTTCTGATAGCCCTGCCATCACAATCAGCATTTCTGATAGCCCTGCCATCACAATCAGCATTTCTGATAGCCCTGCCATCATGATCAGCATTTCTGATAGCCCTGCCATCACGATCAGCATTTCTGATAGCCCTGCCATCACAATCAGCATTTCTGATAGCCCTGCCATCACAATCATCTGATAGCCCTGCCATCACAATCACCATTTCTGATAGCCCTGCCATCACAATCATCTGATAGCCCTGCCATCACAATCATCTGATAGCCCTGCCATCACGATCAGCATATCTGATAGCCCTGCCATCACAATCATCTGATAGCCCTGCCATCACAATCACCTGATAGCCCTGCCATCACAATCACCATTTCTGATAGCCCTGCCATCACAATCACCTGATAGCCCTGCCATCACAATCACCATTTCTGATAGCCCTGCCATCATGATCAGCATTTCTGATAGCCCTGCCATCACAATCACCATTTCTGATAGCCCTGCCATCACAATCACCATTTCTGATAGCCCTGCCATCACAATAATCTGATAGCCCTGCCATCACAATCATCTGATAGCCCTGCCATCACGATCATGTGATAGCCCTGCCATCACAATCAGCATTTCTGATAGCCCTGCCATCACAATCACCTGATAGCCCTGCCATCACAATCATCTGATAGCCCTGCCATCACAATCACCTGATAGCCCTGCCATCACGATCAGCCAGCATGAAGCATCCACAAATGCTGTGCTCCCTTTCTGCTGATAATGTACAGTTTGTCAAACACTTGTCCTCCAAGATACATCTGAAAATTTACTTCAGGGTTGACCACTGTGCTCTGTGATACTGCTAGATCCCTCTTTATGGCTCTGTCTTTATTTCTGTGGACAACTTGAATATTCAGGCCATTGCATAGTGCTGATTATCATTTGGCTCAAGCCAAAGTGCATGAAAACACATACAAAAAACCAAACCCTCAGTGTGTGCATGCACCCACAGTATAAATACATACAGTCACATAGCTTGCACACTGAAGTAATATGATTGTGAATACTTACATCCACATAGTTTGCATTGATGTAATCCGACTGCTTCAGTCGACCAGAATCCATTTTTAGCACCACCCGGGAATGGTCGACTGTTCAGAAGAGAGACAAAATCAAAAACACTAATTTTCCATGAAATGAAACAAAAGAAATTAAAATTATTTTTTAATTGAATACATACAGAAACAAACAGGATATTGTTTAAAAAGTGTTTATTTAATAAGAAATTACACCTCCCTGCTGAAGCACACCACAGAAGGATCAACACAACATACACAAAGAGCACCATTACCTACCTAAATCACAAGTTTCTACTTACTTACATTAAATTATAGTACATTACAATGCATCAACACATGATACATTCAGCTAGTTCTTGGACTCATAGAGGAGACACACTCACTATCCAAACAGACAATGCTTTACACAAGTGGCTTTTTGAGACCGAAAGGAATAACAATTGACATACATGGTAATGCACAAGGACATGCATTAACACACATGCATGCACACATGCATGCACACATGCATGCACGCACGCACACACACACACACACACACACACACACAGAGTGTGTTACAGAAGAGAAGAGACGCATAAACAAACTGTGAGGACTCACATGCAGCGATGTTGATGTAGCGATTTTTGCCTCTGTTATCAGGCTGGTTGGAGGCTTCACAGGTAAAGTCTGTCCGTGTGTTGCGATACAGATCCTGAGCACACAGAGCACACCATCAAAACACACGTTGACCTCAAACATCAAAATGCCAATCTCAAACATCAAAACGCTGACCTCAAACATCAAAATGCCAATCTCAAACATCAAAAGGCTGATCTCCAACATCAAAAGGCTGATCTCCAACATCAAAAGCAAAAGGCTGATCTCCAACATCAAAAGGCTGATCTCCAACATCAAAATGTTGACCTCCAACATCAAAATGCTGATCTCCAACATCAAAAGGCTGATCTCAAACATCAAAATGTTGATCTCAAACATCAAAATGTTGATCTCCAACTATCAAAATGTTGATCTCCAACTATCAAAATGTTGATCTCCAACATCAAAATGTTGATCTCAAACAATCAAAATGTTGATCTCAAACATTTAAAACAATGCTATCAAATATCAAAATGCTGCCCTCCAATGTCAAACAGCTGCTCTCCAATGTCAAAATGCTGCCATTCATGCATGCACACATGTGCAAGTGCGCACACAATAACATACACACTTTTTCTATCTCTCACACACACACACACACACACACACACACACTTACTTCAAACTCCTGTGAAAAAGCAAAGTCGCTGTCAGCATGCATGGCTTCCACATGAGCCGGAAACTCCCCAACAGGAATCTCTGGGTATTCTTTCTCCTCTGTCACACACAGCACACAATCACACTCTTCATGTAGACACTGAAAGTAAGAAGTCTAGAGGTAACACACCTTTCCAGAAACTGAGAGGCTGCCGGTCTTTCTTTTCCTCCCTCAGCTAGACCTCAAGGTTCATCAGTGGTGAAATTTTGTGTATGCAACTATTCTTGCCCCCCATAAAGGTAGCTGCATTATGACTTGGGACGATGTCTACATATGATGCAGACATGCAATAGCCTACTTTTCTGAAAGGCAGAACAGGCGCTCATGAATGCGCAAGATACTCTGTGTACGCTCACACATAGAACCTCAGTTTATAGTCTCGTCCAAAGGACTTTCCAGGAAGTGGAGGCAGTACTGATGTTAGATGAAAAATCCCCTCGAATGGGTGCCTCAGTGGTGGCTCGAACCCAGGCCGGGAGACTCACTGCTCTAACCACTAGGCCCCTCCACCCCCACCCCCTGCTGCAGGTGTGATTCCCATCAGAACCTGACCTGCTCCCTCACCTCTCTAGACCATGAAGGTGACCTAGGTACTAGTCTTTCAAATGAGGTGATAAACCAAAGTCATTAAGCACATGTAAGAGAGCCCACAGCAACTGGTCCTGCCCCCCCTCCCTCCCTTTCTCCCTCCCCCGCCCTTCTTGCAGCAATGTACTCTCCCCTGGCAGAGCAGTCCCCACTTTACACACACAGAAATCTGCCATGACTCAAAAGTGACATACAATGCAATACAAAACAACACAGCAATATAAAACATTTCATAACAATGCAGTACAATGCCCCATGATACATGGAAACACAATCCAGTATGACACAATTCAACACAGAGCATGGAAGACTCGGAGAGTACTGACCACTAGGTTCGGCCACAGTGACCACAGTGGGGGGAGTGGAATGCAGGTGGTTGGGAACAGCCAGGTAATAGTACGCTGCCTGGTAACACTTCTGACACGCCAACGACCTGCACACACATGCATGCACACATGTGTACACACACACACACACACACACACATACACATATATATATATATATATATAATATATATATGTATATATATATATATATATATATAGATATATATATAAGAGAGAGAGAGAGATAGACACACACACACATATATATACACACACACATACACACATATATATATACATATATATCAGGGTTCATACAGACTTGGTGGGAAAAAATTTAGGGCCTTTTTAGGGCTTTTTAGGGGCCATTATTTCCAAATTTATGGCCTAGCCACAGGGTATCAAAGTACATTTTATCAACCTGTGTACACGTTTACACTGATAAACTAATCTCAAACTCATGTAAGCAAAGTCATCTTGTCTACAACTACATGTTGGATATTGATTATTGACAAAAATTCAAGTGAAGTTCTAGAATAAAATGTCTTTCACTCATAGATACAATGAATTAAAATCCTCACACAGTAAAACATCCATGGTGTGATGGAAGTGTCCATGTCTTGAAATACGAAGTAAAGTGAAAACTGAAATAAGTCTCTGATTCTAAGATGTTTTTCACAAACAGCTAGCATAGTGAACTTAAAAGACACTATCCCTCAAACTTCATATAATGTGAACTAGTCTCCTTGCCTTACCAAAGATGCAGATGGTTGCCCGGTACTAGAACTGGTAATAACAATACCCTCACACAGTGCCTCTTCCAAATTCTGCTCCTTGATTTCAATCTCACACATGCGTACATGCAGGCATTCACAAACACACACGCACGTGTGTGCATGCACACACATGCATGCACAAAAGAGAGAGACAGAGACAGAAAGACAGAGAGAGAGGCTGCTGGACACAAGTTCTCTTCACTATGAATACATGTACAAGTCCCGTATCATCAATGCCTAACACTGGCTTGAAAAGGATGCCAACACCCTCTCCCCATAGGTTTTTTTAAAAGCAAGAATCTTCAGATCAAGTAGGCCAATAACTGAATAAGCTGTGAATTTTTAAGTAAAGTCAACTGAATCGACCACATTGAGCGGTGGAAAATATTCAAATATTTGTATTTTTCCTGTACATTTGTAAATATTCAGGCATTTGTGACTTGCCTTATGAACTGAATTCGTGTCTGTATGCGTTCTGCAGGAAATCTGTGGGATAATCTCCTCAAATAAATAGATCTGGCTACAGGTTTTATTGTATTTCCATTCTGACATACAACTGTATCACTGACTGCCATTTTGTAAACTGCGCACAGGAGAAACAATAGGCCTTGTTATTCACAGCACAGCTGTGCTAAAGATTGAAAAATCTCATAGGGAAGGACTGTAGCGCAGTAAACAGAAAATTGGTATTCTTTTTACTCATGATTGCAGTTTCATAGTTAAAACATCATTTTCCAAACAAATTACGGACATACCATAGGGGTAGGTAGTTTTCGGCATGTAAAAAATAACTGGTGAAAGCAAAGCAAATTTGTACTTCCAATGGAGGCAAATTACCTCCCTTGGCAAAATAGGTGGCGCGACATGAATAGCAGACGACAGGCTCTATCGGCGATGATACTATCTTTGGACACCTTTCATGCTTTCATTTCTCAAAAGTTTTATTTTGTGTATTTGTTTAATGTACATTTCAACAGAAACTCTCACTCATGATTCCCATTTTTAGGGCTTTTTAGGGCCTCCAGGGCCATAGGTCTCATTTTTAGGGCTTTTTAGGGGCCTTATTTTGGATCTTCAAAAATCAGGGCCTTTTAGGGCTTTTTAAGATTTGTACGAACCCTGTATATATATATACACACACACACACATATATATATATATATATATATATATACATATATATAATCATTTTCATTCTCTCTTGTGATTGTCATATATTCTCTCTCTCTCTCTCTCTCTCTCTCTCTCTCTCTCTCTCTCTCTCTCTCTCTCTCTCTCTCTCACTCTCTCTCATATGCATGCTAGCTTACCTGTCTGTGTTCAGAAACATGTATTTGCAGGAAAGAGAAGAAAAACATATCCCGCGTGAGCACAACATGCAAGTCTACACTGACATCAAATTACATGACTATTATCTGTAACAGCACAATCATCACAAACCTGTATCCAATGAACATGACGACGATGATAAGCATGACAATTATGGCACAGGTCACACCAGCAATAATTTCCGTTGGAACTCTTTCTTCCTTGCTTTCTGCATACTTGGGATCTGAAACAGAGAAAGAAATTTTTTTTTTTCTTCTACTTAACAGCAGAAAGGGCCTGGCATGGGGATTATGATTAAAGATATAAATAGATAATACCCACCCCCACCCCTCCAAATTAACAAACACTTTGTCAAAATGACCGCTACAGTTTCAAGATGTTCAAAACTTCAACAGTGTATTCACAATTACAGTAACAACAAAACAACAGCCAGTAAGAACTCAGTGACTTAACAATAATTACAATCTTATCATCACTCAGAACAAGGAGACTAGGATGAAAGTGGCGGTGGTTTAAATCAAAGCGGGGATGAATAATCCGCAAAGAATACTTTCAGAATCACACAAGCGTGACACCATTATTTTGTGTTGCTTTGTTTCATTTTGCTTTTTTTTTTTAAAAATAAATTAAAGTCAGACGATAGAAATATCACACTAAGTGCACGTTATCTGAGTATCTGTGTTTCTTTCTGTGCCAACATTTCCATCTTTCATGCACGGCATGTTTTTGGAGCTGCTAGATCCATATTGTTTCTGCTACTCCTGACAACATAACAATTTCCAGGACACTTTCAAAACTAGATGTTTTTATTCATTGTGTCTTTTGGGGGTTTTTGTTTTTGTTCCTCAGCTAGAGCTTGAGGTTCACCGATAGTGAGATTTGCACGTGCAACCCTTTTTACCCACCATTAAGGTAGCCACATTCCAACTTCATGGATAGCATTGTGTTTGAATTATTACATATTCATACATTGTGGTTGCTGTAACACATCATGGGGTACAAATCCTATTTGAAACAGCAAGATGGCTTTTGATCTAGACAAATGACAGGACTACACTTTTGGTAACTTGAATGAGTGAGAGAAAAAGCTACTGCACCACTAAAGCACCTTTCTCTGTCACAAAACCCCAACAAACCCGTTCAATCAGAGTCTCGTGATTATTCCCACCAACTCTGAACTACCATCACAGAGTCTTCTCATGCAAGTTCATGCATGGCTGGAAGCTCTGCTGGAAAGGTTTTTTTCCCAGTATAATATCAACTTTACAGCTGAGTGGACAGAGTTTGACTTCCATCCCGTAGGTCCATTAAGTCATGGGTTCCAATCTAGGCAGCAGTGTCTAATGAATTAAGGGTGGGGATTTGAATCAACTTTCAGAGCAGACCTGCCAGTGCCTTAATTCCCTTTGTGCACATATGCATGCAGAAGATCCAATATGCACGTCAAAGATCCCATAATTCATGTCAGTGCGGCTTACGGAAACACAAACATACCAAGCATGCACCCTGTACCTAGAGAGGGATGGGCTCCACCAGGTTCAACTTTCCCCAGGGACACTGCCTGAAAAATTCAGTGCAGTGCCCCAATGACTCCTCAAGGATTTGAGGGAGGAGAAGAGAAAAGGACACTGGCAGCTAGTGTCTCTTTCCTTTTATTAAGGTTTTATCCACTTCCACATTGATCAGGGAAACAATAGCATTACATAAAACTATATCCAGTTCTTACAGACTAATTAGAAGAATAACTTTGAAAACTTTATTAAAATTTCAGGTAAGCTAGTATGCACAAGCATATAGATGCACACTGACTGCACAGTCCTGCACTGCAGGAAAGTATTCAGAGACTGACACTGATACACAGACGATGAAATTAACATTAAACAAAGCCATGGACCAGAAGCAATCAGTAACACAGTGAGCTCCCTTTTCCCGATTATTTTCACATAATTATCCAACACATGAAACTGCAAACCATAATCATGCTGCTTCGAACAGAAGATTGCAAAAGTTAAACATCAAAAAAAATTTTTTTTAAAGCATGGCAAACATAATGTCATAAGTTATCACGAGCAGCAAAAGCAAAAAAGAGAACTATGAGGATCATCAACACTTTCATTTTATCACATTGCATGATTATCAATATCTTCTGTAAAGTTTTGGATGCAAGAGAATGTGTGTGTGTGTGTGTGTGTGTGTGTGTGTGTGTGTGTGTGTGTGTGTGTGTGTGTGTGTGTGTGTGTGTGTGTGTGTGTGTGTGTGTGTGTGTGTGTATGTGTGTGTGTATGTGTGTGTGTGTGTTTGTGTGTGTGTGTGTGTGTGTGTGTGTGTGTGTGTGCATAAGCAAGCACATCTATACATATTAACCTGTATGCAAGCATTTTTGTACAGACTCATTTTCTGTACATACATAATATTATGCTTACACATCAGAATGCATGGATGGAAGACCACTTGAATGATAAAGTACACCCTGCAATTTTTACACCATTTGTTTGTTTGTTCACATGATTGTTTTCGTATGTTTTCACCACACATTTTATACAACAATTTCTTTTACAAACAAAGATTCCAACTACAACAATGTATCAGAACTAAAAATGACATTTCCTGATTTGAATGAACAATTAACCATCCCCCAAAAAATAATCCCACAAATATACAGTAATAATAAGACAAAATGCATCAACAGTATTGAACATAGTAACACCTCTCGATCTAATGATTGTATGTTCATGAAATTAACCAAATATGAATGAATGAAATTAAAGAAACTACCATTTATGTAACGCATAAAAACCTCCACACCCACAACTAAGTCCTCTCATTTAAAACCGCAACTGAAAATGCTGGATCTGTCTAAAAGCAACAGAGGATTTGATGAAAACGGTTGCCTGCTGCTTGTTGATTTTTAGGCAGTGGATATTTTCTTCAATACAAGTAAACAATAGCAAAACTGTTTTTTCTTTTTTCCTTTTGATTTATATGTGGTCTGTTTTCATTTTGCTTTGAGTTAATTTTCTGCTTTCTGCTTTAAAAAAAAAAGAAAGGAAGAAAGAAAGAATTCAACTATCTGTGTGGTTTTGTTAAAAGAAACTGCAGCAAAGAGTTATCTGATGCTGCCAGCTTTTCATCGCTAGAGAGTAGAATATTTCACTCTTGTCCTCATTGTCACCACCTGTCAACTCTATCGACAAGAGAGGAAGGGGGGGGGGGGGGGGGGATAAATGTTGAAGACTGATTTCATTTGTTTATTTCTTTTTTGTTTCTTTGTTTGGGAATGGGGGTCTTTTTGAAGGAATTTGCTAGAATTGGATGGTTTTGGATTGATTTTTAACTTGCGCCAGCTACAATCAAGGACTGAAATGAAAAGACATCTTTAAACTTGTACGCTCTTAAATACAAGTAGTGTCTACGTGCAGAAATCATAAATCTACAGTGTGACTGGTGTTCAGTTTCATTTCAGAACCTCCATAAGGGAAGGTATGGACAGGACTAGAGGCAAGTGACAATACTGTTTTGCCCTGAGTGTATATATATATATATATATATATATATATGTATGTATTTATATATATATATTTTTATATATATATATATATATATATATATATATATACATTTATATATATACATATATATATGAAGAAAGGGGCAGGCGCCACCAGGTTCAATCTACCCAAGACATACTGCCTGATTTTTATTTTGTTCCTCAGCTAGAGCTCCAAGTTTCACCAATGGTGAGATTTTGCATACGCAACCATTTTTGCCCTCCATTAAGGTAGCTGCATTCGAACTTAGGAGATACTACCTGATGAATTCTGTGGAATGCCCGTAATGATTCATCAAAGGGAACAGAGAAGCCAAATCGAGTTAAAACAAGTTCTGTGTCATCAGACTAGCTTTGATATGGCAGAGAATATTCTCCAGACGTAACGAAACAACTTTCCATATGAGAAACAGCTTTTCATTACTGAACATCAGTATATACATTGCATGAAATGCATTTCATGATTACAAAAAAGAAATTATTTAAAAATAAGAATAAGAATGAGAATATGAAAATAATGCAAATCTACGAATGAAGAAAAATGAGTGAGCAAACTGTTTAGAATGTTATACACACACACACACACACACAAATTATCAGTCTACAGACAACATAACAAGGTCACACAGAACAGCTACAACAAACATAACATAACAAAGGAGAAAAAAAGGGGGCAGGTAACAGATTAGTTTTCACAAAACAAGTGATAGGAATGAAAATTAGATTTTTTTTTTTAAAATAAAAAATACAGTCAATGAGTGTTACTGAGAAGACAGAAAACATGGACAAGAAAAATTCTACAGTATCAATTCAATACCCTCTAAGACCAAAGTGGCAACAGTTGAAGCCATTGCTACAAGATTTTTTAAATAAAATGTATGAGATGTAGAGACCATCTCTACTTAGAATGAAATTCTGGCTGCTTCATTGAAAATTTGTATTTTGGGCAGCATAAGTATAACTGAATAACAGGTGATGCAGCTATCGGTCAGTATTTGATTAGTGAAAGGTGGATATACATCCTGGAGTATGTGAACAGAAACACGCACGTCAGTCACAATAACTACTTCAATAATAAAATTTTAGTCATTAGGTTCTCAAAGCTCACAACAAAGTAGCTTATGGCCAACACAGGGCAGCCCTACAGGGCAGCCCTAAAACACAATAACCAGAAAGAAGATGCGCTGACATTTTTCTTTTCTTTTTTTTAAAAAGCACAAACACTGTGAGCCACAAACAGTAGTACACTAACAAACAAGAAGTTGGAAGATGACACAGAAGCATGAACTGACACTGGCAAAATGAAATCTGAACTGACACCGACAAAAAGAAGCCTATCTAGTGTCATCAATATAACTTTTAATCCTGAGCTACCTACGCCACTGGAAACAAGACTAGAGGTTGCATCATGCTGACAGGTACATGCCCTAGCAAGCGGGGCTGAATGGAAAATGTAGAGGAGAAACTGCCGTTGACTGCCATGGTCAGTTTTGGTCACCAGTGCTATGGTTCATCTATCATAGCAGTGGTGGGAACAACCATAAAGCAAACCAAGCCAGCTGGTTCTGTAAAGTTAACATTGACCAGGGAACGTGTTGAGCTTGCAAAATGTTCTGAATCAATGCAATTGTCAAACTTTCAGTTAACTTACAAACACAACATTTTTGCTGGCAGCTGTTCTAGTTTTGAGTGAGGCATGACATTTTGCTTGTAGTTGTCTTGGTTTTAAAATGTCGACCTGTCTACCTCTCCCCTTAAAATCATATGGGATTCTTCACCTCTGCATAAACAAAAGCTCTGCGAACCTTTTTTTTTTTTAATGGAATTCATGTCGAGAAGATCTCACAGAACCAACAAGCAGCAAGCAACATTCACATCTACGTCAGCTGTTGGAAACGATTCGCTCAAACACAAAGTCAACACACATGCCACAAGCACAGATGCTGAACAGAAAAAAATGCAACAGTGAAATAAAGATGCAAGAACCTGCTCATAACACCTTAGGTTTCAATGAACCCCCATCAACTGAGTCTTCTCCTTACTCTGTTCTTTTTCAGGATCTATCTTTTATTTTCCCTCTGTTCTCTCCGCCCTATCTTTTTACCCGAGGGTGGACATCCTTGTGGTTAGAGTGTCATCCTCATGATCACACACTATATATATATAAAGGCACAGGCTTAAGTCTCCATTGAGGTGTCTTCACTGGAGTTAACACCGATACCGACTCCATTCCCCCAGAAAAGTCTTTCGGCTGAGACTATAATTATATACCAAATTCTGGAGTACGAATGCATGCAGAGCATCTTCTACACAAACCACAAGCCCATTCACCATTCTTTTTTTTTTTTTCCTTTTCACCCATTCACCTTTCATAAAGGAGTAGGCCACGTATGGATAAAAGCTTCGATGACACAAACATACCCAGCATGCACCCTGCTTCCTGGAAACTAGTATGGGCTCCACCAGGTTTAACTTGCCCATGACACACTGCCTGAAAAATTCAAGGCAGTACCCCAATGACTTCTACAGGGGTTTAGGGAGAGGTCAAGTCACTGATCCTACTTCTTCACACTGACCCAGGATGGAAACGGTCAAGAACTTGTGGTCTGTGTTCTTATAGTAGGGTCTGTGGGGGGAGGACAGATGTTTCCTCAGGTATCAAAACATGAATAACACAAGGAGAAAGTGGTAGGGGAAAAAAGAAAAGAAAATTGGGAACAAGGTGCAGAGAAGTTTACAGGAAAGTAATGTGTGTGTGTGTGTGTGTGCGTGTATGTGTGTGTGTGTGTGTGTGTGTGTGTGTTGTGTTGTGTGTGTGGTGTGTGTGGTGTGTGGTGTGATGTGATGCGGTGTGGTGTGGTGTGGTGTGGTGTGGTGTGGTGTGTGTGTGTCTGTGTGTGTGGTGTGGTGTGGTGTGGTGTGGTGTGGTGTGGTGTGTGTGGTGTGGTGTGTGTGTGTGTGTGTGTGTGTGTGTGCATGCATGCATGCACGTACTGGACAAAGGGAAGGAAACGTCCCTTTCTTGTTTCTTCGAATCGAACCCACATCCAATGCCCCAGCGTTTAGTTTGTTTGACTGCTTTGTCCTTGAGAAATGTCATAAATTCATACCTTTCATATCCTCGAAATAAAACGATAAATAAACAGATAAAAGAGACATTACCGTCTATTCCCCATCTCTCTTATGTACACCATCAAAATCAATATTCCACTAAGTATTAACCACCATAGTACAAAGGCCAGTAAGGTGGACTAGTGCTTTGGAGGAGATGGTTTGATTCCTACCAAAGACACCACATTGTATTTCCTTTACCTTTTTACTGAAGGGGGAGGGATGGGGCACAAGGGGAAGGATGGGGGAAGGAGAAAGGGAAGGGGGAAGGGGAGGGGGGAGGGGGAAGGGGGCGGAGGGAAATTTGCTTGGTTTTAACCTAAAGCTCTTCTGTGTTTGTTTGTTTTTCCAGAGAGGATGAGGGGAGGTAGTCTCTGGTTTTGTTTCGGTTTTTGAATGGGTTTTGTGTGTTTTTTCTTTCGTTTTTTTTAAAGGCTTTTGCACAATGAGCTGAGAATTCTACAACTTCAATGGAGGCAAGGGCGCTGAACAATCAAGTGTCATCTGACTCAAGTAGCCAGTTCAACTCTTTTCAGCCAGGTTTCTTAATCCACGAACTTAAGAAGACACAAACACTGCAAAAACTAACTTTCTTTTACCCTTCACTAAAAATAAAAGATATTATAATTCTGTACACAAGTTCAAAGAATGTTGTTTTCACTTCTTTCAATTCTTTTTTTTTTTTTTTTTTTGGGGGGGGGGGGGGGGGGGAGTGTAACACTTAACACAAAAAACATCAAATTTCAAAATAAAACTTTAATTTTTTCCCCCACTCTTTCCAAGTAAATCATGTTAAAAACAGAAGAAAAAAAAACAGCCTTTCTCACAATTTGTTGTTGTTGTTTGGTATTAAGAGCATCAGGCAAACTTGAACTGAAAGTAAGCATTCTAACAAGGAGAGAGAAAAAAAAGAATCACAGACACACACAGACATACAGACACAATGAGGAGGGCAGAAGGATGAAGAAAGGTGAGGTGATTACCATCGTTATGGTTACCCATATTATCCCTGATTATATTGTTCTTTCCCAAGCTCTCAACTGGAATCAAAGTACACAGAGAAAAACCACATGTGAAACAACAATATCCATGTCGACTGAAAACCATGAAAAACAGAATGACAAGATGAACATGACAGCATTGAACAATCGTGATGTAACTGAATCATACTCAGTATCACTCTCTCCTGAATCAATATACAAATGTGTGGTGTGGTGTGGTGTGGTGTGGTGTGGTGTGGTGTGGTGTGTTGTGGTGTGGTCTGGTGTGGTGTAGTGTGTTGTGGTGTGGTGTGAAGTGGTGTGGTATAGTATAGTGGTGTGGTGTGGTGTGGTGGTGTGGTATGGTATAGTGGTGTGGTGTGGTGGTGTGGTGTGGTATGGTATAGTGGTGTTGTGTGGTGTGGCATGGTGTGGTGTGGTATGGTGTGGTGTGGCATGGCATGGTGTGGTATGGAATAGTGGTGTGGTATTGTGTGTTATGATGTGTAGTGTGGTATGGTGGTGCGGTGTGGTGTGGTATGGTGTGGTGGGGTATGGTGGTGTGGTGTGGTGTGGTGTGGTATGGTGGTGTGGTGTGAAGTGGTGTGGTTGTGGTATGGTGGTAGGTGTGGAGTGAGTGGTGCAGAGCAGTGCTGAGTTACGCTACCCTGCCTTGCACTGTTTTTGATATACTGTGTTTGTGTTGGTGGGTGGATAGGTGTGTGCATGCATGCAAGTATATGTATGTGTGTGTGTGCGTGTGCGTGCGTGTGTGCGCGTGTGTGTGCATGGGTGTATACATGATTGTATGTAATTTTCCTTTCTTTTCTTCAAACATAAAACAAATGATTTACACTGTATTTCATTTTCATCCTAAATTTCAATAGAACAAGCAATTGAAGTTGCCAGTCAATGAACGAACAATTCAAGTCCATTTAGCTTGTGAACAATTCCTGAAATACTGTACACTTGCTATGTCTGTTTCCTCTTCTCTGTGTCCCAACGAAATTTTATAGAACATGTGCTCACTCTCGCACACACAAATGCCAACATAACACACGCACGCACTCACATGCACACGCGCATGCACACACATATACACAGCCTTGCAATTTGCTGATCTGAATCAACCTCTCTATTCTAGAAGACAGTTCTAAGACAAAAAAGGAGAAACAGTCTTATGTCCTCCATTCTGATAACTATCACTACAAATGTTTCTTGAAGCTAATGTAAGAAATGCCGATGTGTTGGCTAAAACAAGCGATGTGGTTACCATGACAAAACACAAAAACAAAACATTAATAAAAATGGCTACATTAGCAGAAAATACTATATACATGTAACCAAAACTGACCAAACTTTCAGAACACATTGAGTCATACATATACCAGTACTTATCTGAAAATGTCACAGGAAAAAAAAGAAAATACATTTTGCTCTTGTGCAAAGCTTCGCAAGCTGTGTACCTTAAAGAATTAACTTGAGCACAGAAATACCCATGTATGGATAAGTACCTACCATTTGATTGGTTGATCTCCTCCTCTGATTTGCATAAGGTATGTAAACGGTAAGATAGAAAAATATCAACAAATAACCTTACTGTCTATCAATATGTAACATGCAAACTCAACATTACCACACACAAAAATCAAAGATTCTTCCCTAAATAAACGAAATAAGGTCTGAAAACAATTCAACAGAGTTCCTTCATTCCTACACATATAACTCAGTGGCCGCACTGTACAATAACTGGCTTAATACAGACAGAAAATCAGAGGTTAAAAAAATGTGTGTGTGTGTGTGTGTGTGTGTGTGTGTGTGTGTGTGTGTGTGTGTGTGTGTGTGTGTGTGTGTGTGTGTGAGTGAGTGTGTGTGTTGTGTGTGTGTGTGTGTGTGTGTGTGTGTGTGTGTGTGTGTGTGTGTGTGTGTGTGAATACTGATTTCAAGATGACAAACCAGGAAATGTGATGTGTCCATAGGGCAACAAGATATTTCTTTATTCATCAGTGGATGAAAAACGCAATCCTTTCACTATACAGCATAACACCAAATAAGTCTAGACATACTTGTATGAAAAGCATATTACAACAACAACCTTTTAAAAAAACCCACTAAAAATCAAATAAAAACAAAAACACAAAAAACATAATAAAATCAAATAATCAAAATATACACATATACATTTGTCATATCTATACGCAAAGGAATAGCATTCACTTCTTAGAGACTAAAATGATGTAAAACAAACTCTCCAATCTGCAGGGGCCTTGTTTTGACAAAATACAGATCAACAGATTAATGAATAAGAAATAAGCAAGAAAGAAATCAAAAATGAAGAAAGACAACAACAACAAAAACAGCAAAAAAGGACTTAACCCCGTATCAGACAGAAACAAAGACAGCGACAAACAAAAAAACTCTGGAAATTTCTGGTACAAAATCTGCACTAGTTGGGAAACTATCAACACTGAATGAGCCCCTGTTATAACCACAAGGGATCAGATTCAGGTATCACAATATGTTTCTTTACTGCCTTTCATGGCACCATCCTCCGCAGCTGGCGTTGGCTGCCTATGTGGCAATAATCTTGAAAAAGAGCCATATAAGCAAACTTCTCATTCAGTGTGTACTTTCAATCTCACAGGGATTTCCAGATGGGACGAGTGAGTCAGTGTGTACAGTCTGAGTGACCCCCAGGGTGATAAGCTGGGGAACATGCAACTTCAACAACAACAACGTAATTATGGCATCAACAGCCAGAAGTAAAAAGATCAATAGATAACACAACAACAATCATTGTGGAAATAAGCTTAGCAACTGACTTTGTCCAAATCATAATGTGATAGAAACTGACAACCAAACTGGTACCAGAACTTAAGACAATCGTTAAAAAAAAATGTAATAAAAATTTTTTTTAATTTAATGATAACATAACATTTTATTCCTTTTTTATGAAATGTTTATTCCTTTGAAACTGTCGTTAAGGCTGTTGTCATCAACACACCACAGTTAACTATCCCAGTTCATCGTTCCTACAACACACCACAGTTAACTATCCCAGTTCATCTTTCCTACAACACACCACAGTTAACTATCCCAGTTCATCGTTCCCTTCAGTCTCCCTCTCTTTTCTTCTTCCCTGTGTTCTTTTCCTTTCTCTTTTCTGATCAATAAAGATATTTTCTAATACCATTTTTTTTAATGTAATTTTTCTTTTTTAAATATGTAAAGTAAAGTAGTATGTTCTTTCGAGCCAGAAGGCCCATAGAGCCGGAGCTTATCCCGGTTTCTTGTAGCGTTAAGCGAACTGATGGTTTTTCACCACCCCTGTGACAGGACGCTAGTCTGTTGCCAGATACTTCCCCAGCAGAGCTGGTACCCACTTGTACACCTGGGTGGAGTGAGGAAAATAGGAGTAAAGTGTCTTTCCCAAGGACACAACACCGAGCCGAGCAGGGATCGAACCCGCGACCTCTGGATCACGAGTTGACCGCCTAAACCACTTGACCACGGTGCCTCCTTTTAAATATGTAAACATTCTAAAAGAATATCTAACTAATACAGATGATCAGAAATCAAACGAGAAATCTGACAGGAATTAAAAAATATATAAACACACCAGAAAAAGAAACACGACAATACATATATTACTTATAAGAGAAAAATGTTAAGACAAAATAAAATAAAACCATTAACTAAAACAAAAGAAACTGTATAACATTTCCACACAAAGGCACAGGCACAAGCATTGGCACATTTTAAACCTTTTCCAGTTTGTTTTAAAAATGTATGCAGTGAACTCATAATCAACTCCATCTCAGAGAAATCTGTGATAGAATGCACACACACACATAACTGACACTCCTCGCTCTTTACAGTAACAGCACTGGCTTATAAAAAAGTTGTTAAATCATGAACATTTCTGCTTTTAAAATGTCATCAAGTTTCCGACACTCACCTTACAAGATGTCCCTCTTGTTAACTCTCCTAAAATGGCTGTTTTTGCTCTTATCTTGTTTGCTACCCCCCTCCCCCCCTCTGCCTTTTTACCTCTCTCTGATCTCTACCTTCCCTGCCCTCCCCCCCCCCCCCCCCCTCTCTCTCCCAACATATTCACAAAAAGAGAAGAACACACCTCCAAGGGTAAAGGTGACTGGATCAGTGAAGGCTCCCACAAGGTACCGTTTCTTGAATATTGCATTTGTTATTGCTGCCATCTTCAGGCTGTATCTCATGTTGGTGTTCAAGTTTCGTAACGTGTACTGCAACATTTCAGGAACCAAAATAAAAAAACAACACATAAACTGAAAATAATAATAGAAGCAAAGAGAAGTTGACTGTAATAGTTTCGCATAGACAGAGATTCGTTATCTTCTCAAATTTCCTTTCAAAAACCATCAAAAATGTTGTTTAAAATTTAAATAAGAGCATGAGAAAAAAGATCCAGACTACAAATCTGTATCTGCTTAAATTTACCACATAATGTCAGGACCATTTTATTTCATAAACATTCTGGTAAATTTTCATTCTGCTGTTAAACTGAACAAAACTCTCTGGAACCAACATGCATATTCGAAACAAACACACACACATAGTTATCACACACACACATACAACATAAACTCACACACACATACACACATAAACTCACACACACACACACAAATGACCTAACATGACTTGCTGACTTGCAAGAACTGAGACAATCCTCTGATAACAAAAGACTACATTTTTCACTGTAATCACCAACAATTCAAGCAAATATCACACAGCCCAGGTAAAGATGTATGTATATATTTCAGACATAAACCTACAAGCAAAAACTGTGGCAAGAGGGAGTGAGTTAAACAAGAGTTTGTAGATCACAGATTCTGTTTTGTTTTTGCATAGGGTCCCCCCCCCCCAAAAACAAAAAAAAAACCAACATAAGGAGGGGGGGCCAAAAACAAAAGGGTTCTCCCCCCCCAATCTGCTTTTTGACATCAACGCAAATGGTTCTTGAAATCAAACTTATCATCCTCTTCTCGAAATAACAACACGACAGATCAGGAAACTTCTCTTTCAGCCAGACTTGAATACAAAGCGAAAAAAGACCACCAAGCAGCAGCACCGACCTCAGTACGCGTGCCGGCCACCTTGGTGTCGGGGTCGTTGCCCTGAGTGTCCCACCACTTGAGCACGTAGGAGTCGATGCGGCGGTAAAACACGGCAGGGGGGTCCCACTGCAGCCGTACGCTGGTGGCCGACAGCACCGTCACATTGCGGATGTAGGGAGCACTCGGGGCTGCAAGGCACCAACACCAACAGCAGCTTTATTGATCACTGTCATCATCATCATCAAAAAAAAGGGGATCACTTTCGTACAGCACAATGCACCAGTAATGTATGCTCAAGGCACAGTCAAATGTAGTAATAATAATAATAATGATGTATGGAATTTATATAGCACTGAATCTTGTAAAGCAACAAATCAAAGCGCTCAGATGACATGATTTTTATTTTATTTTATCGAGGACAATGGAATAAGCATTCATGTGCCTTTTCTTTTACATCCAGTCCCCGTGTATATGCGGTTTTGTAAATTTTGTCATCTGTTCCCACCGGCACACAATGGCCAACTCTTTTGAAAAGCGGAACAGGATTTAACATGTGCGCAAGATGTTCTGCATGCGTTCGCACACGGGGCCTCGGTTTATAGTCTCATCCGAAGGACTTACATGTACAAACACTCCCGCACATATAATGCAACTTTATAAATGATTATGCAACCATCCAGTGCATTTCTTGTTGTTGTTGTTCCTTGGCTGGAACTCCCCGGTTCACCACTGGCGAGATTTTGCAAATGTGACCAGTTTTTACCCATAGCCGCATTCTGACTTCAGGGAAGTATTTCACTTTAAAGTTGATAGTTTAGAATGACAGATTTCTCAGGACAAATGAAGTCTTAGAGCTAGTTTATTTTTTAGTCCTTTCTTTTTTCTTTTCATAAATATGTTTCAAATTCATCACAGTTTAACATCACATGTAATAAGAGACTTCTCAAACTACAAAAGTGCAAATATAGACAACTCAATAATTATGAATCATCAAAAAGATAAAAGCATCATTATTATGACAGCATCACTCTACTTGGTTGCATTTTTTTTTTTATCAAACACTCGTTCCATTTCATATTTCACTTTTATTATTTTTAATTCTCTCTCTCTCTCTCTCTTTCTCTCTCAGGTCAATTATACGCACCCGATACATCTGTAAGGGCTGGGTATTTTTCACTGAAATTTCCCCTTCCCCCTTCTGTGAATGCAGCAACCTGGACTCTATATTCCGTATAGGGACCTGGAATGCAGAGTCAGATAATGAGATCGCCAGTGTGCAAGAAGACTACTGCTATCAAATCCATAGAAAATCCATCTTAGAAAATAAATCCATCTTAGAAAATAGTACCCCTCTCTACAAGTGTGAACCTTTCACAACACAACCTGGTTTGGAAACAGAGAGAGTTGACCTTGCTGTTTTTCACACTGTCATCCACAGAGCCTCCTGGCATCAGAAAGATGAAAAAAACCACAGTAGAATGGGTCAGGACATTTCAGAAATGTTCTTCACACCATTCTATTGAATGTGATGGTGCAAAAAAGCAGTCTTCACCTACAGCACACAATTTTGGATGAGAGCCAGTTTGGATATATATAAAAAAAAATCATATGTATCCAGTAAACTTGAGTGCCGCATAAGAATTGAAACAGCAAAGCAAAAAAAAAAGTCCTGTTCAACAACATCTGACAAGATAACCAAATGAACTGAAAATGAAACTCTCAAAACATTTGATTTGGTCAATCATGATTTATGGCTGTAAAGACTGGACTTTCTTTGGGTTTTTTTAAAAATTGGATGAGAAAAGAACCGAGGCCATGTAGATGTGGTTCTATCTGTGTCTACCACATGTCAACTGGGTAGGAAGGAGAACCAATGAAAGTGTCCTGGAAAAACTTGGTACCCTCAAACAATGACAGGCAGAGATTGATAAAAAAAAAAGAACTCTCATACAGTGGTCATGTGTCACACCACAAAAACGCAGACCTCGTGGAAGTCTTTTCTCAAAGAAAAATAAGAAGCAAAAAGAGAAAAAAGCAAACCACTAATCTTACATATGGAAAACATATCCAGCATTAGCAACCTGAACATTCAAGAAGTTGCTCGCTAAAGTCCAGACAGAACCATCTTCTTCTTCGTCTTCAAATGCTCAGGCAGCAACTATTGTTTTCTGTCACATTAGCGAAAATGTGTTGCACTGTCATTAAGTGCCTAACAAGTCAGGCCCAGCACATCCGACTTTGGCATGGGAGGGAATAGCTATCTTTCTGGAAAAAATGCAGGAGAATTAGACCAAGAACGCAGAAAACAGACAAGAAGGAGGTGACAGGAAGAAAAAAGGAACAAGGCAAAAACAAAAAGAGGGATTGAAAAAAAGAGTTCCTAGTACATAATTTCCAGAAGGTGAGGATGCTGTTTGTACTGAAAGGCCCCCAGCATCCCCATGGGGATCCACCTGAAAGCAAACATCGGTGTCATGAAGAGCAGAGGCCAACACTGAACCCAGACACTGTTATCCAGAAGATTTCTGAGCCTGACAACAGATGGTGCAGATTTTAGTGCTGGTGGTAAGGATTCCAATGATCAGCAATAATACTAACAAAATTTTTACGTCTGTTAACACTGAACCTTGAATGTAAAACTTTTCCTTCAAACAAATATCACTCAAAGAACCAGGCAAGCCGTTTCTACTCACGCAAGCCTGTGATGAAAGCAGACATGGGGTTGGTGAGGAGTCCGGAGATGATGCGTGTCTTGATGACGTCGTTCAAGACCCACTGAAGCTCGTAGGAGGTCAGGTGACCATTCAGGACTTTGGGGGGCTCCCAGTGCACAAAGAAGGATGTGGCTTCCCTGTCCGTGATGTGCGTGATGCGAGGACTGGATGGCACTGGAAAACCCAGAAGTGAAGTTTTTATTTTTCTTTCATTTGTTTTTGGCACTGGAAAACCCAGAAGTGAAATTTTTATTTTTATTTAATTTGTTTTATTTGATTTACAGTGATCAACTGTGAAAACTAAGGTTTTTTTCCTTCAAATATAGGAATCTGAAACTAAATGTGTGCACTAGCATGTGTATCTACATGAACTGAACAAAAAGTAAAGAATTCTATATTCAACAATTTTACAGTTTTAAAATGATTCATTTCTAATCAAATGGATGGGGTGAGGGGTGGGGGTGAGAAATGTTACTACAACATTTCAATGAAATCTATTAGGGTCATTCATCTTTACACATAATACTGTAACATTTTCCCCCACTAACGCTCCAGAACCTACACCTGTTTCTGACTTTTTTCTATTGCCCTAAACATTCACACATGTATGTCTGACCATTGTGCTTTTATTCCATCTGCAGCTACTTCAACCTTCACCTTGCTTTGTAAGCCTGTGAGATCCGTTTTTCTCATTAAAAGATAAAACAAACTTTCAAGATTTTTTCAGAATAGCTTGACTATTTTTCTCTGTCAATTTGATAACTTCGACAAAATCCTGTTCAGTTTTTTCAAAGAATGAATGAAGAAATAAAAGTGGTTTTCCGTGGACAACTTGTCAGCACATCTTCACTAACTTGTTGCTACTACAAAAATTTGTCAACATGACACCAATTATCAACATAACAACTTATTAACACAACAAACTTGTCAACTCAATACAACTTGTCAACACAACCTAACTTATAAACACAACTTGTTAACAGAACACAATTTGTCAACCCAACTTATACGCACAACACTTCTACCCAACTTTAAAAAGTCCTTTGGATAAGTCCCATGTGCAAACGCACGCAGAACATCTTGTGCATGCGCTAAAACCTGTTATGTTTTTCAGAAGATTAGGCCATTGTGTGCCGGTGGGAACAAAATTTACAAAACTGCATACACATGGGGGACTTGATAGGCACACGAGTGCTTTATCCATTATCCTCCAAATAAAAGAATAAATAAATAAACAAACAACACAATTTATAAACCCAACACAACTTATAAACACAACTTAAAAACTCAACACAACTTAAAAACTCAACACAACTTATAAACCCAACACAACATATCAACCCAACACAACTTATCAACCCAACATGACCTGTCAACCCAACACGACCTGTCAACCCAACACGACCTGTCAACCCAACAGGACCTGTCAACCCAAACAACCTGTCAACCCAACACGACCTGTCAACCCAACACTTGTCAACACAGCACACAAAACATGTCCACAGACCTCCTTGCTGGGTCTGCACGGCCCTGACCGCTTTGGGTCCATCTCCCTGGCTGTTGAAGGCCAGCACAGACACGGTGTACCAGGTGAACGGGGACAGGCCGTGCAGCGTCAGCTCCTGCAATGTAGGCCAATTTATCCTCTTGCCAGGTGTCACCCTTCATGTGGATGCGTAATGTGGTCATGTAATGTGGGATCATGTGTGTGTGTGTGTGCTTTCTTCTGGGTGCAATGTGTGCCTTAATGAGGTTGTGTGATGTGGGACAGTGTGAGCCTTCAGGAGGCTGTGTATGGTGTGACAGCGTGAGCCTTTGTGTGAGCCTTCATGTGGCTGTGTATGGTGTGACAGCGTGAGCCTTTGTGTGAGCCTTCATGTGGCTGTGTATGGAATGTCAGTGTGAGCCTTCAGGTGGCTGGGTATGGTGTGACAGTGTGAGCCTTCAGGTGGCTGGGTATGGTGTGACAGCGTGAGCCTTTGTGTGAGCCTTCATGTGGCTGTGTATGGTGTGTCAGTGTGAGCCTTCAGATGGCTGGGGTATGGTGTGACAGTGTGAGCCTTCAGGTGGCTGGGTATGGTGTGACAGTGTGAGCCTTTGTGTGAGCCTTCATGTGGCTGTGTATGGTGTGTCAGTGTGAGCCTTTGTGTGAGCCTTCATGTGGCTGTGTATGGTGTGTCAGTGTGAGCCTTTGTGTGAGCCTTCATGTGGCTGTGTATGGTGTGTCAGTGTGAGCCTTTGTGTGAGCCTTCATGTGGCTGTGTATGGTGTGTCAGTGTGAGCCTTTGTGTGAGCCTTCATGTGGCTGTGTATGGTGTGTCAGTGTGAGCCTTCAGGTGGCTGGGTATGGTGTGACAGCGTGATCCTTTGTGTGAGCCTTCATGTGGCTGTGTATGGTGTGACAGTGTGAGCATTCAGGTGGCTGGGTATGGTGTGTCAGTGTGAGCCTTCAGGTGGCTGTGTATGGTGTGTCGGTGTGAGCCTTCATGTGGCTGTGTATGGTGTGACAGTGTGAGCCTTCATGTGGCTGTGTATGGTGTGACAGCGTGAGCCTTCAGGTGGCTGTGTACGGTGTGAGCCTTCATGTTGCTGTGTATGGTGTGACAGTGTGGGCCTTCATGGTGCTGTGCATGGTGTGACAGTGTGGGCCTTCATGGTGCTGTGTATGGTGTGACAGTGTGGGCCTTCATGGTGCTGTGTATGGTGTGACAGTGTGGGCCTTCATGGTGCTGTGTATGGTGTGACAGTGTGGGCCTTCATGGTGCTGTGTATGGTGTGACAGTGTGGGCCTTCAGGTGGCTGTGTATGGTGTGACAGTGTGGGCCTTCATGTGGCTGTGTATGGTGTGACCCTTCAGGTGGCTGTGTATGGTGTGACAGTGTGGGCCTTCATGTGGCTGTGTATGGTGTGACCCTTCAGGTGGCTGTGTATGGTGTGACAGTGTGGGCCTTCATGTGGCTGTGTATGGTGTGACCCTTCAGGTGGCTGTGTATGGTGTGACAGTGTGGGCCTTCATGTGGCTGTGTATGGTGTGACCCTTCAGGTGGCTGTGTATGGTGTGGCAGTGTGAGCCTTTGTACGGTGTGACAGAGTGAGCCTTCATGTGGCTGTGTTTGGTGTGAGTCTTCATGTGGCTGTGTATGGTGTGACAGCGTGAGCCTTCATGTGGCCGTGTATGGTGTGAGCCCTCAGGTGGCTGTGTATGGTGTGACAGTGTGATCATCCAGGTGGCTGTGCATGGTGTGACAGTGTTAGCCTTCAGGTGGCTGTGTATGGCGTGAGCCTTCAGGTGGCTGTGTATGGCGTGAGCCTTCAGGTGGCTGTGTATGGCGTGAGCCTTCAGGTGGCTGTGTATGGCGTGAGCCTTCAGGTGGCTGTGTATGGCGTGAGCCTTCAGGTGGCTGTGTATGGCGTGAACCTTCAGGTGGCTGTGTATGGTGTGAACCTTCAGGTGGCTGTGTATGGTGTGAACCTTCATGTGGCTGTGTATGGTGTGAACCTTCATGTGGCTGTGTATGGTGTGAACCTTCATGTGGCTGTGTATGGTGTGACATAACAAGCCTTCATGTGGCTGTGTATGGTGTGAACCTTCATGTGGCTGTGTATGGTGTGACATAACAAGCCTTAATTTTCCGTTGGGTTTCTTTTTGGTTGAAACAAAATGTTATTAGATCACAACAATGTAGCGCCAATACATGAAATGAGTACAACAAGCCATGCTTATGTGAGTGCTCTTAACATTTATATTAAAAAATGGACTGCAGCTGAATTAAAATAGATTTTTAAAAAAATTAATAAATAAAATAAATAAAAGATCAGATAACTGAAAGCGTGTATTAAAGATAGTGAAAATATCACCAAAAAAACCCCAACAAAAAACAACAATGTGGCTGCATATGGGTAAGGATGTGAGACAGCATTAGCCAATAAGAGCCTCTTACCGTGGTAGCGGGGTCATTCACAGGGACGGTCTGGACGTCGGAGTCCTCCGTGCTGAAAGTGACCTTGAACCCTTGGAGTTTGCCGTTCAGGCTGTGCAGGCTGGGCCCCTGCCACGTCAGGTAGATGTCAGAGCTGGATGTACTGACCGCCTTAAATGACGCAGGGGCGTCTGAGGGAGCTGTCAACAAAGAAAGTGAGGACAAAGAATTCATGTCTTGTTACAAGAATGAAAGAGTGATACACAAAGTGACACTGCAAAAGGGTGGGTGTTCGCAAGCTGCTTAAAAAGAGTTGACACATACACATAAATGTGTGCGTACAAATGCATGTGGGTGGGCATGCTTGCACATACTCACATACATGCATGCATGGATATGTGCTCACATGTATGCACACACATGCATACGCATACACACACACATGCACACACAAACACACACATACAGCACACAACACACACACACACACACATACAGCACACAACACACACACACACACACACACGCACATACACACACACAAACACACACACACACACAGAGGACTGACAAGAAATGAGAAATGGATAAGCTACCAAAATTTAACAATTTACCAAATGTCACTTCTAATCAATACCTGACGGAACATAGACAAGACAGAGAAAAAAAACAACTTGACACTGAAAGCACTACTTGAACACTGTTTCCCTCTGAAGTCTCAAAGTGAATTAAAGAATCTTTTCTTCCTTTTTTTTTAAGGATGTTATGTTGATTTTGTTAATAAGTCCAGTTATACACCTGCCATGTTAAGTTATGACTAAGTTACATCACACAGCTGCTTGGTTACGGACACTTCGAGAAATTGAATGAAAGCTGAAGCACAAACTTCAAGAAATTTAATGAAAGCTGAAGCTCGGAATGCTGTTTTCATGTCAGTCTATTCAATTCCAGCCTTGTCCTTTCTTCCCATTTTTAACAAGAAAATTAAACTGAATGCCAAAGTCCTTCGGATGATCTATAAACTGAGACCCCCGTGTGTGAATGCACACACATCTTGCACACACATTAAACACCTGTTTCACCTTTCGGAAGAGTAGGCCATTTCCTGCCAGTAGTAGGAATGGACGACAAAATGTTAGAAATGCATGTACACAGGTGTTGTGTTTAGACACCATCACTGAAGCCAAAATGTGATGGGGAAGGGGGGGGGGAGAGGAAACTGACTCATCCGCAAAAATCTCACCATTGATGAACCTTGGAGCACTAGTCGAGGAATGAAAAAAATGTCAGACCAATATATAAATATTTGCAAAGTAAACCAGCTTTTAATCAGCTTGAAAATAATCACGGTACACAAGCTCTTTTTAAGAGTTTAGTAGATAAGCTTTGCATTCAGTTCTGCAATGGTCAAAACGTCATGATTAGTCCTTATACAAACTTGTCCCTCTTAAATAAACACAACAACCTATATGAAGTGAAATTATCAAGTATAATGTAGAAGCTTTTTTTTCATTCTTAAATAACTTCTTTAATTCTTAATAGCCAAATCCACCCCACTTGTAGACCACAATAGATGATGCACTTGACATGGTTACAAATCTGATTTTTTTTTTTTTTTGTCAAACGTAAAATACATGTTAATTAACAGCATGCTTCAGTGATATGACAGGTCATTTCTGACTTTGAAATTTAAACTGAACTTTTCTGAAAACGTACTTGGCAAAATACAAAACAAACTTTCACACATATCAAGGCACTTAAGGAATTAAAAAGGAGATTTGAAATTCAAATGAATTTCAAGTCTGAAAGACACTGATGGTACAGTTTTACTACACGAGATAGACTCATACTATAAGATAGTACAATATCACACTTATGACCAATCATTGCAAGTTAGAATTATGTATTTTTCAATCCCCCAGACAATCATGCAAGCATTCCATTTGATATACAAATACAAATGAATCTGTGAAAACACCACAAATAATGTATGCCTGAACATGCTGAAACATACATCAAATACAATAATGTGCTTACGTGTCAACATATTACTAAAAAATGTGACAAAACAAAACAAATAACAAAAATATGATCACCAGAATAGCCTTCACAAACAGACTTAAGAAAACATGCATTTCAGGCACACAGGATTCAAACATTTTAGAAAGTGTTACATCCAATACAACAAGATAAGAAGCAATAACATTTTAAAAAAAAAAAAAAAGCACACAGACACACACACACACAAAACCCGAAAGGTCAAACAACGCTACTATTTTCTTTTTTTTTAAGAAAACAACACACAGATACATTTTTTCATGACACAAAAATACCATGAAAACAAAACAAAACAAAACAAAAACAAAAACTAGCAAGGAAAATATGAATACAAAGATATCACACTGAAAACAAAATACTTATAAATACAACTACGAAAAAAAATATAAAAGTGAAATAACTGGTATGTTACATATGAAATGAACCTATACATTCAGGCTTACTTTGCAGGCACAACATTAAAGCAACACAACCAGTGATACAATTCTCAGTTCTGATTACGTCACAGCAAACCGCCAAATGAAAGTCACATCCTGAGAAACGGTAAATCTTCACAACAACAACCAACAACAGTCCGTTGATCCTAGAGCACATAACAAACCACGCAACACATATATACTCCCTGATGCAAGCAGCCACTGTCAGTAACTCAGGTATTAATTGTTCACACAAACACACACATTGTTCAACATGCAGTAAGTTGCACAAACACCGTGTGAAGGAAAACGAACAACCAGTCAACCAGACAATGTTACTTACGACCGGGCGTAGTTTTACCACCTACAACGAGACGATACCAGCATTATGCAAATCAGAATGATTAAGTACCCGTCACACACCAACACCCGCCTAATAATAATACATAATCACACATCTACTTGTCAGGTACAGATTTGCTAAGGCACAAGTGTTATTGATGATGCTGAGGTACAAGGAGGATGTTCAAGAGTCCTGGCATAAAAGTACTGCTTTATTCTTCGGCAATAAAAGCACTCACAAATATTGTTATTAGTGAGCTACAAGTCACGATATTTTTCCCTCAACCCAGCCTCTTTCTGGAACCATCCACCATCTGCTTCTTCTTCTTCCCTGAACTTGATCAGGCAACAAGAATCACTGTCTCAAATCTGGCTTATGCATGAACAATATATACACAAACTTGCCCCCAAAACACTGCTGTACAGTTTCTGTATAATGCTCCCAAAGTGACTCCTCGGGGAGTTCAAGGGTGAATGTAAGGCAAAGGGTGCATGTTACGCGTCAGTGTTTTATTGTCCAGAAAATTCAGCAACCACTCCAAACCAGAGGTCTAATAGTCAAATCTTGGTGCTCCCCTTCTGAACAGACTCCACACCATGCAGATCATTATGTGCAATATTTCTTAAGTAAAACTACCATAATTTCAGGGCTATCAAGCTGATACCCTTTTCAACTGTTGTTGTTTGTAGTGAAGTTTTTTTATGGTTTCTTTTTCCTTCTTCTAAAAAAAGTAACAGTAAAAACCTGCAATGTAGTGCAATCCATTGAGATTTCCCCCACCGAAAACAAGTCAAAACATTCCTATTTCCTCACTTTCAAACAACCAATGATGAAAATCCTGAATCAAGCAGTGTTAAAATGAGGAAGATCAGCAGGGGTTTGTTTGTTTTTATACAGACATAGAAAATGATAAAGAAGTAACCTGTGACAGAAACATCGTTAACTAAAGCAATGAAATTGTGAACAGTCTCTGTGTGTGCTGGATGATGAGAGCAACAAAATTCTGAAAGGTTTCAAAAAAATGAGTAAAACTGATCCTTTTAGTTTTGGAAAGAAAAAGAATGTTATAGTGTTTGAAAAAGCAGCAAGTTTTCTGCCCTTAAAGTCTACAAAAACTGACTTCAGTTTTGCTGTTATTAAGGTCCTGTAACCTTCAAACAATTTGGCTTTGTTGTCATTGTCAGAATTGCACAGCTTTCTTGACTTCTCTGTTTTCATTGCCATTTTCTGGTGGCTTATCAACCAACAGAAAATCATCAGTTGTTTTTTGGCTGAATCTTTTTTTTTTTTTTAAAGTAGAGCACTGTTAGCCTGGAAAACATTAAAGATTAGTAGTCCATGTTTATCTCATGTTATATGCATGTATCAACACACTTCACCCTTCTAAACACACTGTAACTCAGAACATGACCCATTACAGAACTAAGAAACCATCCTTCAACAGACGAGATACTGATGGAATGGAAGTCAATGAAGGATGAGGATAACAGATAAGAAAATGACTGGTTCAGACTGTATCATCGACACATGACACAGAATCACCACACTGCTTCAACAGCCAAAGTTCTCTATCCTGTCCCGAAACATGTCCACAAAGAAGAAGTGTGGTAACAACTGCTTACCTGCACTTGCACTCCTCCATAGTTTCTTCAATACAGAGACAAGAGAGAAAAGTGACTGACAAATGTGCTCACCCTCAGCTCTGGTGTGGAACAAGTCACTGGGCTGTCCAGGACTGCTTCGCCCGATGCCGTTCTTGGCAAACACTTGAACGGTGTAGCAGGTGTCAGGCATCAGATTCTCCACATCTACCTGATGCACTGCTGCCCCAGTCACCACCTCCCAGGGGGTGGTACCATTTTCACATTCACTGCACAGAAAACAGTATATATGTATGATTTATATACATTTACATTACTGAAAAATATATATATATATATATATATATATATATATGATTTATTTTACCATTTCAATTATAAAACATATATTATAATACATGCATCTTATCCTTTTGTACCATTTTCACATTCACTGCACAAAACAGTATATCTATATATATGCATCTTATCCTTTTGTACCATTTTCACATTCACTGCACAAAACAGTATATTTATATATATGCATCTTATCCTTTTGTACCATTTTCACATTCACTGCACAGAAAACAGTATATATGTGTATATATATATATATATATATATATATATATATATATATACATGCATCTTATCCTTTTGTACCATTTTCACATTCACTGCACAAAACAGTATATATATATACATGCATCTTATCATTTTGTACCATTTTCACATTTACTGCACAGAAAACAGTATATATATATACATGCATCTTATCATTTTGTACCATTTTCACATTTACTGCACAAAACAGTATATACACATGCATCTTATCCTTTTGTGCCATTTTCACATTCACTGCACAAAACAGTATATATATATATATATATATATATATATATATATATATATATATATATATGTATATATATATATATATATATATATATATATATATATATATATTATATATATATATACATGCATCTTATCATTTTGTACCATTTTCACATTCACTGCACAAAACGGTATATATACATGCATCTTATCATTTTGTTTCATTTTCACATTCACTGAACAAACTACAACTTATTCTTTTTGTACTGCTTTCACATTCACTGCACAAATACATACATACAACTTACTACTTTGCATAATTTTTGCACTCAATCTCATACACATAATTTATCATTTTTAGTATACAATCTTTCAAAACATTTCTAGTATCTTGCAACTGCAAGAGAAGGAAAACAAAAATTTCCATAGCACTTATGATGATGATTCCAACATGCCAAGTAATTGCACAACATCATTACCAACTGTTCTTCTAAGAAATGTAATAATCAATGTGTTACACGAATGACTGGTACCGGATGAGACAGCCCCTCCTCTCCCTTCCCCACCCACACACCTCCTTCCATTCCTAAACACATTCATATTACTACAGCAGGGTCAGAAATGTTGGCAAAATAGGTACACACAAAACTGAGCTGTAAATGTAAGAATGACTTCACCACACACACACACACACACACACACACACACACACACACACACACACACACAGACTATTATGAGATTCAAAATCATGACTTTTTAACTAAGTACCCAATGCACTAACCACTACAGGTCCAAATACTGTAGTTATTTATCATTCTAGTTTAATTTATCATTATTTCCCCCCCCCCCCTCCCCCCCCCCCCCCCCCCAAGAGACATGCTGCTTTCCAGCTTTGTTTCGTTTCTCATTTCATCTTTGTGGTATGGGTGGGTGCTGGGAGGGAGGCGATAAAGAGGGCAGGGCAGGACAATATTCTTTAACGTGAAGTAACCTTTAACACGTTGAACTGTGCACAAGTACCTGACTTCTACGATGTAGCTGGAGATGGGACTGTTGTTCTCCTTGCTGCTGGCAGACCATTTCACCGTCACCTGTCGACTTTCAATGGCCTCCACTTTGGCTTGACCAGGTGAGCTGGGAACATCTGCCACATCAAAGACATTTCACTTGTAAGCCTGGTATCAATAATACAACTAACTGTAAATACTTTGTACACACACACACCAACACACACACATACATATATATGCACACAAGCAACACAACAAATACAAACACAAATACACACACACACATCCCCATGCATACACATAACGCATGCATGCACACATATTATATACTTCATCAGTACCAATATGGGTCATATCTCATGTTAATGTGCTTACTATGTACTAAATCTTGTGTCATGCAACCTTATTTGCACACTGCACACTTAACACTTACATATTCATATTCTGCAGTTCATACCAATCAGAGTTGATGACTCAAAAGACTATTTTGGATTTTGACCCTCTCATTTACCCACCTATAAGAGGAAAAAAAAAAGCAAAATTTCAACCCTGTTTTCTAAAACACAATTTTCAAAGTGACTTTACGACTCTACTGGCAGAAAAAAAAAAGTACCCCGAAAAAGAATTTTTGTCGTTGTTTTGTTTCACAGAACTCCGAGGTTCGCCAACGGTAAGATTCTGCAATTGCGACCATTTTTACCCAACATTATGGTAGCCACATTCAGACCTCGGGGGACAGATATGATCTACATCGGTGACTGTTCAGACCCACCCACCTTGCACAAAAAGATCCCAGAAGACGGAGCGGTTCTCCATCTGGGTGACGTTGAGGACGTAGACCTGGCAGGTGTAGCCGGCAGTGTCCTGCACCTCCAGGCTCCACAGCGTCAGGCTGTAGTTCTCTTCACTGATCGACTTGCGCTCCGCCAGGCTGGGGTTTGCAAAGCTCACCTCTTTCTTCGATCCCATCATCGTCTGCACGACACCAACAACAATACACAACGTCTTTCTCATGCTCTGTCAAACTTCTTTTTGTTTCTTTAATCTTACTGGGAGTCTTTTTTTTCTTTTTTTTTTATCCTTTGACCCTATTGGGGATTCTTCTTCATCTCTTTCTTCTTTGAACAGCAAATACTGTTTCCTAAAGCAACAATCTAAAAGGAAAAGTATCAACGCACTGAAATTTAATGTTGAGCGATCATTGACTAAACATAAATTCAGTGATAGGTAAATCGAAGAACAAAATTGCTGGGAGTCATTAAGGCACTCAACTGAAGAGCTGATCATCAATTTGTTCATTTACGTTGGTTATAAATGTGTCAAAGCCTGAGTCTGCAAGTGGTTTTCTGGTCCATTTTGTAATTTGTAATCTACACATCACAAAACAGGACTTAAGATCTGCAAAGCACAGCTCAATCTTTGACCCCATTAATGCCTGCACAGCAGGCCACCAGCAGATAACCTGTGCAGTCATCCTCACTGATCAACTTCTCTCCGCCAGACTTACCTCCCAAACCTCACTCCTTCTTCCATCCTGTTAATGCCGGTATTACAGGAAACACTACATTACACTCGTTCCTTGCTTTCTTTCTTTCTTTTTCTTCTCTTTGTTCCTCAGCTAGAGCTCTGAGGTTTATCAACGGTAAGACTCTGCATATGCAATCATTTGCCCTCCACTAAGGTAGCCGTGTTCTGATTTCAGGGACAGCTCCTTACTCTAGAGTGGTCATGGGGATGCTGCACTGACAAAAACACCCTCTCTCCATTAGTGTGGTGTTGTGCGCCAATGCCTGGATCTCGGCAAAGTTTTTGCGGTTTATCAGTATTGCCGTCCACCCATTTCTTTCTCTGTCTGCTTCATCTTCTACCTTCCCATCATTATCATTACCATCAATTCATCATCGTCATCATCAACATTATTATTATTATTACTATTATTATTAATGTTGTTCTTTCTATTATTATTATCATCATCATTATCATCATCATCATCATCATTATTATTATTATTCTTGTTGATGTTGTTGTTTATCATCATCGTCGTCACCATCATTGTTGTTGTTATTGTTATCATCACCATCATCATCATCATAACTATCATCACCATCACCATCATTATCATATAATTATTATTATATCATCATCATTATTGTTATCATTATCAACATTATCATCATTGTTGTTATAATTATTAACATCATTATTATCATTACTATCTTGTTGCTTTTGTCCTTCCTCTTCCTAGTAGTAGTAGTAGTAGTAGTAGTAGTAGAAGTAGTAGTAGTAGCAGTAGTAGTAGTAGCAGTAGTAGCAGTAGTAGTACTAGCAATAGTAGCAGTAGTAGTAGTAGAAGTGACAGTATCATCACTACACGGTACCTGAAGTACATCCTCCTTGTACCAGAAGAGACTCTCCAGTTGTTCATCATCACCTATGTCTACACAGGCTAAGGTCACATTCTCCCCCTTCTTCACCGTCACTGTGGTACCTGCAGTTCCATCTGAAAACATACATATATATATATATATTATATATATATATATAATATATATATATAGAGAGAGAGAGAGAGAGAGAGAGAGAGAGAGAGAGAGAGAGAGAGAGAGAGAGAGAGAGAGAGAGAGAGGAGAGACATAGATACAGATATAAAGATATATAGATATAAAGAGATATATTTATGCAGCATTCTTTACCTGTAACAGGTTGACAACTGCGCATAAACTGCTGCAAGAAAATGGTGTGAGTGTGTGTGTGTAAGTGTGTGTGTGTTGTTTGGTTGTGTGTGTGTGAGAGAGAGAGAGAGAGAGAGAGAGAGAGAGAGAGTGTGGTGTGTGTGTGTGTGTGTGTGTGTGTGTGTGTGTGTGTGTGTGTGTGTTGTGTGTTGTTTGGTTGTGTGTGTGTGTGTGTGTGTGTGTGTGTGTGTGTGTGTGTGTGTGTGTTGTTTGGTTGTGTGTGTGTGTGTGAGTGTGTGTGTGTGTGTGTGTGTGTGTGTGTGTGTGTGTGTGTGTGTGTGTGTGTGTGTGTGTGTGTACTGTATTCTTTGGCACTGATAGGCAGACAACTGCGCACATACTCCTGCAAGAAAATGGTGGGCGTGCGCACACATGTGTGTGTGAGTGTGTGTCTAAGTGTGTAGTGTGTGTGTTAGTGTGTGTGTGTGTGCGCGCGTGAGTGTGTGTGTGTGTTTGTGCGTGTGTGTATTTTTGTGTGTGTTTGTGTGTGTGTATATTTGTGTGTGTGTGTGCATGTGTGTGTGTGTACGTGTGCATGCATATGTGTGTGTATTTATGCATGCACATTTTTGGGAGGGTAGGTTTGGGGATTTTTCTTTCTATATGGGGGTGTTCGTTTCTTACATCTTATTTCTTTTTCCACAATACTGACAAAAATACAACAATGCAAAAACATATACTATAGCAAAAAATCAAAAGAGTTTTTCATGTTCTTTTGCTTTGTAAGTACAATATGTGCATATGTATAAAAGAGCAATCCGGCCGGTCAGGCAAGCACAATCAGGTCAAGTCTAGTCAGCTCAGGGCAGTCCGTCTCTGCCTCTTCCCCCACCCCACCCCATCCTTCCCAGTCCCCACCCATTCCCTCTTTAGAAATCCCTTGTGTCCATTTCTGAGGAAGCATGCATGCATAAATGCCATGTGTACACACACACGCGCATGCATGCATGCATGCATATGTAGACACACAGACACACTGTCTGTTCATCCTAAACTTTACTTGCAACAACTCTCTCCTCCCGCCCCCTCCCCTCCCTCACATTGTGTGTTTGTGTGAGTGTAAGTGTGTGTGTGTATGTGTATGTGTGTGTAAGTGTGTGTGTATGCCTGTGTGTGTGTGTTGTGTGTGTGTGTGTGTGTGTGTGTGTGTGTGTGTGTGTGTGTGTGGTGTGTGTGTGTGTGTGTGTGTGCGTGCGTGTGTGTGTGTGTATGTGTGTGTGTGTGCGTGTGTGTATGCCTGTGTGTGTGTGCATTTGTGTATAGATCTCTGAATGTGTTTGTGTCTGAGTGTCTGAGCATGCATGAACATCTGTGTGTATTTGTATACATACATGTGTGCATGCATACATGTATGATCTATGCATCTGTGTTACTTTTTTTTTTAAAGTCAGCAAACACTCACATTTTGTCATTAGCACTCAACCACATGAATGAAAGAGACAGAGAAAGAGAAACTATGCCTCAGAGAAGCTGAGACTCACTCATATTCATAGAGAGGGACACTGACAGAAACAATGAATTAACAGTTTTTAAGAGACAGCGGACTTCATTACTTCATGCGGCAAAAAGTAAAGACAGAAAGAGGGACATTTTTGGCCAGGACTTGTGCCAACACAGTCATCTGCCATCAGACACTTCACCTTTGTGTTGTTGTTTTGTTGTTGTTTGGTTTTCTTCTTTAGCGAGTTCCTGTTCTTGACACAGCTCTCTGTCCATTCTATTTGTATCTGATCACGCTCTGGATTCTTTTTTCTCATGATTTTTTTTTCCATAACACTAGAGCTGTATCATAGATGCTAGTATTGATTTTAACAATTCTAAGAATATCTGATCGAAAAGCTAACATTCAAAAAAGCTATAATTCAAAAAAGCTAAATTGTCACTGTTTCTTCCTTCAGTACTGCTTAGTGACTCAAATCTTTTTTTTTTTAACTTTTATTTCTGCTTTTTCATCGAATGCTCAAACAGCACCTATTGTTGTCTGTCATATGAGCAAAAATTTGTTGCACTGCCATTAAGCGCCTGATAAGTCAGGCTCAGCACATCTGACTTCAGTGTGGGAGAGAATTGTTACTTTGTCTTTCTGGAAAAATGGCACAAGAATGGACCAAAAAGGCAGAAAACTGACAAGAAGGAGAGAAAAAAGAACAAGGCAGAAATAAATGGAGGGACGGATAAGAGGGAATTCCTAGCACAGAATTTCCAGGAGGTGGGGATGCTATTTATGCTGACTGGCCCCTGGCATCCCCAGGGGCTAAAAACTGATATACATGTACAAATTGTATTTTGTTTTCTTTCACCACAGCAGATTTCTCTGTATAACAGTAATGCATTGTACTAAAAACCTCATCTTCAAGCAGTCTTGCTTCAGTCCTAACACAGTAACAGGAATGATAACCAGAAACAAAAACAGAACAAACAAGTCATTATAAATACCAACAAAAAAAAGCTACATCTTCAGACAACCTCGCTTCCATAAATCCAACACCTACACCGGAGACAATCAAAAATCAATAAGAGACGGAGCATTATGCAATAAAGATTTAAGATGGCTTCAGCTCTGACAGGAACAATAATTAGAAATCGATAACAGAATGAAAGATATTTTCTGATGATGCACTAACTGCACTCTGGCCAGCTTTGCTCAAATCATTTTTCTGCCCCAGGCTTCATGAAATTCTTCACACTGTCATGGGAAATCCGTGACAGCAAACTTGCCATCACGAAATGACAAACAAACAAATCCATGCCATTATCCACATTCTTTGTTCTCAGCATCTAAGAGCTTGTATTGATTTTCTTTTCTTCCTCTCTCTCTCTCTCTCTCTCTCTCTCTCTCTCTCTCTCTCTCTCTCTCTCTCTCTCTCTCTCTCTCTCTCTTTCTCTCTCTCTCTCCCTCTCTCTCCTTCTCTCTCGTCTGTTGACCATGTGACCACTTAAACTAAAGAATGAACACTGTTTCTTTTTTTTTTGCCCTTTGCCTTAGTCCTGCTTTAATCACTGAGTATACATGATTACATACCTCTTTGCGTGCATGCGTGTGTGTGTATGTATGTAAGTGTGTGTAAGTAAGTGTGTGTGTGTGGGGGTGTGGGTGTGGGTGTGTGTGTGTGTGTGTGTGTGTGTGTGTGTGTGTGTGTGTGTGTGTGTGTGTGGTTTACAGCAGACTGAAGTCTTTCCACAGTGTTGATTTAAACGTTGTTTACAATAAATTTACAGCACACCCTCTCCCTAAAAAAAAATCACTTTAATCAGTGCATCATGTGCACCACTCTTGCATAAGGATGTATACATTATCATATGCATGCAAAATGCATTCACTTTCAAGCACTCAGCACATACATGCATGCACATAGTATAATCATGCACACTTATGCATGCATGCTGCATACGCACAAGCACACACACACATAAACGTGCATGCACACACACTACGCACATGCACACACGCACACACGCACACATGAACACGCAACCATACATGCACAAAAACTTCCACAACGCCAAATTTCATACAGTCAGAAGGGACAGAACATTAGCACACCAAACCATTGACCAAGCCCTATCTTAGGTGTGTCAGAACGCTAATCCCTCCCACTGCATCTGACGACAATATGAGGGGATAAATCCAGCCCTTGTGTCAACACTTCCCGGGCAACAGCCCACCACCCAAAAAGCCAGCAATAAAAAGATCAGTCAACCAAACCTAACATGATCACAGTTGACTGCATTACAAATTACCCATTACAGCAATTACTGACCCTTCTGCTCTCTACTCCATGAAAACTTTGTCTTACAGACTAACGCCCGCTCACTTTCTACTTCATCAATTTTTTCACAAATTCTAGACACCAATATTACAGATGCCACACACAGCACTTTGTTCACACTCACTGACGCAGGGTTTACACAGTACACTGTTCTGTTTCATGTGCCCTTCCCCTGTATTGGTTTTTTTTTTTAATTTCTCTCCAGCATTTCTTTTCTGCCATTTGTCTCTTTAAATTCTAATACAGAAATAAATTTTTAACCAGAGAACACCAGAGATAGATACCTGCATGAGTTACTCACTGAATAACATTCACACACACACACACACACACTATCACCACCACAACCACCCCCCCCCCCCCCCCCCCACACACACACACACACACACTCCTCACAAACACACACGCACACATACATACATACACACACACACACACACACAGATTAAATAAATTAGATGATCACACATAAAGCTACAACACACTCACCAGTATATGTTTGAACAATGATGGCTAAAGCCAGCATCAGCTGCTGTAGTGGTCGCATCTCAGCGGTTCAAGATCAGCAGTCCCACCACCTGATCTCATGCTATTTTGTTACAAATCTGAAACAAAAGCTGAAAAAGATTACTTTAGTTCATTCAGGAATCTTTCATTTTAAAAAAGATAACATATCTCAGCTGTACTATCTCAAGTCAGATTCCAAGGAACATGCATCAAGCAAAGCCTTGAGAAACTGACTATTTTCTACTTAGGCAAAACAGTAATAATGAATCAGATAAAGAGATATGACAGGAGGCAACTGGGTCATGTGTATCCATGTGTGTGGGTAGGTGAGTGTGCGCATGAGCACATTGTAGTATTGTATTGACTATTGTACTGCACTGTGTTGAACTATATTATATAAGTTCCATTTATTATTACAGTGTTGTGTTCTATTAATTTGTATTGTACTTAAGTGAGTTTAACTTTACATACAGTTTTCAATCTCAGCAGATTACTCTCCTGGCAATTCAGACTGCTCTCCCTGGGGAGAACACGTCAATTGATATAAGAGCAGTATCATCTTCTTTTTTTTTGTTTCCCTTAAATTTTCCTGTCTGCATACAGTGTGCAATTATGAGTGTGGGTGGGACAAGCACTTGGGAGAGAATAGGTGGGGGAGTAGACAAATCACTGGCTAGCCATCTGAAATATGATGACTTTTACTTACAGTTATACACAACACAGAATGATACAATGCACTTTGTCACCAAAAACTCACAAACACATACACACACTGTATACACAGTCACAGTGAGACACACACTCACAATGTTAGATATATGACAAATTCATTACCGTACAACAGTAGAGAAGCAAGCAAAAGGTGCTAGTGTGTCTTCAATTTAACGTCTGTTCACTTAAGTGATATTAGACGTAAGGTGCTAGTGTAACCTTAAGGATCCCCAAAAATGGCTACAGTTACTTATATAGTTAGGATGTGAGCATACCTAAGTTTATAGACACACACTGGAGTATTTTTACAATATATTGTGTTTTGCAGTAAATGTGTGGGACAGACAATCTATCATCTATGTGGTTCTTTCCATATAAATTTATACTTTTTTTTATACTTCTTTAAGTAACAGAAATTTCTCTGCATGAAATTCGGGCTGCTCTCCCCAGGGAAAGCATGTCACCACAAGAGCAGTGCTACCCATTTTTTTTCTTTTTCCTGTCTGCAACTGTATCTGCTTCCCTATCAGAGTGGCTTTTTTCTACGAAGTTTGCCAGGGACAACTCTCTTGTTGCCATGGGTTTTTCATGGGTCCTTCGGATGAGACTATAAACCGAGGCCCCGTGTGCGAACGCATGCAGAACATCTTGCGCACACATTAAATCCTGTTCCACTTTTCGAAAGAGTAGGCCATTGTGTGCCGGTGGGAACAGATGACAAAATTGACAAAACCGCATACACACGAGGACAGGATGTAAAAAAAGCACATGAGTGCTTATTCCATTATCCTCGAGAAAGAAAGAAAAAATCTGAGCGCTTTGATTTGTTGCTTTACAAGATTCAGCGCTATATAAATTCCATACATTATTATTATTTTAAGTGCGCTAAATAATTATGTTCAACACACAGGACCTCGGTTTATCGTCTCATTCAAAAGACTAGCACCTAGACCACCACTCAATGACTCATGGTCTAATGGATGGGGAAAAAGTTTCGGGCCCAATCAGGATTCAAACCACCATAAACTATGATATTATTATAATAAACTGCTGTTCAAATGACAATTACTATAATCTCAAAGTGCCAAATACTCTATTAATTGTACAGAATTATCACTTGCTTCAGTTTTCTTTGCAACAGCAAATTTTAAGTAATATTGATATATATATATTCAGATTTTGGAACAAGTGCCCTAAATCTGCTTTCTCCCATGAAGATGATAAAGACTAGTATTACTATTAGTAAAAGAGTGAAAATCCATTGAATTTCATTCCTACAGGAAAGAAAACTTTCACTTTCTGAGGGGGGGGGGGGTTGTTGCTGGACTCCTTTAATTATCATGTCACTGAGCCAACACATAGGCCCTTATTTTTAGCCTAAATTTAGGATTGTCATTTGAACAAATGAACTGGCTGTGAACAAAGCACCAGATTTATGGTTTAAATCAATAGTAATAAAACCAAAATGCATTACTATTAATTCATTCAAAAGCTAAGACATGAGAAATAGTAGACAAGTGCCACTCCAGGTCTTATTTTTCACAGCCAGTGACAACAATGTAGCCTAAAACTAGTAAAAGGCTAACGAGCATTATTAGCCTTACTGTATTGACTAGTCGAATGAGAATTTCAATTTGTGTCACCACAAATTACAAATCAATTTCTGCTGACATTAACACATGCCAATATCCTCCACAGCTCACATAAATATCCCATGCACAGATCACTAATTCAAGAAACACATCGCTGCTGGCACTCCTTTGGAGTCTGATCATTTTTCATTCATGTCGTCTGCGTCAAACATAAACAGAGTGCAGGCACTGAGGCAGTCTACGACGTCTAGCTCCGCTGTGTCAATCAGTTCGTAGGCCAAATAAACGTCAAAATATCCCACTGTCCTTCTCGTTATAAAGATTTGGAACAAAAAATGTGATCTAATGTCCAAAAAGCAGAATCGCAAAACACAGAGATAGTCGAATACCGTTCACACACTCACCGAACACAGTGCACATCAGACAGAAGCCATTTTCATTGAAGTAATTTCTTCCTGTCACGTGACAGCTTACTGCCCCCACGACGGCTCGCGGCAACTTTCGGTATCGACCCAAAACTCGCCTTTTTCTTTTTTTTTTCTTTTTTCTTCTTTATTTTAGAGATGATATCAACAACTGTTTTTAATGTCTTACTTGATGAGATGTTATTATGTATCATTGCTTAATATCATCATTATCATCGTCATTTGCAGCCATTGTTGTTGATCTTGTTCTTGGTGGTGGTGTAATCGTTGGCAGTAGCAGTAGCTGTCGCAGTGGCAGAGTTGTTGATGTTGTTGTTATCATTATTATTATCATCATCGTCATCATTATTGTTATTATTATTATCATTATCGTCGTCGTCTTCGTTGTTGTTGCTGTCACCATCATCATTATTATCATCATTATCAATATTATTATCATTAGTGGTGATGGTGGTTAGCTACAGATCATTCTCCTCTTAGTCTCAATCCCAGATTAACGTATCGATATGTTTTTACTGACTAGTACTCGTTCTAGTCAACACACACACACACACACACACACACACACACACACTGAAAGTCCTCGGATGATACTATAAACCGTTGTCCCATGTGCGAACGTATGCAGAACATCTTGAGCACACGTCAAAACCTGTTCCGCTTTTCGGAAGAGTACGCTATTGTGTGCTGGAGGGAATGGATAACAAAATTTTCAAAACCACACACACACACACACACACACACACACACACACACACAACACCCTCTTGATGTTTTTTAAAATTAAAAAAAGTCCACGAGTGCTTATTCCATTGTCCTCGAAATAAAAGAATAAAATATTTTTGTTTAAATGGTATATATAAAAAAAAAAAAACATCCACACAAACCTCTCTCACCTTAAGATACAGCTATTAATAATAAACAAACCAAGATATAGCCTGCAAGAGAACATCGGCATACAAAAATATGTCAAACAATTAAGACAAAACAAATTTAACATTTTCTAAATTTTGTAGAATACACACATGTATATAGAAAATAAAAATTCATGATATAGAACAAGAACAGAGAGAGAGAGAGAGAGAGAGAGAGAGAGAGAGAGAGAGAGAGAGGAGAGAGAGAGAGAGAGCTCACAACAGGTGTTGGGTTGTTTTGGGGTTGTTGGTTTGTTTTTTATTGGGGGGGGGGGGGGGGGGGGGGGGGGGGGGGGGGGGGGAGGTTGGTGTTCGGGGGGTTTATTGGGTTTGTTTAATTTCTTGTTGGTCTTTTTTGTTGGTGTTGTTTTTGTTTTGGGATAGATGTTTTTGGTTTTGTTTGGGTTTTGTTGCTGTTTGTTTGATTGTTTTTGTTGTTTGGGGGGGGGGTTGCTGCTGTTTAGTTTTTGTTTTATTTGGTTTGGTTGATTTTGGGTTGGTCAGACGGACAGCTCAGTCTCTGCAATGAAGGCAGCAGTGGGTGTGCCGCGGGTCCTCTCTCCAAGTCTCCATAGAGCTTTTTGGCCACTGGGGTGTGGGGTCAGGCCAAATCCTCTTTAGGAGAGCTCAATGTTGCGGGCAGGACTGCAGCAGACTTACATGTTCTGTTTTCTTCTTCTTGTTTTTAAAACGCTAAGACAGCAATTATTGTCCGTTATACGAGTGAAATTGCGTCATGCTGCTGTTAAGCGCCTGACAAGTCAGGTCCAGCCCATCCAACTTCGGCATAAGAGACAATTGTTATCTTTTAAGCCTTGGGGGGGGGGGGGGGGGGGGGGGGAGGCACGAGAATGGACCAGGCAGGAAAAAAATAGACAAGAAGGAGGTGACGGGAAGAAAAAGAACAAGGCAGAAACAAAGAGAGTGACAGAAAAGAGGAAATTTCTAGCACAGAATTTCCAGAAGGCGGGGATGATGCTGTTTACAGCCCCCACCCCCACCCTGGGCATCCCTGGGAGAACATGTTCTGTTGTCTGACTGCTGGTTTTTGCAAAGGAAATGCTCTGTAACCTATGCGGAGTTTTATGTGCATAAGTCCTTCGGATGAGACTATAAACCGAGGCCCCGTGTGCGAACGCATGCAGAACATCTTGCGCACATGTTAAATCCTGTTCCGCTGTTCGAAAGAGTAGGCTATTGTGTGCCGGTGGGAACAGATGACAAAATTTAAAAAACCGCATACACACGCATTAAAAAAAAAATCTGAGCGCTTTGATTTGTTGCTTTACAAGATTCAGCGCTATATAAAAACCATACATTATCATTATTATCATAATCATAATTGATATAATGGTAAGTTTCTATGGGGAGCGAACCTGCAGCCTCACTGCCAGGAATGCATCTCACGCACCAGTGTGCCACAGGGGATGGTAATCATAAATAATCCTGTCTGTGTCATTCAATTTTCAATGCATGGTTCAGCAAGTGAGGCAGTTACAGCTGATGGTGGGCTGGGTGTTTTTTGGGGTTTTTTTGTGGTTTGTTTGTTGTTTTGTTGTATGTTTGTTGATTTGGTTGGTTGGTTTTGTTGTTGTTGTTGTTTTGTTGGTTTGGTTTTTTTGGGAGGGGGGGGGGGGGGGGGTGTTGGGTTTTGGGGGGGGGGTTTTTGTTGTTTTTTTTTTTGTTTTGTTGTTTTTGTTGTTTGTTGATTGTTGTTTTTTTTGGGGGGAGGGTTTTTTAAATTTTTTTTTATTGCTTTTTAAATGTGGGGGGGGGGGGGGGGGGGGATATTGATGGGCATGTGTATTTTTTATTGAAATATTTTATTTATCAAAATTTTTTTTTTGTCCATTTTTTTAAAGTTTTGTGCTTTTGGTTTGTGTGTTTTTGGGGGTGTGTGGTGGGTGCGGGGTCGTGGCGCGCGCGCGCGCGCGGGGGGGTTTTTAAAAAAGGTGACAAATTAAAATTGAAAGCCACATGAATATAAAGTAGGGAAAATGTAAAAATTGTGTTTAATTTTTTTTAGTGAAGGAATATTTTTAGAGTATTTTTTTTTTTTCCGGCGTTCGTCAAGGTCAAAGTTTTTTTTCGTTTTGTTTTCTGTTTTTGAATGTTTTTGGAACTATTTAAATTTTGAAAATATAAATTTTTTGCATTGAATTTTCATTTTTATTTTAGGGGGAAAAATATTAACCCGCTTTGAAAAAATTTTTTTTTGTATATTTAAATGAACTTTTTTTATTTCAAATAAAAAAGAAGGGGTAACAAGATGCTTTAAAAATTTATAGTTGTGTTTTTTGGAAATTTTGTAAATCAGTGAAAAAGAATCATGGAAAAATTTTGCGAAATATATCTCATAAATTGTTTACGTAGGGGAAAATCTTTACAATTTTTTAAATGGTTCCAAATATTAGGAGAAATTCAGGTAGAGGGGTGTTTTGCAAAAATGACAAAAAAAGAAAGAAAAAGCTTTATGACAAATTGAAAAAAGTTTGTTTTTTCTAAGGGAAATGGACCGTAAACAGAATTACCTGTGATTGTCTTGAAATTTTATTAATAAAAATATCATTATGTTTGTTTTTATGGATGTGAAATTGGGGTATGAAACTAGTAATCATTTATAAATTCAGTTAAAAATTTTAAAAAAGTATTATTTCTTTAAGCGTTCCCGTGGGGAGCCCGAGTTCTGTCAGATAATGCTCCCCCCCTTCTGGGAAAATTCTGCGTAGGAAATTTTCCCCTTTTTATCCCTCTTCAGTCAGAGAAGTTCTTGTACGCTATGGTACCTGTAACCAGTACAAATGTGCATGTGGGGGGGGAAAACCCCAAAAGAAAAAAAAAAAACATAGGGACTTGGGGGAGGAGAAATTTGGGGCCCCAAGGAAAAATTTCCCAAGCCCCAGAAAAAAACATGAAAGACAAATGCAAAGCGAAAAGATACCCGGGTCGGTGAGGCCCGGGTTTCCCCGACCGCGCTTTCCTTGATCAACACCAGGGTGGGAAGTGACAAGTAGTATGGGTTAAAAATTTCTTAAATCCCCAGAGAAAAAAATACTTTTGGGAATGGAAGTCGTACACTCTACCCTGCGGAAAAATCAAAGAACTAGGTTGAGCTTAGTGTAAAAGGGAATATTGGATGGGAAAATGAGAGGACAGGATTTGGTGAGAATTGACAGAAGGCAACAAGATCTGGTACAGTGGCCAAGAGAAACTACCCCATGGAGGGCTTTATTGTAGAAAAAAGTGTGGGGTTTTCATTATCGCTGTACACCCGGGTTCCAGGGATTTTCAGATCGGGTTGTCGGCAAGCCAAGAACATCACATCATACAAAACTATGCACCCCTCATTGACCATAAGGAAAGAAAAAGAAATTTTTTGAGATCTTTAATGCCTTAGAAAATACCCAAGAAGGACATATCATCATCCAAGGGGTTTTTAAAGCCAAAGTAGGTCCCCGATCTTACAACCAATGGGCCCGGAAAAGTTTGGGCAGTTTGGAAGGGGGACCCAAAGAAAGGGGACTAGTCTATGGAGTTTGCCCCGCACCCCAACAGCCAAACCCCCCCCATCCCCACAAGCAAAGGGGACAAACCCGGCTGGCCAAACGCAAGATCCAAACCCAAAAAAATTTTTTTAAAAACACGGCGTTCAAAACCGCATCAAAAGAGCCCGAACAAGAACCCCCTGGAGCGCTAGGGAGCGACCCCGACCTTGTGTGTGGTATTCAAAATGAAGTGAAAAAAAAAAAAAGCTGCAAAAACCCGTACAAATTTGAGTGGAAAAAGAAAGTCCCGATGTCGAGGGTTCTTCAAACTAAGTTTGGGGGAGTTTTGCGGCATTAACCTCCCGGCAATGAATCAAAAAATAAAAATAATAAATGGAATTTTTTATGCGTTATCTTGCAGAGACAAAAACACAAACAAACTAACAGATGAATAATTGAACAATAACAAAACCACATAGCAGTCAGTTCACAAATCTATTAAACACACACACACACCACAACACATTTCATTTTCGTGCCGGTTCACATTGGTTTAACCCAGATAAAAAAAAAAAATTGTTAACTTAAGTCTTGTGTTCCAGAAAAAAATCAATCAACAGATCCTTTTACATATTTCTATCAGACTTCACTTCACGTAGGCTTTTCTTGTTGTACGTAGAACAAATGTGTTAGGCGCTCATTCGCTCCTAAGACATTAAAAACAAAAAAACCACAAAAACCAACACCACAAATCAATAATAAAAATCTAAACTTAATAGTTGAAACATTCAAATCACGTGATTTTGCTTTCTCACCCTTATATGTGGTGGCTAAGTTCACATGATCAATACTGGGATCATGTGACCTCGTTATGAAATTATCTTGTCATACTCGAAACCGATGTTTTAAAGTCGTATTTATTTCTTTATTTATGTTACACGGAATTCCTTTGATGGGATGTCCTTTATATGCATTGGACCGCAGTTTCTTCAAACCAAAGCAGAAATAGACTACTGACACGAGACATAGTCGGCCTGTGATGGCAATTTTGATGTTCAGTTTTATGCTGAATTCAAGTTGTCACTCGGAGCGCTTCTTCTTTATCGGATCCAACACTCATTCGCGCAACGAGAGCACGAAGGCTGCAGACTGTTAAAGACGACCATTCATGTACTGAGTACATCTGGAATGTTGCCAGATCGATTTCTGATTACAATTGGAGTTCTCCGACTTTGATATGTTCTGTACTTCAGCACAGCCCGCCTACATAGTCTGGCTAGATAACATACAGACAACTAACAGGTAAAGTCTTGTCCAGTTAGGAGGTAAATTTTTGCTCATCATGTATAATTTTCTTCATAGAGTAATCAATTCGTTTCAAATGTAATTCTCCTGGCATTTTTGGCTCCCATTTAACCACGAGGAATCCTTTGTCAGATATTTATGTGTGGCTTGCGAAAGGACCTATGCGATAGTATTTTGAGGTACGATCGATGGTGTTTTGATTAGTTTCTCTTGGATTAGCACCATCAATAAAAACCTGTTCCAAGATCAGAGGACAATAATATGTACTTTTTGTATCAACTCCATCCAATGAATTTTGATGCTTTCGAAATCAATATGAAAAGTTCCTCTCTCATTACTTTACGCGTTGTTGTTATGTTTATTCGCCGTTTATGAGTTTACCTGACACATCTCCAAATCTAATTTCTCGGCAATCGTTGACAAAGGCTCCGCTGCGTCCATTTTCTTAGATGAGGTCAGGCAACAGCTTATTGTTGATCATCTCATCCCCCTACTCACGACTAATAAAAGTAAATAACACAACACAACACACATACTTGATGATAAATTTTGATTTGCTAACAAATGACTTCGTTAACAAATGCTGTCAAAACATCCCGTTAGTGTATAATATAGGCATACAACTCTCCCATCAAGCAAGAGGGAAGATGCAATGACTTTGACACTTGGCCAACCTGCATGACCTCCCATGCAGGCATTAAGAAATATGCAAAGGAATAATCTGCTAATCATGTCTAGGCAACAAGACTTTGACTATGCTTGTGGAAAGTAAAATATTTTAAGATAATAATGTTGATGTTTTACACGTCTTTGATTTTTTTTACTTAACCTAATGATATGTTAAACAAGTGATGTCCTGTCGTGTGTGTGTCGTTCGTGGTGGACTGCTAGTGTAGTGTACTGTACTGTCTGTGTACTGTACGTTCTGTACTGTTGTTCGTACATTTTGTTCTGTAGTGTATTACATGTTATGTGTGCTTTTTTCCCTTTTATTTTCTGAGATTAATGCAATAAAATGCCTCATTATGCCCCAATAGATGTTTATGGTTCTACTACTCTTTTTATTATAACATTAATTACAAGAACACAATATGAAATGTTGTATTTAGATAGATCTACATGTATGTATAATTAACATTATTACACACAGTAGTCATAACAATCTCTGACTTAACGCGTTGGTTGCTTGTGTCTAAGGGGGGTTTGGTAGGTATCAGTTGCATTAGCCGGTCAACGAATATTGGAAATTGGTTTGATTGAATCTGAATCTATGGAACTGCAATTGATATATCAACTTGAAGGTCATTGTGATCATCAAAGAACAGAATGCCAAACATCTGAACAGAACTAAAACATGATTTATACTTATGATAATCTATAATGTCTTTACTGCCAGTCATTATTCATTTTTACCATCCATACATGTTAGGAAAAAATTTCTTAATCCATTTTAGCAAGTATACACAGATGCCATGCAGTTATTCTCCGGCCAAAAGTCTTTACTATTTTACCACATAAACAAAGGTTATTGATGTGATAGGGTTTGTTGTATCTCTGTCAGTTGTTTATAAGAGTCGCTATCTGCCTGTTAAATCCACCCTGAAGCTTTTTCATTCACTTTTCAGTATTGGGTGATGTCGGAACAGAATTTCAAAAAAAGTATTCAGTTATGATTTGTGTAAACTCAACGCACGTGCCTCCCCCCCGCCCCTCCCCTCCCTCCCCTCTTCCATTCAACACTTTCAAGCTCCCCCACCCACTACATTTTGTATCAAAACAATTATTTTTCCCCTTGTATTTTTCTTATGCATAGTACGATCTTTCATTGCTATTTTGTTTTGTTTATTCTCGACTAAGAGTGCTGCGAGGTCACAATTGCGTGAAATTTTTGCAAATATCCAACTGTCTGTGACCCATCATTTAGGATAAGTCCAGCTCACTTCGCAGCACTTCAGGCTGCTGAATCCCTTTAAATTTCAATGAAGTCAATTAAAGCTGGGAGGGAAAGGATAATACTCAAAACAATAAAAACATGCTACCACCCCTCCCCACCCCCCACCCCTAATAATAGCCCATAAAATATGTAAAACAAATTGTGACTACCCAGAAACAAAATCAACAAACAAATCAAAACTAGAACAAATCCCAAAAAGAAACAAAGAACCCCCATTAATTAACATGCATCGCATTAGCACCTATTCAATAAAAGAAACAGACTCCTGGTCTATTAGCTTTCGTGCGTTTTCCATGAACTGTGCGCATTTTCTCGTCTCACATGCTCATTACAAGTATGTTATATCTATTCATAACAGATTGGTTTTTCTTTGTCGTAATATTCATTTGGGGTTCCTTTGTCGTTCTCTTTACTGACTTGTTTTTAACCTCAAGGCGCTGGCAAACCCCATATATGAATGAGCGTGGTTTGCGCAGTGCGGAAAGACAAAAGCTATGCACACAACTATGTATATGCTGCTATATCATTTATCCATATTATATTCAGTATATCTACACACATGTAATGCTTGCATACGGTACACTCACAACAACACTAACTCTCTCGCCCTCGCACACTACACCATTGCACTGCACACACGCATTACTATGCATGCATGCACACACGCATTGCACACCCACACACCAATACACACAGTTGACACAACAACACTCTTATAAGACACATACACTTTAATACACACTTGCTTGATTCTCCTCTCTCGCTCTCTCTCTCTCATATCTCCCCAAATTCTTCCTCTCCTCTCTTCTTTCTTGCAGGGTCATACATGCATATCAAACTCAATGACAATGTGATGATAGTTAAATCATTACACACCTACTCATGCCAACTGATATACACAAATGCGCCAACAACACATTGTCATTTGTCTTATTTTGACCTATAATTTTGTTTGACTGCGGTATTTATTAGATCGTGACATATAATTATATTTTAAAAAGTGTCTCATTTGAAGAGTATGAGCCGCATATGAGCACACGTTAGCGCTGTCGAGCGCTCGGTAGATGGAGATTGATGGAGGGATCGTCAATCTGCAGGCTATATTTGTTCAGTAATGAAAGCCCTAATGAATAAGCCTGAGTATTTTCTAATTGTATTTAGTTATTGTTCCTTTCTACATATCTAAATGTTACTAAACATGAAAGAATTGAGTCATGATATAGGTCAGGTGAAGCAATTTGTTTGTCTGACGTTTTTTATGATTTTTTTTCTTTTTGTTAGGTATTCTTATACAGCATTCTTTTATTTAAAGGGAGCTTACCATCATGGGGTCCTCAGTGTGTGCTGTACGTAGGTTTTGCCGCCACCATGTGCGCACAGGTAGTGTAATGTCAAGTATTGATGTGTGTGTGTATGTATAGTATATGTGTGTAATTTGTATTTTCCAAATGTATTATCTTATCAATTTTCTACTTTGTTACTGGTGTCAATTTATTAGCCGTAAGGTTGCTAATTAATGTTAGTAATTTCAAGTAAACGCTAATGATCCCATAGAAATTAAAAATTTTGTTCTTAGATAGGAATGGCTTGCATAAAAATAAACAAGCAAAGTGCATCTGCTTGTATTACAACTTTGTAACTATCATGGAATAAAAATTTGACCTTGATCTTTGACATAACACACTATTACACACACACTTGTTTCATGCTAGCGCACCACACACACAAACCACACATTACACATCACACTATCTCTCTACTCTTCTACACTTACTACTCTCCCTCGCCACGTCTCTCTCTAATCATATGGCATGAAATTTAGAGAAGAGAGAAGAATGAGAGAGAGAGAGAAAAGACCGCGAAGAAGACGCACAGAGACATAGGGGGGTTGGGGCGGAGAGAATTTTGAGAAATATGTGTGCTTGAGTACACACATTTTTTTATATCCAATTACATGCATAAAAGAAGAGAAAATACCTAGTCTAGCTGTAGCACACAAGAGTATGCACAAAAATGATGAATGGAATAAATTTTATTTTATAAATAGTATGACGTAGCTTTCTTGGACCATGTGACTTGTTTGTAAAGCGTGTGTAGGAAATTTTAAAGCCTTAGGCCATCAATCAAATTTTGAAAATGAGACATGTAGGGAAGAAAGATAAAGGGAAAGAAACGGGTTAAGCAGGGAGCACATTAAAAACAAAGGAAAGCTTGTTCATGAAATACATTCGTGCACAATCACACACAACACACACACACACACACACACTCACAGCACACATACACACACACACACACAACACATCACACACACGAAACACAAACAAACAATACAAACAAGACCACAAATAATGCATGTACACATCTCTACACATAAGAATTTGGTGCTTAGGCCTATACACGCTAAGTGCCACACTGCTTATGACATACACTTCTACTAGCAACGCGCCACACACACACACATCACCATGCCTAACCCACACAACAACACACTCACATAAACACACCGTGCCCACACACACACACTACTCACACTACACTTCTTTTGTGTCTGTCTGGTCTTGTTGATCTGTCTCTCCACTCACTCATGATAATTTGTCATGAATGTTATTCATGTGGGATTTTGAACTAGTTTGAATCGCCCCATTGAGCTTTTTTTATTTTAATACAAATTGGACACTTGCGAACATTTATTTTATTCTAAAGGAATAAAATTCTGATTCACCTGGGCCATCGCGACAATTTTTGAACGGCGTCTTAAGTTCTCAACTAGAAAATACAACCTTAGTCATTTGAAACATTAATCTCAAGGAATGATAAGAAAAGAACATTCAGATTATGTCTATTGGTTCTTAATTTTATCAGGTTTTACATAGTTGGCAACGATTTATTTCAAAACTTTCCTGAGCCCGGACCAAACCTTTGTCAGCGCTTTGTATTTGTGTATCTTTACAATAGATTCAGCGCTATATAAAATTTCATACATTATTGAATTATTTATTATAAAATTGAAGCGGTGTCTACTAAAGTTCCGCTAAGGCCGAGTTATAGGACTGTTTGTTTCCTTTCCACCGATCGTTATATATAGGCCGATTAATTTTCAGCAGTATGAAGCTTACATCATAATAACATCTGTATGGTCTTCTATATTTGATAGAGAAATAAATCATCAATTGCCAAGTCAAAGTTTGCGCCTGTCATATGTGCTATGTTTAATTTGGCGTTGCTCTAAACTTTTTTATAAGACACGTCATAACTCATGAAATACAACTTCTCATCCTAGATTTTGCCAGAACTTTTTCCTGACACGTGATTCTGCTAATTTTCAGTATTTCACTGTGCCAAATACAATGTTAGACAGAGATATTCTATATATTTTCTGCGGTGACCCCGAATGGTGGATTTAAGCTGCTGAACCTACTGACTTGAATGTTTCTGAAACTGAATAAAGCAGTTCATTTAATCTATACTTGAGTGGCATACACTATAGCATGCTTTAGTGAACATTGGAACGCACCTAGCATTCTTGTGACACTAGTCCATGTGCAGCTAGGTAATCCAATACAAGCTCTCGTCATGATTTGGTGCCCACAGCTTTTGGAAACTTCTTCTGGCGCTGTAATTTTTAGTTTTTAGGTTCTCCAATTGAAATAGTTGAACGCATATGTTCTGGTCCTATGTTCTCCATGTTTGTAGTTTGGTTGCGTTAGCATGATCCCAGCATACAGATCCTTAGGAGATCTCCCAAGATTATTGACTCTGTCTCAGTCACTCAATACAACCTGGGAATCGTCCTGGTGAAGATCCATAGCATATAAGGACTAGCAATCATCAAGAGCACCCTCGCCACAATTACTATATGAGGGAGAAAAGAATAAGCTGGAAAAGTATGCATTCCGCTAGTACTTACCAGTCAGGAAAGTCCCCAGGAGAAGACAACTTATACAGACCTAAAGACTGCTCTCTATAGCTATGGATTGCGAAAACAGCTCATCACATATGTTACAGGCTAATCTGTCAGAAGGAATTGGATGCAGACAAAACCAGTATGGCCAACAGACATGGACACATAATCACTCATCATCACCTTCTGCCCTAAGAAGGGGAATTTACGCCATGCCCAAATCTATTTAGAACAATCTCTAGCCTCATCACGCCTACGCCAGCATGATTCAATGCCCTCCACAAGTTATTTTATGTGAATCGATCTCAAGAAGGCACTGGAAGGCAGTAGTAACACCTCTGACAGAACTGGCGAACATTGCTTTTGGCGTCATCAGGGCAGGCATGAGCACAACTCGATACAGTTGTTATAACTTGCCAATACATGATGCTCAAGAACATCTAACACATCAGTATGAGACATGCTATCCACAACGTCATCGACTATACCAATGATATGGCTTTTGACAGTATAGATATAGGCCAAGAACGGCTCTGTGAGCAGCCGTCCTACATGAACCTGTTTGGATTGAGCAGAGATAGTGCCAAAACCATTCATGCACATATACAACACAAAAACAATAGAGATGCAGTGCAGTCCTCTCTATGAACAAATCAGAGTCGGAGACCTACTTCAAAACCACAGTTAGCGGGATCGACAAGTGATGCTCTCGAATTTATCATCCATTGTCCTAGATTGTTCAATTTCTAGTTCTTCGGAACAACATCTATGAGAGAGGACCCATCGCATGACTTCACCATACCATTCTTCCTATTGGACGGCGTAGAACCCCCCTCAACTAACTTACGTTTGCTCGATGTCTAGACCTTTCCAATTTAATGGCGTGAAGTAACACAGTGCCTGCCAAGATCTTAGACAAAGATTGAGAACAGTGCTGGAGCCACTATGAGTGATGTGACGAGTGAGCTCGGTGGAGAGAAAATGTAAAAGTAGCTTTGTGACTGCCACGAGCAATGCTCACCTCGCTCTCTAAATTTTACCCCTGAACGGCCAAACAACTGGAGGATGTAGACGCCTTTTTATTTTTTAAATACTCGGCGCTACACTTCACAAATGGAGGGCGATCGACTGACGAAAATCAAAGTCAGAATAGCCATAGGAACATCCTTCATGACAAAACTCACCACCATATGGAAAAAGTAAAGAGACTTCAGTTTCTCATATCATCTTTAAACTAAAGCTCTACAAAGACCCGTAATCAGTCGATCCTGCTGGCTACAAGGAAGCTGAACCTGGACAAATTGACTGCTCTGAAACAGCAAAGCGAATCCAGTTCATTCGAAACAAATAGCATAGAAAACTAATTCCCTGGGCATATCCTGGAGTAGAACCGAATAGACAACGAATTTAGTCAAGATGTCAAATACACTGCCGCTGGCAGGCTCACACATGGGGAATCCCCTTCATCACCCACTCAGTCAAGATGAAAAAGCCTGACATGGTTACGGCTAACGTCCACCGCCTGCACCAAACGAACTCACTGTCCCAAAACATGTAGCTGCAGGGAACACTCGAAGCCAGCGTCGCAGAAGGAGGAGGAGGAAAAGAAGATCAGACAAGTCATGGTATTGGACTAACATCATGTAGAATGGAGCAGGTCATTGAATTGACTCGGCCACTACTTCAGCAGAGACCAGATAGGACCGAGCGATGGATACAAGTGAGAGAGGCTGTTACCACGGGCATCTGTCTTTCATGTCCTCCCCACTGATCCGCCCAAGGGTTCACGGTCCTGATGATTGATGATCCCGCTCCTTGTTACATGACATTGATTCCTTTGTCTTACCTATAACACCTCTCTTCTTGTCTTATTTTTCTAGCCTCTTCTTGGTCCACTCTTAATGCTTTTTTCCCAAGAAAAAATACCTTTTAAGGATACCATTCTCTCCACGCCTGAAGTCGGAATGCCGCTTCGGAGCTACTGATACTGTCAGACGCAAAAACCGCCAGTGTCAACGCATTTTCGTTCACTCATACCAGACAACGGAGATGCAGGCCAATTGAAGACCATGGGAACATCATCACAGACGAAGGTTGGAAGTAGATTCGGAGCCACATTCCTCCGAAGCGAGACCTCGTCAATCACATATTGAACAGCAGTGTGAATCCCCCCATACTTGATCCCCAGAAGCAAGGAGGAAGAACAGGTAAAACAAAAAAGCCAAAGTGAAGAAGAAGCAACTTGTAGAAAAGTAAGATACGTCGCTGCCATGCCAGCAACTCTTGGAGGATCCAGTGTACTAGTTGGACACCAGACTACCAAGGCACGGTAGTGGAAGCGCTTGGTTGCATGCCCATACTCTCCGGTCGCGGATTCTCTAATGGCTAAATGATGATAGTTGACATGACAACTCGGTTGCTGTTCTGCCTGTGTTTGGACAACGACTGCACGAAGAGAGAGAAATATAAAAGGTATAAAGGTAAGGCTAAAGGCTAGTCCATAAACCATAAGGTCGTCAGGTGGAGGGTGTCGCCCGTCAAGAGACCTCAATTCTATAGGGCACTGACATAATTAAGGCTGGCCCTGCCCACCAATCCTCCATCTCCCTCGAGCTGCTTTATCTTCCCTGACCATCTAACGAGGGCCAGTGGTACCATTTTTATTTTTACAGCTTGGCGATGAACTCGGGCGCGGAACTGTCACTGAGAGGCCAAGGCGCGACAAACGGTTCACCCATCTCAACTGGTAACCACCGCTCGACGCTGCCTTAGCCACTTACTTGGCTGTGGGAGAAACAGATGTCGCCTCTGCACCACTTGCGCTAATCCCGAACCCCCGAAGAGAAATAGTCATACGCCATAACAACAATCGGAAAATCACGTGAAACGTTTCTTTCTAGATCACGCCATCAAAAGTACATTATTACTTTTTGTAATTTCTTAAAAACTCTATCTGTGTTATTTATTTATTTTATTTAACAATGAAGATTGGTATTTTGAAAGACCATTTTTTGTAATATTAATTAATTATTTGGATTTGTTAAATTAAAAATTATATTATCTTGGATTTTATTTTGTTTGGTTATCATTTTGCGATTGTTAAGTACCTTTGGTTTGTGGGGGTCTGTTAGTGCGTCAATGCATCCTTCCATGTAATAGCAATTTTTGTTGCTTTTCACGTTCCTTGCTAATTTTATCTCAAGGCCCACGGGATACATTTTGAGGTGCATTGCTGTTAGGTTTGTTCTCTCTAGTGAATTCAATTTGTTGTCCTCTACCCCAATAGGCGTGATGCCGATATTTCACATTTTGATTTTTGGATCGTGTGTGTGATTGTCATGTTGTGGGTGTAGTTTGTGTGTAGTGTGTGTGTGTGTACGTGTGTGTGTGTGTCTGTTGTTGATTGTAGCATGAACTGCAGTGCCTGCTAGCTGTATATTGTTTTTGATTGTTTGCTTGCTGCTAGTTGTACTTAGTCGTATTGTGTTAGTATGCTGATGTAATGTTGCTGTTTGCTGCTGCTTGTCTGCCTGTTCTAGCATGCTGTATTGCTGTGTGTTCATGGTGTGTAGGCTTTTATTTTGGGTTAATTTTGATTTGTTCTACCAACACCCCCCCCATCATCTCTCTCTTCTCTCTCTGTAGTCTGCTATGTGTTTGTGTACTGCGTGCGTGTGTGCATCGTGTGCGTCTAGCGTGCGTTGCGTGCGTGCGTGCGGTAGCGTATGTGGTTGTGTGTGTGGTGTGTGTGTTTCGAAGGAACGGTTGGCGCTGGGGGTGGTAATTAGCTTTTCTAGTATTATTCTCTTTTCCAGCTTCTAGGGATACATGAAAAACATCGTCTAAAAATCACTACACGCAGCTTCCGAGAATATTGATAGTTGGGAATCTTTTGTTTCTTTCTCCCACTGCTCTTTGTGGCTAAACTAAAATAGGAATGAATAATTGAGGCATTTTAGGCCTTGGCCTCGGTAACTGGGTTTTAGCTGGTCGGGATTGAGGGGATAAAGCTGATGCGTCTGTAGCTGAATACAACATGCATTTAGCGCCTACTTCAAAGAATCAAGGGACTGAAGGAGGATTTTTTTTTCTTTCTCTATGTGGTTTATATATGATATCTGTTGCTTAAAGCTGCTTGATCGTCATTGGTAAGCATGAGACAAAAATTGTACAATTTATAATGACAGTACAGAAGAAAGCAGATGCTTCGCATTGGTGCTGTAAGCTGTTATGAAAAAGTGTCTTTTTCACTAAGGCCCTGATTGTTTGCTGGTTTTGCTAGAGAGAGATGATGACGAGAGGAGAAGAGGAGAAGTTTTGGACGACGGGAGACAAGAGAAGATCCGTTTTGAGAAGAGAGAGAGAGACAGACATGACAGACAGACAGAACATGTATACAAATCAAATCAACTCCAAATCAAATTATCTTAATTTCGAGGATAATGAATAATGTACCCTATCAGTACTTTTTTTTTAAATCAGTCACCACAATACGCGGGTGCCTATCATAATTATAAAAATAAACCCACATGAATACCCAAACACCTCACACTAGTTAAAAATACAAACAAACAAAACACAAACCAAAAAAACGACGAAGATTTGAGAGATGTTGAGGATTTTGAAGACGAGAGGAAAGAAGATGTGCAATGATAGATACTATGAGAGAGAGACAATTGGGTATGTAGAGAAATAAACAATAAACAATAGATTTGCTTCTCTTGTTTTTTTTTGAACGCTAATAATGCATTTAAGCACCATCCAACAAGGGCAATGACAATGACAATGGCAAATTCTTTTATTTCGAGGATTAACGAATAAGAATCATGTGCTTTTTTACATCTCTATGTCCCCACGCCGTAAGGGGATACACCTTATATGATATACTACCACTCGTCTTACACTCTCACGCAGTAGAAACAAAGCCGGAAATTAACCCTTTAATAAAACCACACACCAAAGGGTATTTAGGCGCGGAACATCTGGTGGAGGCCTTGAGGCGAACAGATCACTAAGCAGCATACTAGTTACAAAGAAGAAAAAACAAATCACACCAGCCAAACAATTCCACCTGGCTAATGGGTAATCGCATATCTTGACTTTGACACGCTGTAAAGCAACACACATACTGTAAGAAACTTTTTTTTTCTAGATTCGGTGAACTAGATACAATCAACAAATGAACCTAAATCGTTATCGCTGTTAAAAGATTTATGCTGTTACAGGTGTAACCGTCATTGCATAGTCATTGATCCATGCGGTTTTTGTTGTTGTTGTTATTATTTTGTTGTTGTTGTTGTTATGTTTGGTTGTTTGTTGGGGTTTTTAAAAAAAGTTTCGTTGTGTTTGTGCACAATTAAACGCTGGCACGAAAACTGGTACATGGAACGGATAGAATTGATCTGATTAATTTACATTTAATGCCTTAGGCTATTTTAAAGCCCTATTCACACAGTTCAGAGTAGTCGAGGCGTTCGAAATTAACATTAACGACGGTAAGCTTTTCAACAAATACATTACAACACAAAATCACTCGTCTTCAGTGGGGAAATTTGCGTTATTATCACATCCATTTGAAGGATTTCTAACATGCATAAGATATCTCGTAATTCGGTTCACAGCATCCACCACGTGATTGCTGGTTACATCACTCACAATTTATTCCATCTAATATTTGTTGGTTTACAGTCATCAAATGGATCAGATTATTGTTACATGCACTGTTAGAGTCTCCTCGCTCTTAGCCACATTTCGGGATTTTCGACATAGGCTCGAATGTTTTGTTATGCAGGTCGCATTGGGTCTTCACTTTGCGGATTCGTTTCTTTGTCTTTGTTTAATTCTGTAAAGTTTTCATGCTATTTTACCTTGCAAAGCTACACATATCGTCACACAAGTATGTTCTCAGAGATACTAACTCCTTGTTTTCTTCATGTTCAATTATAGCATGCACTGAGTGAGAGAGACGAGACGATGACGCTTTTTTTTTGTAGCAGCAGATAGACACTTCATGATTACGATCCGACGATATCTGAAATGCACGAGAGAGAGATGAGAGATGAGACAGAACAGACAGACAGACAGACAGACAGACAGAGACACACTAGGCAGTACAGATCCCAGACTTGGCAGACTGACAGACAGCAAAAGAGAACAGACAGCAGAGACAGACAAAAGGCGCGGGGTAGTATCCACCCCCCCGGTGGGTTGGGGATGTTGGGGGGGGGAGCGGGGGGAAGGGAAGGGGGCAGGGGGGTAAAAGAAGGGGAAAAAAATGAGGCATTGCATGGCTACAATCCTTCCCTAACTGGATTAGACTAAAATTCTGTTTTGACCTTCCCTTCAAGTATTGTGACGGTTCCATGATAGCTCTGGGGCGTTCTGAATCTCTGGCCCACCAGGGATTCTTGGCGAATTAATGGAGGGATTCTATTAACTATCTAACCAGCGTCAAGCTTCAAGCGCAGACCATGACCTTGAACATTTTTGGACTTAAATGCCTCTTGGTTACTTTGCGGTGACCACTAGGCTAGCCAACACAACCCCTCTCAACGAACTCGTGTTCTTGGGAGATCCTACTATCAGCTTAGGGGGGGGGATCGGCTCCATTGTCATTCCCGGTTTGCCTTGTTTCTTCGTCAATCACTCTCTTCGCCCAGGTTACTGCTTTATGGCTCGACCACACATTTCCGCTTTCCCTTGTGGATTACCTAGTCAAAGCGGCCTGTTCCTGGTGACATTTGAGCACGGACTTGCCGCGAACAAGTGTCATGGCGATCCATCCCCTACTCTTTGTTTAATGGTGCGACTCAATAGGGGATTTTGTACTCCGTCCCTGTCTCCACTAGTTGTTTGATTGGATTATGACTTCCTGGCCCACCTGATGCATTTGAGGATGTGACTGATGGTAATTTCGTTGTAAAGACTGACGTTTTGGTGGGTCTTGTGCGTTTTGTTACCGCCAGGCTTTCTGAGGCCATAAGATAGGACGATTTTGACATTTGTGTTGTTGATCTTGAACCGAAAGCCTATTTTGAAGATGAGGAGGGCTCGTTGACTCAACATGACTAAAACTAGCTGAAGGCGTGGTCATGAAGGTCCGTCGACGGGCCCTTTTGTTGATTGCGTCCACTATGATATGTACTGACATCTGTTCCCACATCTTTTACTTAGATCTGACAACTTCATGCCAGCTAATAATACTTGTCCCTGAACTTCTTTGATGCCAGTTCTATGCTGCATTCGCACTGCGGTTCATGTGGCCGTTTTTGTTGTTCACCCTCATGGATCTCCATCTCTCCCGCTGTTGTATATTGGGATATGTAGCCTCCAGTCTTTTTTCAGCTTCGTCTTTTAGCAACAAACGACAAAAGCCTTTCTCTTGTGCGTCTTTTCCCGTTGCCTCTGCTTAGCCCTGTGGGAGCGAGAAGGCTTGATGTCATCTGCGAAGTAAGGTCTTCCAGCTGCTTCATGATAGTTGCGACTCCACTGTCTAGTCATGCCATGGATTCTCCTTGCCTGCCGTCGGACTTGCCTGGCTATACATGTCAAACCACCAACAGAATGATGCTGTTGCGACAACCAGACAGCCCTGAGAACCCAGCTGTCTCGTACTGTGAGATGAACGCATCTTCCTGTCAGTTTTCCCTTCTTGGATCAACGACCTTGACTCAGGTTGGGCATCTTCGATATAGCATGTCATGGATGCATGGTGATGACTTTGGTGCCGAAACCATAAGTGATATGCATCTAGTTTCCAAATGACATCTATGATCGACGCATGTCAGGAATGCCCATTCTGGAAACTGTCGAACAAAGGAAATGAATAGCTGTGGGAGTCATGCAACTACCAGGGGACTCTGCTCATATAGATGATGCGCATCTGTGGGCAATTTGATCTGTGCATTATCTGTCTTCGCCTATATGCCATGCCTAGTTCATCCGCGAAAGTCGTCTATGTCACAGTGCTGTCTTCAGTCCAATGTTAAGTCATGATCCTTGTCTTAAGTACATTTCCCTGGGTATGAAACAAGTATACTAAGTGCGACAGTAGCATGATTCCTCTCAGTTGTATGAGGAACGGACTAGCAGTCCCTTTCTTTGGCAGCTCTAACAATGCAAACGGCTGGCTTTCCTTCCAGTCTTTTAGGCCCTACACTCTCTTGCTATCCAAGTATCTTGTTATAAGGACTGTGGGTATAACATCTCAGTGGAAGTTTGAGAATGCTCCGCCTTCAGTGCTTCAGGTGGTTTACCGTCTAGGGCGCCTGCCCTGCTTTGCCATGTGATTTGGAGTGATCTTTGATTGGCTTTGGTGATTCATTTTGTAGGATAAACAGTGTAGGCGGCGTATTGATGACCCACAGGATTTCAGTAGTTGGGGGGATTGTTATCAAGCGGGCTGCAAACCATAGGGACTTGAATATTGTGTTGCCAGGTCTGCTTTGATGCGTTTCTTTGAAGTGCTACTTCAACGCCCCTAGCTCCATCTTGCTTCTCTGGTCCTCCCTCACCTGAATGGTATTGCATTTTTGGATCTTTTGACAGGGCAGCTAAGGTTTACGTTGTTTTGTTCCTGATGGGGTTTCTCGTACGATCTCGTACAGTCTCGTCATATGTTCTTTTTTCTGTGTCTAGACTTGCAGTTCTTCTGTTCTGCGTCCAGTTCCTCAATGATTTTTTCTCTGTGTCCTCTTTCTTGCATTTCTCTTTATCTTGCTCCCGCGTTTGTAGTTTTTGTTTGCCCCTGTAGAATGCTTGCAGTTCCTGTTTCCATTTTCTTGGTATCTGTTTTGTGTCGGTCCTTTTTGTGTATTGGTTGTTCTGCATCTTTCAGCCTCGTTTTACTCTCGTGATCATCGATGCCTCATGTTTTATGTTGTCTAGCCACTCCTTGTTGAGGGCATTTCTCCTTGTTTTCTTCCCAGTACTGCTTTGGCATGTTGTCTTCCAGCGTTCCTCACGTTAGACTACTGCTCATTTAGCCTTCTTTCGCCGACTTCAAGCGCAAGACTAGCACAGTGCTCACTAATACCTTCGTGATATTTTTTCTATTTATCTTATTTATGTACTTTATTTAATTCTTTTATATCGAGGATAAATGGATATACATCATTTTGTAGCTTTTTTTTCATCCAGTCCCCGTGTCCCTGTATGACGGATTTAGTTGAATCGTGTCAATCTTAGTTCCCACTGGCACAAACAATAGCGCCTTTGTCTTGACGCAAAAGCTCGGAACAGGATTTTAACGTCACAAGTAGCGCCAAGATGCTATAGCCATCATGCAGAAGATCTTAACATATGCACATTTAGAGCTCCCATTATCTCTCTTGTCTGGCGTTCGCGGTTCATAGGGAAGCACAAGCCTAATAACACAGCACGCTTATCATGTGCCATAAAATGAGCTAGCACCTTACTAGTGGGAGTGTTGTGTGCTCGAGGCCATCAGGCAGACTCCTGCAGGAGTCACAGGCACGAGAAGATCCAGGCACCACGAACATCGCCGCCACGCGTGAGAGAGGATGATGGAGGCGGAAAAGAAAAGTAATGCTAATTGGCTCTTTAAGTACATCTAAAGTTCCTATGTAGTAGGAGATATTAGAATAATAATAAATATAGGATATTTATATAGGTTGAATCTTGGTAAAAAAACACAAACAAACTAACAGATGAATAATTGAACAATAACAAAACCACATAGCAGTCAGTTCACAAATCTATTAAACACACACACACACCACAACACATTTCATTTTCGTGCCGGTTCACATTGGTTTAACCCAGATAAAAAAAAAAAATTGTTAACTTAAGTCTTGTGTTCCAGAAAAAAATCAATCAACAGATCCTTTTACATATTTCTATCAGACTTCACTTCACGTAGGCTTTTCTTGTTGTACGTAGAACAAATGTGTTAGGCGCTCATTCGCTCCTAAGACATTAAAAACAAAAAAACCACAAAAACCAACACCACAAATCAATAATAAAAATCTAAACTTAATAGTTGAAACATTCAAATCACGTGATTTTGCTTTCTCACCCTTATATGTGGTGGCTAAGTTCACATGATCAATACTGGGATCATGTGACCTCGTTATGAAATTATCTTGTCATACTCGAAACCGATGTTTTAAAGTCGTATTTATTTCTTTATTTATGTTACACGGAATTCCTTTGATGGGATGTCCTTTATATGCATTGGACCGCAGTTTCTTCAAACCAAAGCAGAAATAGACTACTGACACGAGACATAGTCGGCCTGTGATGGCAATTTTGATGTTCAGTTTTATGCTGAATTCAAGTTGTCACTCGGAGCGCTTCTTCTTTATCGGATCCAACACTCATTCGCGCAACGAGAGCACGAAGGCTGCAGACTGTTAAAGACGACCATTCATGTACTGAGTACATCTGGAATGTTGCCAGATCGATTTCTGATTACAATTGGAGTTCTCCGACTTTGATATGTTCTGTACTTCAGCACAGCCCGCCTACATAGTCTGGCTAGATAACATACAGACAACTAACAGGTAAAGTCTTGTCCAGTTAGGAGGTAAATTTTTGCTCATCATGTATAATTTTCTTCATAGAGTAATCAATTCGTTTCAAATGTAATTCTCCTGGCATTTTTGGCTCCCATTTAACCACGAGGAATCCTTTGTCAGATATTTATGTGTGGCTTGCGAAAGGACCTATGCGATAGTATTTTGAGGTACGATCGATGGTGTTTTGATTAGTTTCTCTTGGATTAGCACCATCAATAAAAACCTGTTCCAAGATCAGAGGACAATAATATGTACTTTTTGTATCAACTCCATCCAATGAATTTTGATGCTTTCGAAATCAATATGAAAAGTTCCTCTCTCATTACTTTACGCGTTGTTGTTATGTTTATTCGCCGTTTATGAGTTTACCTGACACATCTCCAAATCTAATTTCTCGGCAATCGTTGACAAAGGCTCCGCTGCGTCCATTTTCTTAGATGAGGTCAGGCAACAGCTTATTGTTGATCATCTCATCCCCCTACTCACGACTAATAAAAGTAAATAACACAACACAACACACATACTTGATGATAAATTTTGATTTGCTAACAAATGACTTCGTTAACAAATGCTGTCAAAACATCCCGTTAGTGTATAATATAGGCATACAACTCTCCCATCAAGCAAGAGGGAAGATGCAATGACTTTGACACTTGGCCAACCTGCATGACCTCCCATGCAGGCATTAAGAAATATGCAAAGGAATAATCTGCTAATCATGTCTAGGCAACAAGACTTTGACTATGCTTGTGGAAAGTAAAATATTTTAAGATAATAATGTTGATGTTTTACACGTCTTTGATTTTTTTTACTTAACCTAATGATATGTTAAACAAGTGATGTCCTGTCGTGTGTGTGTCGTTCGTGGTGGACTGCTAGTGTAGTGTACTGTACTGTCTGTGTACTGTACGTTCTGTACTGTTGTTCGTACATTTTGTTCTGTAGTGTATTACATGTTATGTGTGCTTTTTTCCCTTTTATTTTCTGAGATTAATGCAATAAAATGCCTCATTATGCCCCAATAGATGTTTATGGTTCTACTACTCTTTTTATTATAACATTAATTACAAGAACACAATATGAAATGTTGTATTTAGATAGATCTACATGTATGTATAATTAACATTATTACACACAGTAGTCATAACAATCTCTGACTTAACGCGTTGGTTGCTTGTGTCTAAGGGGGGTTTGGTAGGTATCAGTTGCATTAGCCGGTCAACGAATATTGGAAATTGGTTTGATTGAATCTGAATCTATGGAACTGCAATTGATATATCAACTTGAAGGTCATTGTGATCATCAAAGAACAGAATGCCAAACATCTGAACAGAACTAAAACATGATTTATACTTATGATAATCTATAATGTCTTTACTGCCAGTCATTATTCATTTTTACCATCCATACATGTTAGGAAAAAATTTCTTAATCCATTTTAGCAAGTATACACAGATGCCATGCAGTTATTCTCCGGCCAAAAGTCTTTACTATTTTACCACATAAACAAAGGTTATTGATGTGATAGGGTTTGTTGTATCTCTGTCAGTTGTTTATAAGAGTCGCTATCTGCCTGTTAAATCCACCCTGAAGCTTTTTCATTCACTTTTCAGTATTGGGTGATGTCGGAACAGAATTTCAAAAAAAGTATTCAGTTATGATTTGTGTAAACTCAACGCACGTGCCTCCCCCCCGCCCCTCCCCTCCCTCCCCTCTTCCATTCAACACTTTCAAGCTCCCCCACCCACTACATTTTGTATCAAAACAATTATTTTTCCCCTTGTATTTTTCTTATGCATAGTACGATCTTTCATTGCTATTTTGTTTTGTTTATTCTCGACTAAGAGTGCTGCGAGGTCACAATTGCGTGAAATTTTTGCAAATATCCAACTGTCTGTGACCCATCATTTAGGATAAGTCCAGCTCACTTCGCAGCACTTCAGGCTGCTGAATCCCTTTAAATTTCAATGAAGTCAATTAAAGCTGGGAGGGAAAGGATAATACTCAAAACAATAAAAACATGCTACCACCCCTCCCCACCCCCCACCCCTAATAATAGCCCATAAAATATGTAAAACAAATTGTGACTACCCAGAAACAAAATCAACAAACAAATCAAAACTAGAACAAATCCCAAAAAGAAACAAAGAACCCCCATTAATTAACATGCATCGCATTAGCACCTATTCAATAAAAGAAACAGACTCCTGGTCTATTAGCTTTCGTGCGTTTTCCATGAACTGTGCGCATTTTCTCGTCTCACATGCTCATTACAAGTATGTTATATCTATTCATAACAGATTGGTTTTTCTTTGTCGTAATATTCATTTGGGGTTCCTTTGTCGTTCTCTTTACTGACTTGTTTTTAACCTCAAGGCGCTGGCAAACCCCATATATGAATGAGCGTGGTTTGCGCAGTGCGGAAAGACAAAAGCTATGCACACAACTATGTATATGCTGCTATATCATTTATCCATATTATATTCAGTATATCTACACACATGTAATGCTTGCATACGGTACACTCACAACAACACTAACTCTCTCGCCCTCGCACACTACACCATTGCACTGCACACACGCATTACTATGCATGCATGCACACACGCATTGCACACCCACACACCAATACACACAGTTGACACAACAACACTCTTATAAGACACATACACTTTAATACACACTTGCTTGATTCTCCTCTCTCGCTCTCTCTCTCTCATATCTCCCCAAATTCTTCCTCTCCTCTCTTCTTTCTTGCAGGGTCATACATGCATATCAAACTCAATGACAATGTGATGATAGTTAAATCATTACACACCTACTCATGCCAACTGATATACACAAATGCGCCAACAACACATTGTCATTTGTCTTATTTTGACCTATAATTTTGTTTGACTGCGGTATTTATTAGATCGTGACATATAATTATATTTTAAAAAGTGTCTCATTTGAAGAGTATGAGCCGCATATGAGCACACGTTAGCGCTGTCGAGCGCTCGGTAGATGGAGATTGATGGAGGGATCGTCAATCTGCAGGCTATATTTGTTCAGTAATGAAAGCCCTAATGAATAAGCCTGAGTATTTTCTAATTGTATTTAGTTATTGTTCCTTTCTACATATCTAAATGTTACTAAACATGAAAGAATTGAGTCATGATATAGGTCAGGTGAAGCAATTTGTTTGTCTGACGTTTTTTATGATTTTTTTTCTTTTTGTTAGGTATTCTTATACAGCATTCTTTTATTTAAAGGGAGCTTACCATCATGGGGTCCTCAGTGTGTGCTGTACGTAGGTTTTGCCGCCACCATGTGCGCACAGGTAGTGTAATGTCAAGTATTGATGTGTGTGTGTATGTATAGTATATGTGTGTAATTTGTATTTTCCAAATGTATTATCTTATCAATTTTCTACTTTGTTACTGGTGTCAATTTATTAGCCGTAAGGTTGCTAATTAATGTTAGTAATTTCAAGTAAACGCTAATGATCCCATAGAAATTAAAAATTTTGTTCTTAGATAGGAATGGCTTGCATAAAAATAAACAAGCAAAGTGCATCTGCTTGTATTACAACTTTGTAACTATCATGGAATAAAAATTTGACCTTGATCTTTGACATAACACACTATTACACACACACTTGTTTCATGCTAGCGCACCACACACACAAACCACACATTACACATCACACTATCTCTCTACTCTTCTACACTTACTACTCTCCCTCGCCACGTCTCTCTCTAATCATATGGCATGAAATTTAGAGAAGAGAGAAGAATGAGAGAGAGAGAGAAAAGACCGCGAAGAAGACGCACAGAGACATAGGGGGGTTGGGGCGGAGAGAATTTTGAGAAATATGTGTGCTTGAGTACACACATTTTTTTATATCCAATTACATGCATAAAAGAAGAGAAAATACCTAGTCTAGCTGTAGCACACAAGAGTATGCACAAAAATGATGAATGGAATAAATTTTATTTTATAAATAGTATGACGTAGCTTTCTTGGACCATGTGACTTGTTTGTAAAGCGTGTGTAGGAAATTTTAAAGCCTTAGGCCATCAATCAAATTTTGAAAATGAGACATGTAGGGAAGAAAGATAAAGGGAAAGAAACGGGTTAAGCAGGGAGCACATTAAAAACAAAGGAAAGCTTGTTCATGAAATACATTCGTGCACAATCACACACAACACACACACACACACACACACTCACAGCACACATACACACACACACACACAACACATCACACACACGAAACACAAACAAACAATACAAACAAGACCACAAATAATGCATGTACACATCTCTACACATAAGAATTTGGTGCTTAGGCCTATACACGCTAAGTGCCACACTGCTTATGACATACACTTCTACTAGCAACGCGCCACACACACACACATCACCATGCCTAACCCACACAACAACACACTCACATAAACACACCGTGCCCACACACACACACTACTCACACTACACTTCTTTTGTGTCTGTCTGGTCTTGTTGATCTGTCTCTCCACTCACTCATGATAATTTGTCATGAATGTTATTCATGTGGGATTTTGAACTAGTTTGAATCGCCCCATTGAGCTTTTTTTATTTTAATACAAATTGGACACTTGCGAACATTTATTTTATTCTAAAGGAATAAAATTCTGATTCACCTGGGCCATCGCGACAATTTTTGAACGGCGTCTTAAGTTCTCAACTAGAAAATACAACCTTAGTCATTTGAAACATTAATCTCAAGGAATGATAAGAAAAGAACATTCAGATTATGTCTATTGGTTCTTAATTTTATCAGGTTTTACATAGTTGGCAACGATTTATTTCAAAACTTTCCTGAGCCCGGACCAAACCTTTGTCAGCGCTTTGTATTTGTGTATCTTTACAATAGATTCAGCGCTATATAAAATTTCATACATTATTGAATTATTTATTATAAAATTGAAGCGGTGTCTACTAAAGTTCCGCTAAGGCCGAGTTATAGGACTGTTTGTTTCCTTTCCACCGATCGTTATATATAGGCCGATTAATTTTCAGCAGTATGAAGCTTACATCATAATAACATCTGTATGGTCTTCTATATTTGATAGAGAAATAAATCATCAATTGCCAAGTCAAAGTTTGCGCCTGTCATATGTGCTATGTTTAATTTGGCGTTGCTCTAAACTTTTTTATAAGACACGTCATAACTCATGAAATACAACTTCTCATCCTAGATTTTGCCAGAACTTTTTCCTGACACGTGATTCTGCTAATTTTCAGTATTTCACTGTGCCAAATACAATGTTAGACAGAGATATTCTATATATTTTCTGCGGTGACCCCGAATGGTGGATTTAAGCTGCTGAACCTACTGACTTGAATGTTTCTGAAACTGAATAAAGCAGTTCATTTAATCTATACTTGAGTGGCATACACTATAGCATGCTTTAGTGAACATTGGAACGCACCTAGCATTCTTGTGACACTAGTCCATGTGCAGCTAGGTAATCCAATACAAGCTCTCGTCATGATTTGGTGCCCACAGCTTTTGGAAACTTCTTCTGGCGCTGTAATTTTTAGTTTTTAGGTTCTCCAATTGAAATAGTTGAACGCATATGTTCTGGTCCTATGTTCTCCATGTTTGTAGTTTGGTTGCGTTAGCATGATCCCAGCATACAGATCCTTAGGAGATCTCCCAAGATTATTGACTCTGTCTCAGTCACTCAATACAACCTGGGAATCGTCCTGGTGAAGATCCATAGCATATCTTCCATCACCTCCTTCTTGTCTATTTTCTGCCTTCTTGTTCCACTCTTCTGCTTTTTTCCAGAAAAAAACTTTAAGGATAACCATTCTCTCCCACGCTAAAGTCGGATGCACGGGCCCTGATCTGTCAGACGCAAAACCGCAGTGCAACGCATTTTCGTCATATGACAGACAACGGAGATGCAGGCAAGAAGACATGGGAACCATCATCACCAGACGACGGTGGAAGTAGATTGGGCACATCCTCCGAAGAGACCCACAGTCATCACAAGAAACAGCATTGTACTGGACCCCAGAAGGAAGGAGAAAGAAATGGAAGACCAAAAGCAACGTGGAGAAGAACTGTAGAAAGTAAGATGAAGGCCATGCAGCACTCTTGGGGATCAGTGACTAGGTTGGCCCAGAATAGGCAGGAGTGGAAGCGCTTTGTTGCTGCCCTACACACCGCTGGGTGTAATGGCTAATGATGATGATGACAGACAACGGTTGCTGTCTGAGTGTTGGACAACGACGACGAAGAAGAGAAATAAAGGTAAAGGAAGGTAAAGGAGTCCCATAACCTATAAGGTCGTAGGGGAGGGAGGCGTCAGAGACCTCAACTTCTCTAGGGCCAGCATATTGAGGGCGGCGCCCATCTCCTCTCCCTCGCTGCTTTACCTTCCCTGACCCTAAAGAGGGCAGGTACCCATTTACAGCTGGGTGAACTGGGGGGAACTGTACTGAAGCCAAGGCGCGCAAACGGTCACCCATCCAACTGGTAACCACGCTCGACGCTGCTTAACTTGGCTGGGGGAAAGCGAGTGCTCTGACCACTGCGCTATCCCGACCCCGAAGAGAAATAGTCATACGCTAACAAAATGGAAATCACGAAACGTTCTTCTGTCTCCATCAAAATGTACAATATTTACCTGTATTTCTTAAAACTCATCTGTTATTTTATTTTATTTTTTTAACAAATGAAGATTGTATTTTGAAAGAAAATTTTTTAATATTAATTAATATCTTGGATTTGTTAAAATTAAAAATTAATATCTTGGATTTGTTTTGTTTGGTTATCATTTTGCGATTGTTGTTCCTTCCATGATGAATTGTTGCTTTCAGTTCCTGCTAATTTAACTAAGGCTATTTTGAGGTGCATTGCTGTTAGGTTTGTTCTCCTGTTGAATTCATTTGTTGTCTCCATACCCCAAAAGGGTGATGGAATTCAATTTTGAATTTTGAATCGTGTGTGTTGTGTGTGTGTGTGTGTGTGTGTGTGTGTGTGGTGTTTGTGTGTGTGTGTGTTGTTGTTGTTGTTGCTGCTGCTGCTGCTGTTATTGTTATTGTTGTTGCTGCTGCTGTTGCTGTCGGTATTGTGTTGTTGCTGCTGTTGTTGCTGTTGCTGCTGCTGTTGCTGTTCTTGTTGTTTAGGCTTTATTTTTGGTTTTGTTTGTTCTCCCCCCCCCTCCTCTCTCTCTCTCTCTCTCTGAGTGTGTGTGTGGTCTGCGTGCGTTGTGTGTGGTGTGCGTGCGTGCGTGCGTGCGTGCGTGCGTGCGTGTGTGTGTGTGTGTGTGTGTTTCGGAAGGGGGCTGGGGGTGGAGATTAGCTTTTCAGTTTTTCCTTTCAGCATCTAGGGTACATGATAAAATCACACACGCAGCTTCCAGAGAACTGAAGTGGGAATCTTTGTTTTTTCCCCACTGCTCTTGGGATGGACATGAATAATTGAGCATTTTGGCCTTGGCCTCGGTCTGGGTTTTAGCTGGGTCTGGAATGAGGGATAAAGCTGAGGTCCTGTGTACAACATGCATTTAGCGTACATAAAAGAACTCAAGGCACTGAAGGAGGTTTTTTTTTTCTTTCTCTGTGGTATATATGTTTCTGTTGTTAAAGCTGCTTGATGTCATTGGTACAGAGAGACAAATGTACAATATAATGACAGACAGAAGAAAAGCAGATGCTGCTGTGCTGTGCTGTTATGACACAGAGTCTCTTTCACTAACGGCTGATTGTTGTGGTTTGAGAGAGAGAGAGAGAGAGAGAGAGAGAGAGAGAGAGAGAGAGAGAGAGAGAGGAGAGAGAGAGAGAGAGAGACAGACAGACAGACAGACAGACAGATCAAATCAAATCAAATCAAATCAAATTATCTTATTTCGAGGATAATGAATAAGTACCCATGTACTTTTTTTTTAACATCCAGTCCCCGCCAATAGGGATGCATCATATACTAAAATAAACCCAATACCCAAACACTCACACAGTAAAAACAAAACAAACAAACAAAAAACCAAAAAAAAACAGAGAGAGAGAGAGAGAGAGAGAGAGAGAGAGAGAGAGAGAGAGAGAGAGAGAGAGAATGACAATAACAATAGATTGTTGTGGTAAGCTTTTAAGCCCATCCACAAGGGACAATGACAATGACAATGGCAAATTCTTTTATTTCGAGGATAACGAATAAGCACTCATGTGCTTTTTTACATCCAGTCCCCGCCCGTAGGGATACACCTTAATGATAACCCCGTCTTACACTCTCACACAGTAGAAACAAAGGGAAATAACCCTTTAAAAAACCACACACACAAAGGGAATAGGGGGAGGGGGCTGGGAACAAGAACACCTAGCAGCTAACTATTTAACAAAGAAGAAAACAAATCACACCAGCCCAAACAATCCACATGGCATGGGTTCCATATCATGATTTGACAGCTGTAACTAACACACATACTGTAAGAAACTTTTTTTTTTCTAGGGGTGAGAGAACAATCAACAATGAACCAAATGTTATGGCTGTTAAAGATTTATAAGCTGTTCAGTTGTACGTCATGCAAGTCATTGATA
>CM054146.1:7979732-8004732 GCA_028751875.1 Rapana venosa
AAGGATAAATAAATAAATGAAATAAATAAATAAACTGTCTGTCCCCATCTTACTTTCCCCTTTCCCTCCCCTCTCCCTCTTCCCTTCTCCCACTTCTCCCCCCCCTTGCCACTCCCCCCAATACATGTGAAGTACTAGTTAGCTTCCAGCCATCCCCCTTCCCCAGATTATTGTCACCAAAGAGACTGGAAAAACAAAAACAAAACAACAAAAAAAGGGGGGGGGGGGGGGGGGGGGGAAGAGCACAAGAAGAGTGGTAAGTGGGACAGTAGAAAGACTACTTTAAGTAGACTCCTCATGCTGCCTTTTGGGGTTTTAATTTCACTCAGTATGAGTGTGTGTGTGTGTGTGTGTGTGTGTGTGTGTGTGTGTGTGTGTGTGTGTGTGGTTGTTGTTTGTGTTGCACATTCCTTATCATAACACCCATGGTGTCACCCAGAATGTGCCCTCTTGACTTACTCATCCCACCTGGGAATCACTGTGAGATTGTAAACCATCTAGATAAGTTTGCCTTTATGTCTGGGTTTGTTTTTAACTACCTTGCCATATAGGCAGCCATACTCCCGACTTCAGAGGTATTTTTTTCTCCTTTTAGAGGGGAGTGCAAGTTGTTATGTTGAGAGCTTGTCACCACTGAAGACAATCTCCCAACATGTCATTTTTTTACAACATGACAACATCATAATATATCATTTCAAGGAGAGTGCAAGTTTTTTTTTTTTTTATGTTAAGAGCTTGTGAGGGCAGAAGGCAAGTCTCAACATTACATGTCATTTTACAACCCAAATCATATAATGTAGGCTTGGAATTCGGTTCACCAAAAAATGGACGAGAACTTTGGCTTGGGCCAAACTTTTGTTGTTGTGTGTGTGTGTGTGAAATTTCGTGTTTGTTCTTCTTTCGCGTAACGGCATTTGTTCAAAAGATCGCCAAACCCCACCCCATTCCCCTTTTCCCTTTCCTCCTTCCTCACAAGGTCCAGGTCCACCAAGCATAGTAGGGGGTCGGTAGTGGCGTGGGTGGTGGGTGGGCGGCTTACGCGATATCTTCTCTGTGGATCAAGAAGAGTTAGTTGGAGGTCACCCGGGTTCACTTCAAGGGTTTTGGACTGAAAAATGGTTTACGGTTTTTTGGGGGCGGGGTTTTTTCACGTATGACTTTATTAGTTTTGTGGAAGGGGTGTGTGTTTTGGGGGGGTGTGTGTGGTGGGGTTGGGTTTTTGCCGGGGCGCGCGCGGCGTCTTGGTGTGTGGGGTGAGGGGAGAGTCCATCATGTTTTATGTTTAAGTCTGGTTACATTTAGTATATATAGACTAGGTCATAATACTGGACAGGGTTTGTGTTTTGGTTTGGGGTTGTTTTTTTGGGGGGGAGGGGGGCTTTGTTGATGGGGGGGGGGGGGGGGGGGGGGGGGAATGGGGGAGGGGGTTTAAATTCATCTCAGCCCGTCTGATGTTGTTTGAAATGGGTTTAATTTAACTTTAAAAGTAATTTCTTGGCGAAGGGGTACAGGCAGATTAGTGCGTGTGTGTGGGGGGGGGGGGGGGGGGGGGGGGGAATTATCTGGGGTAGTAGAGTGGGGGGGGGGGGGGGGGGGGGGGGGGGGAGTCACGGCGAGAAAAACTGAGGGAGGGGGAGGAGGTGTGGTTTCAGCTAGATAGTAGTAACATTGCTGGGCGACTTGAAATACATTTGTTAGTTGCGTTTCTGTCGACTTTCCTTTTACATGGATGTATTACCTTAATTGTAGTTGCACACGTTCGTTTTTAATTTTTCTAATTTTGTTTTAAAAGTTTTTTTTTAAGTCAGCCTAGTGTGTAGGCAACAACGTATTCGAAAAAAAAAAGTTATGTAAAGGAAATTCGGCAAAACTACAAGAAAGAAGTTGGTGGGTAGTTGTGGGGAGGGGGGGGGGGGGGGGGTTTTGGGGCTTAGTTTGAGACAGGGGCCCAAATAACTTTGCAGTTTAGGGCCCCAGAGCTGAAAAAAGTAATTCACAGCGTTTAAGGTCTTTTCTTTCACATGATAATATTATAGACTGCGAAGTTTTCTTCCCTATCTTGCCCCCTTCCACACTTTCTCTCTCTCTCTCTCTCTTCTCTCTCTCTCTTCTCTCTCTCTCTCTCTGTGTGTTTTTGGTATGGCGCGCGGCGTGTTCTCTTTATTGCACTTCAGGGGCAGAAGAAAGGAGCACGTTTGGGCCCGGGCTGCTTAGTCTAGTGCCTCTCATCTGTTGCCAAAGGGGTTCTTACATCATTTTGGGCTGTCTGTCACAGGTCTCTTACCGGTCTGTCTGTCTTTCACAGGTATCTTACCTGTTTGTTTGTCTGTCACAGGTCTCTTACATGTCTGTTTGTTTGTCACGGAGGTCTTAGGTGTCTGTCTGTCACAGGTATCTTACATGTCTGTTTGTCTGTCACAGGTGTCTGTCTTGTCTGTCACAGGTGTCTTTCAATCTCTTGTCTGCCTGTTTGAAACAGCTTCTGTTGGCCTCCGTTCCACACACGCCACAAACACACACAGGATGACGGGTTTCCTTTCCCGCTTTATCCTGCATGAATGGGGGGACCTAGGGCGCTTAAAGCCATCCAGTACTTTCAAGTTTCGGGGCTTGGGTTTTATGAATGTAAGCTCGCTTTGGATGGTTGGTCGTGTGTGAATTCCTGTCCGTGCAGCCATTGGTCCAAATATGTTGACGCTGGGGTCGAGGTCACAGCCGACCCAAACGGGGGAAAGGGGACAGTGAAGGGGGGGGGGGTGGGGGGGGGGGGTTGAGGGGGGTAAGGCGTTTTAGAATCCCTCCGCTCAGTGCTGGGAGACCTTAGGGCGGAAATGTAGTGGTTTGGCTAGTTCTTTTTCTCACCTTTGCTTATGATAGAACTTTGAGTGAGGTAACTTCGGGGGTTTTTATCATGGGAGTCAATTTATTTGGTGTGGAGGGAAGGCTCAAGTCAGTTAGGCTTTGGGGATTTTTAAAAAATGTGTTCCACACCTGTTGAGATTTTCGTTGGTTAGGTCCTTTAACCCAAAGGCTTGACTTAAACATTTGGAGGGGGAAAGACCTGCGTATTGAGTGTTGTGCGTGGGGAGCAGTGCTTCAAGATTCGAGATTATCATTTGAGTTTTTTAGAATATTTCGTATATTATGTGGATTTAACGATGGAAGACAGCCAACCCTTTGTTAGTTAATTGGGGTTTCTTCCTGGTGAATGCATTTTGCAACAGAAACTTGAATGATTTTTGGATACTGTGTTTGATATTTATGTATATACGGTGTTGGTTGAATGCACTTGCTTCTTTTAATTATTACTAGCAGTTGAGGACTGGTATCCCAGCGTTTTTCAAAAATCAACAACTTATTTTCATTGTTGTTTGTTGTTGTGAAAAGTCACTGTCGAGCATACCAGCAACCCAGCCAGTTGTTAGACTCCAATGCTGGATTCGCGTGTATGCACACTCCCCGCCCCGCTTTCCTTGTCAGCCAGGGCAGTGGGCAGCATGTCGCTGCTGGGACCCGACTACCCCTTTCTGGAGCGGCTGGACAGGGGCGGAGCGGGTGTGTGTCTGGGGGTGGGGGTGGGGGTGCCCCACCCTGAATGTCGACCCGTCTTCCCAGTGCCCTGGAGGCCGTCGCTGTGGAGGACCTCCTTCCTCCTCCCTCCTCCGCCTCCTCCCCCCATTCCCCCTCCTCCTCCCCTGTTCCTCCCTCCTCCCCACCACTCCTCGATGTGTCCTGAGTCGTGTCACGTACCTGCCCTGTCAGGGACGGGGGTGACTCACCTGTTGGATTACGTCGATTCCCCACCTCGTTGGTGCCCCTGGTATCGTAAAGGTACGACCCACCCCTCCACAGAGAGAGAGAGAAGAAAGAGAGAGAGGAGAGAGATGAGAGTGGAAGAGAGAATGAGATGAGAGAGAGAGAGAGAGATGAGGAGAGAGAAGTGAGAGAGAAGAGAGGAGAAAGGACAGACAGACAGACAGACAGATCAGCAGACACAGACAGACAGAGAGAGAGAGAGAGAAGAGAGAGCAAGAGAGAGAAAACAATGAACAAAAGTTTATTCTTTCAGGCCTCCAGCCTCTAGATGGGGTCAGAGCAAAGCATAGCAAAACCAAGCAAAACAAAACATGACATTTACTATGCATATATATATTAGTAACTGCCAAAACATTGACGTCTTGTGAGAGAGAGAGAGAGAGGGGGTGGGGGGGGGGGGGGCGTACTGTGATGATGGAAAGTTTTGAAAGGTTTTAATTTGATAATGATAGTTTTGAATTGTTTTGTCCACTATTTTTTAATGATTTTTTCTGTTTTTTTATTGTAAATATGAAATGATGGTTTTTGTATTGTATTTTTAAACTTGAAAAAAAAATTTTTGGCCCGTTCTGTTTTGGTTTTGTTACCCTTGATAATATTTTTGAATTGTATTGTAAAACAATGATAATGTAGTTCTGTATTGTTTTGGTACACTATGTTAATGGTAGTTCTGTGAAAATTGTTACACTATGAATCGGTAGTTCGGGATTGTATTTTTCACTTTTGAAATGATAGTTCTGTATTGTATTGTACATATGAAAATGATAGTTCTGTATTGTATTGTATTTTTAACCTATGAAATGGTAGTTCGGTATTGTTTTGTACACTATGATAAGGGTAGTTCTGTATTGAAACAATTTTCGGGTCAGGGCAGATTTCTCTGCATAAAATTTCGGGGCTGTCCCCCCGGGGGGAAAAGCGCATTGCTAAAAAAGAAAGCCCCACCCATTTTTAGAGAAATTTTCCTTTTCTGCAAATATGTTATAATGAATTTTTTTTCCCCATTGAGTGTCTTTTTCCAACAAAAATTTTTTCCCGGGACAACCTGTTGTCGCCGTGGATTCTTTGACTTGCACTGAATCCCTTGGTCGCACTTTATGGGATCCGGTTTATATCTACCCCGAAAAATTTAGCCCCCAGCCCACCATCAGAATATAGTGGGAGGGTGGCAAAATTTTAGCGCAATCGGGGTTTTTAAACCCGTATTTACTGAGCTACTCGTTTTCCCGGGCCCAAGTGCGTTCCCTCTAGCCCACCGATTCCCTTCCGAAGGTGTGTGGGTGTGTGTGTTTTTTGTGTGTGTGTGTGTGGTGTGTTGTGTGTGTGTGTGTGTGTTTTGTGTGGGGAGGGTGGGAGAGAGAAGAGGGGGAGAGTGTGTGTGTGTGTGTGTGAAAGAGAAGGGGAGGGAAAGGAGAACAAGGGATGATGTGTATTTCCAAAAAGGTTAAAAATTATAAATTTGAAAAATACTTTGTTTTCATCCAAACCCACACACACACACACACAAGAAAACCCACACACACCCCACACCACAACACACCCCAACAACAAAACACACACACACCCCAAAACACATCAAGAAAGAAGAAAAAAAAACAGTTTAAAAACGGAAAATCCCGTGTAAAACATGGGGGGAAAATAAACCTGTGCGACAGCCGGGTTCTTGTTTTGGCCCTACGAATTCGTAAAGTTTTCTTGCGGGGTTGGCTTTGGCCTGCCTGCCTCCCTTTGGGGCGAAACGCGCATGTGGGGGTTTGTTTTACCGGGTTTAAAAGTGTGTGGTGCACTCACCCCCCTTTTCTCTCTCTTTGACCCCCCATTCTCTCCCCTCTCTCTTTTCTCTCTCTCTCTCTTTTCTCTCTCTCTTCTCTCTCTCTTTTCTCTTTTCCTCCCTTTTCGTTTGCATTTCGCTTTGTTACTAAACAGTCAAAGTTTTAAAAAAAAAAAAAAGGAAAAAAAAAAAAAAAGGGAAAAGGGAAATTTATTTGCGTCCAGTTTTCTTTTCTCCTCTTGGTTTTTTTTAAAAAATCCCAACACTGATTCTTGGTTTTTTTAAAAAAAAAACTTTCCCTTCCCCCCCCCCCCTGCACTGAATTTTACTTGTTGTAATGCTAAAGTTATCATGAACCCGTGGGCGTTTCACTTTCTATCTAAAAGGAGGCAGAGTGAGAAAAACTTAAAGAGAGCGGGAGATGACTAATTCACAGTTGCCGCCTACTAGTACGCGCATATCAAGTGTGCATGTGCACGCGCCCTTGCATGCTTACGCGCGCATGCATGATTGCACGCTTGCGCGAGTGCATGCGCGCACGTACGAATGCATGCGCAGTGCACACACAAAATGCACGCGCATGCATACATATGCACACGTGCACGCACAGGCAGACAGGCAGATGAACACTCACAGTCACACACACACACGTTGTTTTTCCATTTCTGGAGGTCTGGTATCACTTTAAGTGGAAAGACGTTGACATTAAAGATTTACTTACACACACAGAGGATATCATACATTTACTTACACACACAGAGGATATCATACATTTACTTACACACACAGAGGATATCATACATTTACATGTGCACACCCAATCACATTGCACATGCGCGCGTGCATGCCCCCCCCCCCCCCCCCCCCCCACCACCACACACCACTGACACACACCACACACACACACACACACACACACACCAACACCGCGCGCACACACACACACACGCACGCACACACACACACACGCACGCACACACACACAGCCATACTTACCCGCACCTGTAGACAGTTTATTTCTAAAGATAACTACTGTGGGTAACACGAGATGAAGTTCAGTTATTTGAGATGATCCAGTCACGCGTGGATAGCCACAGTGTTCTGTAGTTCTGACCACCAAAAAAAAAAAAAAAATGTTTTCCCATTTCTGGACGTTTTTGATTTGTCTCTCTCTCATCGTCACTTCAAAGGTTTAACACTTATCTAGCGTATTATCATCCTTTAATTTACATCCAGTTCTTTGTTTGTGTTGTGCTTATTTATTTGGTGTGGTTTATGTTTTTGTTGGGGTTATATTTGTATCGTCATTCTGTTTCTCTTTTTAGATTGTATTATTTTGGGTACATTTTTTGATATATATGAATGCACATTGCTTGTGCGCGTTTACACATGTATGCTAAGTTACATGCACGCACGCATACACTAACGCATGCATGCGCACGCACGCACGCACGCACGCACCCACACACACACACACACACGCACGCACGCACACGCACACACTCACACACACACACACACACACACACACACACACACACACACACACACACACACCACACAATCGAGATGTAAGATAACGATTCACCTAAGTCTAACTTGAAAATGTACGGGTCTCTTTCGGTCATGAAATTCAAAGTCAAAAGCAGTCATTCTCTGTGTGCTATCGTGCATACAAAGATTTGTGTATGGTGTGTGCGTATGCTTGTGTGTGTATGTTTGTGTGTGTTTGTGTGTTTGTGTTCGATGTTGTTGACTTAAAGCCCTTTCACATGGGAACAGTGGGTCGGGGACGAAACAAACAATCCAGAGCCTTTTCTAACAACACATGCCACACAATGACCATCAGGACATAGTTACCACATCATGGAAGGCTGCACAACATGACATTCATAGTCCGCATAGGAATCACCAGCTGATTGTTACACCACCTTTTTATTTCCACATAGTTTACCGTCATCCTGTATTTTCTTACTCGAAAAAATGTTTGATTTATATGACTGCACATTGCTTGTGCGCGTTTACGCATGTATACTTAGTTACATGCACACACGCACACACTAACGCATGCACGCACGTACCCACGCACGCACGCACGCACATATGAAGGGACGGGATAGCTCAGTGGTCGGAGCACTGGCTTTCCCCCAGCCAAGTTAAGCAGCGTCGAACGTGGTTACCACTTGGATGGGTGACCGTTTGCGCGCCTTGGCTTCAGTACAGTTCCCCCAGTTCCCCCAGCTGTAAATGGGTACCTGCCCTCTTTAGAGGAGGCAGAGGTTATGGGACACCCCTTTACACTCATCAATGGATCAGTTATGATACACCCTATGTTAGAATTTCCTGCATTGACAAATGCTCTAGGTTTTGTTTATGTCTTTTAGATGGGTATGGTGGAGATCCTTTGCGTTGTCTGTAAAATTTTCACTGAATTTCTAAGCAGAGAGAGAGATAGGAGGGGGGGCACAGAGAGAGAGAGGAGGGGGGGGGGGGGGGGCACAGAACAGAGTGGGAGGAGAGAGAGAGGAGAGAGAGAGAGCAGGCAGGAAGGAAGGAAGGGAGGGAGGGAGGGAAGGGGAGGGGCCCCCCCCCGGGATTTTGCTGATGTGAATGAGTGATAAAGGATACCGGAAACAGACTATCGTGTAGCAGGGTATTGCAAATGTTTACATCAGATTTAAAATTAAATCGTGGTAGACGAAATGGAGAGAGAGAGAGAGAGAGTGAGTTGGGTTTGTTTGTTGTTGCTTTTTGGTGTTTTATATTCATTTTTTAAAGTAAATGGGTAAACGGATAAGCGTAGTTTCTGTACACCATAACCTCACAGAGAGAGAGAGACACCAGAGAGAGAGAGAGAGAGATACAGATACAGATACAGATACAGAGACAGACAGAATGAATGAATGAACAACCAATCCACAAGGATGGCGAGTAACTCGAGCCTAGTCTTATTAGGCCTATGTCCAGGTAAACAAAGCACACATATTAAAAGTAGAACATGGAGAGAGAGAGAGAGAGAGAGAGAGAGAGAGAGAGAGAGAGAGAGAGAGAGAGAGAGAGAGAGAGAGAGAGAGAGAAGAAACACAATACTAAATAGAAACTCCAACCAAATAATCAAGGAGAGACAGACGGAGATGGAGAGAGTGACTGAGGCAGAAAGAGACAGACAGACAGACAGACAGACAGACAGAGAGTGTGCAGACGTGCTTGCTTGCCAGAGTCCATGATTTGGGTTATTATTCCTTCTCCTTCACCCCCCAAGATCGTCCCTGTACTGCTCATACTTGTGCTCAAGTCAAGTGTTCCCTGCCATCTCTGTTAGAATGCAGTCCAACGAGTGAGAGCAGACCCCCCAGCCTTGGGCTCTTGTTGAATAAGGAGGCCTGGAGCAGGGGAAAAAAGCAACAAGAAAAGAAAAGGGGGAAAGTGGGAAGAGCCAAGGACAAGAAAGAAAAGAAGGAGTGAAGAAAAAGAAAAGAAGAGATCATAGGGGCAGACGGAGGAGAAAAAGTAAACGAACAAAGAAGATGATGATGGTGATAATGATGATGATGATGTCAGAAGAGGAGGAGGAGGAAGGAAGAAGGAAAAAAGAAAAGACACCCCCCCCAAAAAAAAAACAAAAAAAAACACTCCAACAACCAGCAACAACAACAAAACAAAAACAACACACACACACAACAAAACAACACACACCACACACAACAAAACAACACAACACAACACACACTTACACTCACTCTTTCACCCACTTACACACACACACCACACACACACACACTCACTCACACAACCCAACCAACCAACCAACCAACAACAACAACAACAACAACAAAGGAAGAACATCGAGGAGGAGGAGGACGGAAGAGAAGAAGAAAATATGATGATGAGATGACAAACGAAAGAAAAAAGAAGAGAAAACTGAAGAAGCAGTAGTAGAAGAAAACGATGGCGAAAAAGAAAGAGCTGAAGAAGAAGAAGAAGGAAAGAGAAGAAGAAGCCATTATGCAGAAAAGCAGTATACCTGAGAAATCTCTCTCTCTGTCTCTGTCTCTGTCTCTCTCTCTCTCTCTCTCTCTCTCTCTCTCTCTCTCTCTCTCTCTCTCTCTGTTCTGTCTGTCTGTCTCTCTTTCTCTGTCTGTCCCCTCTCTCTCTCTGTCTCTCTCTCTCTGTCTGTCTGTCTCCTCTCTCATCTTCTCTCTCTCTCTGTGTCCCCTGTCCTCTCTCTCTCTCTCTGTCTCTCTCTCTCTACTCTCTCTCTCTCACTTCTCTCATCTCTCTCTCTCTCTCTCACGGCGTTTGAAGTGAAGCACCCAATAACTTAACTTCCGAGCTCGTTATACCTGCACTGCAGCTTCCTGTGCATGTTTAGAACACAACACACACACACACACACACACACACACACACACACACAGGTATGCACGCAACGATTTCACCAGTCACACACACACACACACACCACCACACACACACACACACACAAACACACACACACACACACACACATATAAATACAAGAACGAACGAACGAACACACACACACACACCGCACGCGCGCGCGCGCCACACACACACACACACACACTACACACACACAGAAGTACACACACACGCGCCGCGCGCACACACACACACAAACACACCACCTATACGCACGCACATTCTCTCTCTCTCTCTCTCTCTCTCTCTCTCTCTCTCCCCTCTCTTCCTCTCTCTCTCTCTCTCTCTCTCGTTCACATACACTCCAAGCACACCACACCACACCATCACCCACCACCACATCACTATGACCGCCACCATCATCATCAAAAACTGCGCTATATAAACGAAACAAGCAGAAAACCTCCACCAAAATCTTGACGTATGCAGTTTTGTGCTCTTCTCGACAGATGGGCGGAGGTTTATGTGCAAACATTTTAAAGTATGAGGTCTGCTTTTTGTGGTTTGTTTTGGTTTGTTGTGTGTGTGTGTGTGTGTGTGTGTGTGGTTGTTGTGGTTTTTTTGTGATGATGTGGGTGTGTTTCTTCTCTAGATACTTGTTTATGTTATGGAGACAGGCTCATTGTTGGATTCATGAACACCACGGCTATGACCTCATCAGATTCTCTTAACAGTTAGCCTACACGTCAGCGTGATGCTGGCTGTATTACCAGTATTGCACAGACTAGCGTTGTACATGAAGATACTGAAGCGTATCACAAAGAAAAATTATGACCTATCCGTCTGCCCCTTGAAAGGCAAAATCTTAACCAGTCGCTAGATCTAAATCGGTTTCAACGGGTACACCTGATCTTAGCAACCCTATATCAGACTACTTGTGGAAGGAAAGTGGCAGGATGGTTAAGACGTTTGCCTGCCAACAAGTAAACCGTGAGGTTCTGGGTTCGATTCCCGGCCTCGCCCTTTCTTCCCAGTTTGACAAAAAAATCGAATGAGACTATAAACCGAGGCCCCGTGTGCGAACGCATGCAGAACATCTTGCGCACACGTTAAATCCTGTTCTGCCTTTCGAAAGAGTAGGCCATTGTGTGCCGGTGGGAACAGATGACAAAATTTACAAAACCCGCATACACACGGGGACTGGATGTAAAAAAGGACATGAGTGCTTATTCCATTATCCTAAAAAAAAAAAAATCATCTGAGCACTTTGATTTGTTGCTTTAAAAGATTCAGCGCTATATAAATTCCATACATTATTATTATTATTATTATATTTGGGGACGGGATAGCTCAGTGGTCGGAGCACTCGCTTTCCCCAGCCAAGTTAAGCAGCGTCGAGTGTGGTTACCAGTTGGATGGGTGACTGTTTGGGCGCCTTGGCTTCAGTACAGTTCCCCCAGTTCACCCAGCTGTAAATGGGTACCTGCCCTCTTTAGGGTCAGGGAAGGTAAAGCAGCGAGGGAGAGGAAATGGGCTCCGCCCTCAATATGCTGGCCCTAGAGAAGTGAGGTCTCTGACGCCTCGCTCCCCTACGACCTTATAGGTTATGGGACTCCTTTACCTTTACCTTTTTATTATTATTAGATGAAGCACCAGGGCCATATAGCTGAGGAAAAATAGGGTGGAGCAGATCCCTAACAGATCGCCTGTCACCTAAACGTGCATCTCAGATGGACATGGTCGAAGTGCTTAGGCTACATCACACACCTTTCAAATGTTTCATATGGCAGTTCGTCCATTTCAAGGCTATAAGCTATTTGCTCTTTAAATTCATGTATATGTAATGCATGTTTCTTTCAGAATGAATAAATAATATTATTTTAATTTGATGGTGACCTAAAAATCGATGACGTATAAGGAGGAAAAAACGTCACTAGCGTCACCCATCAAGTGACTACTCCAAGCGCGCCAGCCGTAGCGTCCTTTTTTGGCCTGTGCGGCCTAGCGGAAGACGTGCTGATCTCGCTTCATATTTAGCTCTTTCAGCAACCAAAGTTTTCTTATCCTTTCAGCATTTATCTATGTTTTCTGAGTTGAACATCTTTTTTTGTTTCTCAACTTCTTCTCCAACAAATTGTTCGTAATCTTCAGGATTGATTTTTCATTTTTCTTCCGGAGAATTAGCCTAATTTTTACCGGCCTTTGTGACCAATCTGCCTTCTCCCAAAGCGTCCTTCACCTTTTTTTTCCCGCTCAGGGTAATTTGTTCAGTGCAGCCTCTCTTGGATTATTTGAATTTAAAGAATATAATTTTATTTCATATGTGTTCATCTGTGGTTTTCCTTGGGATAACGATGTGCAGAGCTGCTTTGTTGGATTAAAAAAATAAACAAGTTTTTGTTTTAGTGCCCTGTACCATTGGATTTCCTGTGTGTTATTCCTTGGATTTGCGTGCAGTGCTGCCTTTTTTCGCTGTGGGATTATTGTGCTTTTTTGCCCTTTGGATTACTGTTGTTGATGATTCACAACAAGGAAGTAAGTACAGGTGCTTGTCACCCTTCCGCGGACGACAGCTGTTCTTTACTGGCGTCAGCTCTTATGGGCTGCCCGTTCATAAAGATATCTGACTTGGGAGGGGGGGATGGCTTTACCACCTTCCAGACACACGGCCACCAGCTCTGCTCTTTCTTTTCCGGTGCTGAGTACATTCCGACTCCGGTGGTGGCTCACCCACCTTTTGGGCGCACGACCGCCAGCACCAGCTCGCACTTTTTTGGTGCTGTTTATCAAGCATTCCAACTCCAGAGGTGGCTGTCCCACCTTCGGGATGAACGGCTGCCAGCACTGTCTCTGCAAGTTCATGGTCTATGGGTAGCGACCCTGACAGGCAGCCTTGCTCAGAACGCGTTTCGCGTTCCGCTAGGCCTACCACTAGACTCCGTGATTCCGCTCCCGCAGCCTGGAGTTCTCTTTTCCTTCCCTCCCTAGGTTGCAGCGGCTGGAGGCACCAGACCCTGGGCTCAACTCTTGCCTCCAGTGGATTTTTTTCCCAACTGGTCGACGGAGCTTGTAGCCCCCATCACACGAGATGGCTCACCTCAACAGTCCTTCCGCTGCTACTTCTGTGACATGGCTCCTCTCCTACATGGACCCAGTTGTATGGCAAGAATGCACAACCTTCTGGCACTGCTGTACCTCCTTCTTGGGCTAATTAGCTTCGAGGAACGGATCATGGATGCCCTAGGGCAGCGTTCCCAACCTTTCCCTGACTGCTTTTGCCTCTGGCCCTTCATCTCCCCTGACTCTGCTTTTGCCTCTGGCCCTTTATCTCCCCTGACTCTGCTTTTGCCTCTGGCCCTTCATCTCCCCTGACTCTGCTTTTGCCTCTGGCCCTTTATCTCCCCTGACTCTGCTTTTGCCTCTGGCCCTTTATCTCCCCTGACTCTGCTTTTGCCTCTGGCCCTTTATCTCCCCCTTGGCACAGCTTCGGCTCCCTGTCCCCTCGGATCCTCCCCTCCTCAGCCGTGTTCGATCGAGAACCTCTCTCCAGTCCGTGATCTTGTAAGACAGGGTCTGGAGGCCATCAAAACATTCCTTCTTTCCGCCATGGTGGAGATTCCCCAGCCAAATACTGTCTCTGCCAACCCCTTTGACAGTATGAGGCCCCTCGTCTCCTCGCTCCTGGGAGAGCTCTACAAGAAGCGTAGGTAGCAAGACAGGGAGTTACGCTCCCTTTTTGCAGCATGGCAGGGGAAATGTAAGGGTGCCTCGCTCTCTAGTTCCTCTCAACCTGCTAGCTCGGGGGGGCTTGCCAGGTGGGCTCGTTTCTCTGCTGCCGTTTCTCGCAGTCATGTCTTTCTAGGCTTCAGTCAACTTCCAGTAGCTCCTGGCATTATCCCTGACGCACACCACCCCCCCCCCCCCTCCCCCCACCCCCCCCACCCCTCCTCCTCTTCAGTGATGGACCAGGCCCATTCAGCCTTTTGCACCACTGTCGGTCTCACTCCCCTGCCATCCATTTCTCGCTATGGAGGAGGCAGCCAGGGATCACTGGTCCTGTGTGTCGGCAGTGGACTCCTTGGCCCCACGAACTCGGCCCTTCAAGGACTCCTTACCAAACCCGATCTGGTGACGGGGGGCCTTTGGGTGCCTGGCACACATTTCCCTTATTACTGGGGCTGTTTGAAGAATTTTCTTCGCTTGAGTTGTTAAACCAATGGTGGGCAAAAATGGTCGCATTATACACAAAAATAACACCATTGGTGAACCTCGCAGCTCTAGCCGAGAAACAGCCACCACCACCCCCCAAACAAACAAACAAAACAACAACAAAAGATAAACACATTGACAGGTTTGAACGACCAGGTCGAACAGTCCAACTGAGTGGTCAGTTTAAAAAGGATCTCGTGTCACACTGCCGTAGTGGAATCAGTGGAGGCCAGTACAACCCATTTGCCGTGACTAGAATCCGTTTGCCCCGCTTGAGGAAAGAAGTCAGCCGGTACACACACTGCAGTCTGTGTATAGCACGTGTGTGTGATCTCCGTGTGCAAGATGACATTTGATGGTCAGGAAGGAGAGAGAGAGAGAGAAGGCGACAGTTATCTTAACAGCTAACTAGGGAAATCGTATATCAAGACTTGTGTGCAATGAAGGAGATCTAAGTTAAGCTGAGTGGGTGGTGAGGGAGGACATTACCTCGACTGGAAAACCTCAATTCACCAGCTAAGCTAACTTAAAAATAACAAGGCACAGAGCAAATCTAGGGATAAAACAGGTCTAGTTTTTTTAACCCAGTCTTACCGCCCACTCATCCCATTTCCTGTCGCCCCTTCCTCCCCCCCTCCTTCCCCTCTCCCGGACATGATCTTTTACTGCCACTTTTCCCTTTCCATCTTCCCGGCCTTCCTTCATCTCTGTCTGTCGCGTTCCTCCTCTCCTCTCCCCTGTCTGTCTTTTCTTCTGCCCTGTGTGTCCCTCTGTCTTTTTCTCGCTCTGTCCTCTCTCTCTCCTCTCTCCTTGCTCTGTCTCTCTCTTTCTTTCTCTCTTCTTTGTTCCTCTCTTTCTTTCCTCTCTCTCTCTCTCTCTCTCTCTTCTCTTCTCTCTCTCTCTCTCTCATTCTCTCTCTCTCTCTCTCTCTCTCTCTCTCCTCTCCTCTCTCTCTCTCCTCATCCTCCTCTCTCTCTCTGTAGAAATCGAGAATTTGTGAGTTCATTCCTCTTTAGAGCCCAAACTTGCCCCTCATCCACTAGACAGAGAATACTGGTCTGGATGCTAGTCTTGGACAAGACGATAGACCCAGGTTTTGTGTGCTACACACAGTACCTGTAAAAGAACCCACACTAACAGTAGTTGTCCTAGGCAAATTCTGTAGAAAAAAGCCATTCTCGTGGAAGTAAATGTTGGCATCTAGAGACAGAACAATAAACTTTAAAAAAAAAAAGGGTGGCACAGATTTTGTGGCCATGCTCTCTTCTTGCAGAGAACAGCCCGATTTTCCCGCAGTAAAATCTGCCAAGACTGAAAATGGTATTCAATTATTTCCAGTACCAGTTTCTCTCTCTCTCGTCATATGAGCAAAATTGTGTCGCGCTGCCGTTAAGTGCCTGACATGTCAGGCCCAGCGTATCCAACTTCGGTGTGTGATCAAGATGTGATGTCTCGATCCATCTCCCTCTCCCCCCCAAAAAAACCCCCAAACAACAACAAAACAACAACAAAAACGCACCCCCAAAACCCCAACCCACACATGACACCATTATTCTCGGCCTAACCAAGTCATAATTACATTGACAATCACAATATCCATTGACCATACCCAAGAGCTGCAGCTGATACCTCCCTGCTCCCCCCCCCCCCCCCCCCCCCCCCCCCCCCCTTTCTCCAAAGAATGCTGCCAGAAGTACAGGCAGATAGCTGAATGAAAAGTATAGTGCAGTGCATTCATTCGCCGGCAACCAAGTCTGTTTTTGTCTACTACCATTTTGGCTCTTTTCAGACCCCCCAGCCTGTACACATTGGCAAAAGCTTGACTGACAATCAACGCCACTCCTTCAGCCACGGCTTTCTTTCCCAGTGCATAAATTTGCATTTCAATCGGGAGGGGGGTGGGGTGGAGGTGGAGTGAGATAGGCAAACTGAGAAGGCTTTAGGCAAACTGAGAAGGCCTCTTCATTCATGTAGTATATGAGTGCAATACACAGTACATACTGAAACCAGCGTATACATGTGACTGCGTGTGATATTTCGGGGGGGGGGGGGGGGGGGGGGGGTGTACACACTCGCACATACACACTTGTACTGATAATGGTAAGACCACTGCTGTTGAAAAATATTCCATGTTTGTATATATCCCTACACACACCATGCATGCATCCACACAGACATATTTGCACGCGCGCACACACACACACACACACACACCACACACAGAGAGAGATCATGCCTCTTTAAAAGCTGTTGATAAAAGTAAGAAGGGGGAAAATGGAGGAGGGACATGTTGGGAGGGGAGGAGAACTGAGTAAGAGCTGACGTAGCATGCCAGATCGTGCTGTGCTCAAGTCCTCCCTCCTCCATTGACAAAACCTGGCCATTCATACACACGTCAGCAATTTTCTATGGGAGTGTATCTGTGTCAAAAGCCAGAAATGGTAAAATCCGTCAGCCCAAACAGGGAACAAAAAAGGTAGAAGTGTACTGCTGAGTACAAAGTACCATCATCCAGTGCAAAAGTACTGTAACTCATCACAAGTTTAGTTTATGTCATGAGCAATAGCATAGCAATTTTCACCCTAAAAAATGCTTGGTCCACGATGTTATTACTTGTCCTGAGTTAAATTTAGATGGGAAGGGGTGCTTTTGTTGCCCTTTAGGCTATTGGACTTGGTCCACAACCAAATGTATCTATTTCGAATACAAATCTTGGAATATGAAACATCAATCAATCATTCCAGGGAAACAGCAACAATGTATCAAAAGTGTCATTATTTTATCATATATATGAATGTAAAGGTATTGTTTGATCATGAAAACGGCAAAAAAGAATAAATATATTGATATAAAGGTATTGAATCGTTTTTGACACCTGTAGCCTGTCATGAACAAAAGCTACAGATTGATACAATTTCCTGATGAACAGATTTAATTTTGGTAGATTGATACAATTTCCTGATGAACAGATTTAATTTTGGTTTTTTGACCGATTTGTTTTGCAAAGCATATAGAAATGAAGTGAAAACAGTACTTTCTTCTCGTAGGATGGTTCTTGGCAGCCATCAGTCTTGAAAAACTATGGAGTTGCACTCGAGGTGTTAATTCTTATGTGTGATGGTAGAACATGCCATTTTTTAAGATTAATGAAAATTACTGCATTTATTTTCTTTGTCGCTCATGGTTTTAGACATGTAGCATCTAAAGCATCCAAATGGATTGTTTCAGATGACACAGGCCGAAAGTAGCTTTAGTGTACACAATGTTTATAATGGCAAACAGTACTAATTATGACTTTTGACACAGTTCTTTTGCCATACAATGTTTGGCCCCCAAGGCAGCCATTTATCCACACTGTTGATTGAATAAATAAATGAAAAAATAAAGAAATGCCTGGTATCGTTACCTCTCATTGCCAGTGCCAGTTTGAGAAAAAAAAAAAAATGATAACTGAATGAGAATAGAAGCTATTGTCCAGTGTTTATCTGTTTATGACAAAACTCTCCTACTACCTTCCTTACCTCCCCCCCACTCCTCCTCTTAACCCCCCCCCCCCCCCCCCCCTCCCTCCAGTTCTCCTCTTCCCCTCTTAATATTTAAGGTGTGATCGGATTTAAGGTGAGATATATTTTGCCACTTGGAACTAGGAGACAAGTGTAGTGTATGTAAACAGTTTTAAATTCTGAGGCTTCCTTGATTGACTGAAGAGTTTCCATTTATAAAGTTAAAACGGGTTCACTTTGGCCTTCCAGGTGCAACTCTCTTCCCCTCTCGCTGTCTCTGTCTCTCTCTCCCATTTTTGCCCCTCAGTGTATTGTTGCCTAAGGCCGATGTACATTAAACAATTTCAGAGTTCTCTCTCTCTCTCTCTCTCTCTCTCTCTCTCTCTCTCTCTCTCCTCTCTCTCTCTCTCTCTCTCTCTCTCTCTCTCTCTCTCTCTCCCTCCCTCCTCCAACCCCCTGCCCTTCCTACTCCTCCTGATGGCTTGTGAAGATCATACACGAACCCCCACTCTGGTCCAGGCTGTAAGCTTTATCAGTTATTGACCTGAAGTAAGCAAAGTGCCAAGGCCAACATTACAATGGTGCTATACTTTTTATAGAAGGTTGTGTTGAGACCACCTCCATTCATGACAAACTCCTCGCATAACTGGTACCGCCTGTACTCTTCAGTAAAAGGGAAAAGTTGTCTCAAGGCGGAGTAAGGCTGCCACTATCAATATGTCGAGGTGCTTGAAAACAGCTAGCTGTGCATGCAGACTTCTTATCCGGTGTGTACAGTTTACGATCTTGGAAGTTCTACTTCTGGTTGTGATGAGTGAGATGAGGGAATCCTCAACAATAACACACCAGGTCCCACCGCAGCCCTTGTCTGTCTGTATGCATGCATATATGAATACATGAGTATATATATCTCTCTTCTTATGTATGCTATGATGTGTTGTTGGGTTTTTTTCCCTAAGTGTCTCTGTCTCTTAATCTCTTTGTGTTTGTTCCCTCTCTCTGTCTTTCTCCCACCCCCTCCCTCCCTCCCTCTCTCCCTCCCTCCCTCCCTCTCTCCCTCCTCAAATACTCAACGACCAACACCCTCTCCTAATCGACTCTTCTCTTTCTGTGTGTGTGTGTGTGTGCAGGCGATGATGGGCTGTTAGCTGGTTGTCGCAACGGGTTGGAAGGCAATTTGGACGCAGGGGCTGGAGGGCCTGGAGCAGAGTCGGCGTTGTCTGGGGGCCTGAAGGAGCTGCCCTCGCGGTCCCTGAAGACGGACAGGGTGAAGGATCGGCAGGAGCTGGGCCACATCCTCTCCATGGACAAGGAGCACCTCCTCAGTCTGCAGCAGGCCAGGAAGACGGCCACCATCAGCACACAGACGTGAGTTGACCTAGGAGATATATCATATGTATATGTGTTCTTGTTGTTGCCGAGGTGGTGATGGTCCATCGTTGAGAGAGTGGATGGGGGAAGGTGGAGGGTGGGAAGGGATGTGGAGTGGAAGTAGGTGGTGGTGGGGGTGGGGGGTGCATTTGGGGGAGAAGGGAGGCAATGGGGTGGTGGTGGTGTGCGTGTGTGTGTGTGTGTGTACATGTGTGGTGAAGGGGAGGGGAAAGAGAGTGAAGATGCTTGAGAGTGAGGATGCTTAAAAAAAAGGTTGTATGCATGTGTTGTGTGTGTTGGGGAAGGGGGAAATTGTGGGGGTGTGGAATGTGGGGGGAGGGGGGGGGGGGCAGGAGTGGTGGTGGTGGTGGTGTATCTATCGCTGTAGGGTTTTGGCTGGTGTAAAATCTGTCTAGGGATATATTTATTCACATCAGCATCATCACATGTTTATTTGTTCATTTTTAGTTTTGTCAGTGTCATTTGTTAAGATTGTCCTTTTATGCCTTTCTCAACTCCATGCAAACAGGGTTTTTTTCCCTCCTTAATTAGCATTGCAAATCTTAATATTTTGGGCTAAGCAACAACACCTGTGCTTCCTAGCACAAATCAACACCACACACACACACACACACACACACACACACACACACACACACTTGACACAAACTACTGACAGTCACACTCACATTTTTCATGCACACACACTCACGAACATAAAAATACACTGACACGATGATATGTGTATCTATACAAACCACCATCACCACCACTTCTACCAATACCTACACTATCGAAATCTTTTAACAAAATCATATTATAAAATAAATGTGAACCTGTCAAAACAAACTAAACATTTGAAATGGAAAAAAACTATAATTATAATGACAGCAACTAGCTGATAAAACCTACCTTTTTAGAAACCTTACTCAATTATAACAGAATCTGTACTGTTTAAAGTTGTATATGATTAGTATTCTTTTATATTCCTGCAGAGGCCTTATGTGCAATATTACTGAAAAGGAACTTATCTAAACTGTCTTTAGTTTTGCACTATTCAACCCCCCCACTGGAACATTTTTCATAAAAATGCACTCCCTCCTCTGACAGCAGGGAGTAAGAACCATTTTTTCCCTTCTCAAATCTCCCCACTCCTCTGGCTATTTTAATTCGCATTCCAAAGCTGGCAGACATTTTTAGCTTCACCTGCTTGGGGATCCAGGTAACGGAAGAAAAGAACAGGGAGAGCTGACAATGTGGGGTCTAAATATACTCCAGCTGAAGGCGAAGTTTGGTCCAATTTGTCTTCAGTGTTGTCATTTGCTTGGTCACTCTTTCTGAGTTTGGAGCGGCTGGTCTGTGGGAATGCCAGCGTAGCGTGGTTTTTGTGGAGTGTTTATACCACCTTCCCCTTTCTGACGTCAGCTTTATAGGCATTCAGACATATAAATATGGGTTTATATGCACATGCTGTTTGTTCACTGTGCTTGATATCTTGAGCGAGAATGTTCATGTGTAGTGATGAAAAGGAAGGAATGTGGTCATTATTGAATAAAGATAGGAAAAGTTCCTTTTTTCTGAAAACAAATAAATTAAAGATTTTTTTAAACTAGATTTTTTTTGTTGGGGGGGGGGGGGGGGGGGGTATTCTTTTTCTTTAGAGGGGTATACTGGATTGTCTGTGTGTGTGTTGGGAAGGAAAGGGTGGTAGTGGAAATGTCACTGTTGTTTTTTGGGGGATGCTTTTTTTTCATACCTTTATGTACACGGTTGTGGTTGTTTCTCATAGATCTTATGAACAATCAATCATCTGACCAGCCCTTGTGATGTAGACACAGAACAATCGCCGCATATTGTGCGTCATTTGTTCGAACGGTGGTTCAACAAACACAACTCGCCTGAGAACAAGAGCTAGAAGAACACAGTAGTTTTCTTCGCGCTGTGCCATCGCCAGCAGGTTGTGTCTAAGTATGTTCCCAGAACTTTCTAGACAGGAGCACAAGCGCATCTTCACTGCTGGGGGACAATAACTGAATTATTTCCTCACGATCCCATTATCTATTCTTGCCAAGTGTGAAATCAGCATATGGGGGATGGGATGCGCAGCTGTCAAACAGCTGTGGGAGAATTAAAACTACAGACAGAACCCTACAAGCGAAAAATGAGGTGTGAAAAGCGAAGGGGACATATTTAGAACCTAGGCATTAAATTACTGCTGTTAGTTGCCTGTGGAAGGAGACAAATTTAGGACCAAGCATAAAACTTGGGGCTATTAGCCATGTGTTGAAGTAGACAAAATTAGATAAAAAGAAATTACGGCGCTAGTCATCGTCATAATCCTTGACATGCAGTGCTGATTAAGAAGGGGGTGAAAGTTTGCTTAAAAAAAAAATTGTGATACATTAGGGTCTGTGACATGTACAACATAAATTGTAAGAATATAGTCTAAGCAATGCTTAAACTTGCTCTCCTTCTCCCCCCATCTCCTGTCTGTCTGTCTTCCTGTCTGCTTCTCGTCTCTCTCTCTCTCTCTCTCTCCCCTCTCTCTCTCTCTCTCTCTCTCTCTCTTCTATATATATATATTATATATATATATATATATATATATATATATATAGTGTGTGTGTGTGTGTGCGACGCATTAACACTGGAGTTTTATTCGAATACAACTTTACTTTTGTTTGTATTCATGAGGTGCATGTGTGGGATGAGAAACGATCCCCATGAATACATACATGTATGCTGTCACTCTGTTATGAATCATTGGCGATGTTTGTGATTGGGATGGATTTGGGCTGCCCTGCAGGCAGTGCTCAGCTTCTTGCACCTGAGGATTGGCCCTGTTTAGAAGCTTTGTCCGTGACTGATGTCAGCAAGGGTCAAGGCCTACATTAAAATGCTGTAACCCTTTGAGATGCGATGTTGAGATTGTCGTCATCCATGTCAGCTCTTTAGCAACAAAATCCTGTACTCTTCATGTCGGGAGTGTAAAGAAAATCCTCTGAAGTCAGAGTATGGCGCCCTGTTGACGTGGTACTTGAAAACAGCTGTAATGCTAACATCACACCTGCAGCACTTGATTTCCAGGTCGAATTTGTGAGACATAAAAGTGCATATTGTGGGCAACCCCCAGGGTGGTAAGCTGGGGAATGCACGATAACACCTGACAAGCACACTACATTTAGCCTTACGTTTTTCTGTGTTCATCTGAACCATTGGGATGGGGTAGGGGACTTATGTAGCATAAATACTGAGAACACCAAGAAACAAAAACTAATTCAAGACTAGAAACCATGAAAACTTAAACAATTTCTTGCACATTTAAAGAAACGAACAAACAAAAAATTGAGAGAGAGAGAGGGAAAAAAAGTGGGGGTGGGGGATGGATTACTAGGAGGGGAAGGGGATACTGAATATGATTATACACCTGTGCTGTTAGCAGGTGCATGGTCGGTGGAAACAGATCAACTTGAGTGTGAGGTTGAAGCGGCATATGGCTACACAGGCCAGTGTTGGCAAGAAAAACACGAGAGATAATTGAACTTGTGAAACACAATCGCCGTCACGACAGACACCACAGACAGAAAGGAGGGGGGGGGGGGGGGGGTGAAGTCTGATATCTTAATCTATAGTTTAAAGTCATTTCCTTAAACATCTCTTTTTACATGGAGAGAGACGGGAACAGAGGAAGGCAGACGGCGGTAGACAGACACTGACACACATTTTTTTACCCACAGTTTTGGTTTGTTTTTGTTTTTTTAATCAAGAAAGCCAGACAGACAGAAGAAACATCATAGACATGGAGACAGATTTGATCGTGTACAGTATATAACTCGATGACATACAGACAGACAGAGACAGGAAGGCAGACAGACAGACAGACAGAAGAGTCCCAACGCATGTGGTGTCGTTAAATGGATTCCTTGTAGCCAACTGGATTAACTAACCGGTCAGAAAGTAACTTTAAATCATTTTAAAACTGCTCAGCACATCATTTTCTATCGAGTTTCATGAAAACACGACCCAAAGTAACAGCATTATTAGAAAGATATTACATAAATTACAATCTCATTCAAGACTGAGAGTGTAGAAAAAGTACTCCATAACTTTTCCAGGAAGATCTGTTTGTCTTTACCCGATTTACACACTCCAAAGGACGAGACAAATTGTCATATTTGGGAATCGTTTCTCTTGCCGTTTGCGGTGTCTGTCTGTATATTGGCAGCCCATGAAGGCGTTGTTGTTTTGTTTCGTCTTCATGAAGTTTCCAGACCCAGGGTGGGGTTATTATCTAGGTTGAGCCTGTCCACTTTACGACAGTAACAACGTAAGGACATAAGAAAACGTACCCTATACTAGGCTAGCATGAGTAGTATAGTAGTACAGACAGCAGGCTTGGCTCCTCGGAAGGCGTTCAGACATAGACCGCCTGCCTCTTCCCTCTCTCTCTCTCTCGACTTGCGTCAGGGGCTAAAAACGAACCAGGGCGGCAGCAGAGGCGGCAACAGGTCGCCGTGTCCTGGCCCTACTACTGATGTCTGGAATAGAAACACCTGACATACAGCCCCGCCTTCTCTCCTTCCCTCCCTTTCTCCTTCTTTCCCCCTCCATCCCTCTCCCCCTCTCATCTTTTCGCCCTTTCTACACTACACTAGGCTGCATCTCTCATTCCCTTGCTTTTTCACCTAGGCCTAATCGGTTATCTTGTGTCTCAGTCTCAGTCTTTTCTGTCACACTGAATTTCCAGTCGAGCAACAATCCAACAGTGTGTCTTCTCTCTCTCTCTCTCTCCCTTCTCCCCCCCCCCCCCCCCCCCCTCTCTCTCTCTCAAAACAAAAACGGGGGGGGGGGGGACAAAAGAAGAAACCCCTAGCAAACAAAACAAAACATCATTGCTGATGCCACAACCCACCTGTGTGTGTGTTGATGTAGCAGCAATACCTCTGCCAGTCCAGCCCTGTTTTTGTTGTTTTGTTTCTTTTTCTTCGTCGTCGTCGTCGTCTTCTTGACTTCTTTTTCGTCTACTACTACTACTATTACTACTACTTCTTCCTCGTCGTCGTCTTCTTCTTCTTCTTACTTCTTCGTTTCTCCTCCTCATTTCGTCTCTCCCTCCCTTCCTCTCCTCTCCTTTTTCTTCTTCCTCCTCTCCTCTCTGTTTTTCTTTCTCACTTTGTTCTGTTTTTTCATGTGCTTTCGTGTGTTGCTGGTGTCTTTCTTCTGTTAACGTCTTTTCATTGCAACATGAGTGATATTAAACTACTGTGTGTTGTTTAGTGTTTGTTTGTCTTGTTTTGTGTGTGTGTGTTTGTGTGTGTGTGCGCGCGTGCGTGCTGCACATTCCCTTCCTCCCATTTTCTTGGCTTGCTTTTCTTTTCTTATTTCTTTGTGTGTTCTTCTGTCTTTTGTCCTATTGTTTCTTTCTTCCCTCCACCAATTCCAAGACGTCATCCAAGTTGGTGCTGGTTTACATTCTCTTGTTCTTTTTTCTTTTTCTTTTCTTTTTTTTTCTTTTCTTGTCTGTGCTTCTTTCTTTTTTTGCCCCCTTTCTTCATTTCTGTTTTCGAATTCTCTGTTCTTTTCGTGTTCCTTCTTTCTGTCTGCCTGTCTGGTCCCCTTCCCCCTGTCTCTCTGTTTTCGTTCTTTTCTTCACTTTCTTTGATTTTCTTTCTTTCTTCTTCTTCTTCTTCTTCTTCGTCTTCTTCTTCCTTCCCCCCCCCCCCCCCCTCTCCTCTCTCACACAATATATTATAAGATTTTTTTCCCCATGTGATGTGAATTTGTTTGCATTTTTCTCACAGCTGCACTTGTATTCCTGTCATTATTCATTGACTTGATCAGTATCCCCCTTCATGTATGGGCCAATGGCCTCTTTATGGAGAACTCTCTCTGCTCTCTCTCTCTCTCTCTCTCTCTCTCTCTCTCTCTCTCTCTCTCTCTCTCTCTC
>CM054146.1:8012232-8147232 GCA_028751875.1 Rapana venosa
TGCGCGCGTGCGTGTGTGTGTTCATTGGTTTGTGTGTATGCGTGTATCTCTCTCACTTCTCTCTCCTCTCCTTTGCCCCCCCCCCCCCCCCTTATCTTTGTTTCTCAGAGGAGAGATGGGGATGCGAAGGAGGTATGTTTCTGATGTACAAGCTGTATTATTCTCACTCAGTGAGAAGGACTTGAAATTTATTTTGTAAAAGAACCTCTCTTCAACAGGCAGCCAGAAGTGAGGAGCAAACCTGATGTGGTCTGCACCAGATGGAACAGCTATTATTGTCTGTGTGTGTGTGTGTAACGAAAGTTACATATGATAGGGGACATGAGCCAATAACTGAATAAGACATCAAAGACATGATTCAGGCTATAGGAAAAAAAAACACCACATTAAGAATAAAACAACCATTCAAGAATTCAAATAAATGCTGAACAATTCTCTCTCTCTCTCTCTCTCTCTCTCTCTCTCTCTCTCTCTCTCGGGGACGACGTGACGGGACGAGAACTGAACGGGTGTGCTGTTAGTAAGCTGCTGCAAATTTTTGCATTTTAGCTTCAAAATGTCAGTTACTGGCCTTCCAGCAACTGTAATAACAACTTTAAACGCCCTGCTGATCGACAACGTCGTATCGAGTTGGAAAGTCGCGGGGGAGAGCGGCAGCGTTGTGTTCGTCTTGCGAATGAAGCCAGCTGACAAGTCAGTGTCAACAGAAATGGCGGACCTGGTGCTGAACTCCCGTGTTCAGTACTATCACAAAAAGCCCCCATGTCAAATCCGTCGCGATGTTCAAAGAAGCAGACAACACCAAGAAAGACAGGCAAGTCGCCAATGTGACAATGACAGTGTCTTGGAAGAGCCAGTCTTGTGTAACATTGACTCCCTGCTCGATGTGGAAACAGAAGGAAAACAAACCAGTGTGTACACAGAACTGTGTATCAGCAGTGAATTGAATGCCTCGACCACACCAGATTCACTTGATCTACTGTGTGATCCAGCAACAGACAGCAAGATGGTGTGTCTTCTGAGGCGTCTGATGTGCAGGAAGAGCTGACAGTTGGCTGCACAGTGGATGACTCTGATACTGGTATTGTGAAACAGTATGTGTCTACTCTAACTGACAAACATGTGCAGCGTCGATTAAGGGACAGCAAGAGAAACACACAGTTTCGAAAGGTGGTGGTACATAGTTCGGTTGATCAAAACATTGTGATGTGTGAATCAGATGACATCACCCTGGAATACTCTTGGAATGGAGATCCTGGCGAGGAATTTAAGTGTGTGTTCTGGTATATCAAGCAAGAAGAGAAAAACATGTTGCCAGAAGAACGTGTCAGGCTTGCCAGACTTTGTAAAGGGAAACAGTGTACTAACACACAACACACAGCAACAGTGGTGGCAGTGCTGAGCAGGAGTTACATCATCTTCGGGACCTGATCCGGTCTTACATGGGCTGACTTCACTGGCTGTAGACTGGAAAAGGAAAGGCTGGTTTGAAAATTGAGACACAGACAATAATGTATCCAATCTTGATGTACATACCACTACTGCCATGGTTTCCATGTCATTGTAATCGCGTCGCGTTCGATATCGTTGTTACTGCACCGCAGTGCTATATGGCTTGATTGCTAAATAGCAATAAAATTGTGTCAATTGTGTGTGTGTCTCTCCTCTCTCTCTCTCTCTCTCTCTCTCTCTCTCTCTCTCTCTCTCTCTTTGTTGTTTTTGTCTCCTGTTTTGTTTTGTTGTTGTTGCTTTTGTTTATTGTTATCGTTGTTTTTAATTAGTTTTTTCCATATTGATTTAACCCGATAAAGGCGGGGACTGGATGTAAAGCATTTGAGTGCTTATCCATTATTCTCGAAATAAAATAATTGGACTTGACTCTCTGTTAAATACTACATGTAACACAATTTTGCAAAGGGACGTATTTTGCCTCCATTGGAAGCACATGATTGCTTTGATATATATATATATATATATATATATATATATATATATATATATATATATATATATATATATATATGGCTGCCTAGTCCTAGTTTGTACAGAAAATGAGGTTGAACTGGGGAGGGGTGTACAACGAAATATCTGTTCACAGCTCTTCCCTAGTCCTACGGAATTTTCCAATTTTAGCACAGCTGCGCTGTGAATGGCTACTCCTTTCTCGTATGCGCATGCGCTCAATTTACAAAATGGCAGTCAATGAAACAGCGGCGCATGAGAATAGAAAAACAATAAGACCTGAAGCCAAATCTACTCTTATTTTGAGGAGAATAGCTCAAAGATTTCACTCAGAACGCATACAGAAACGAGCCCAGTATATAAGGCAAGTCAGCTATGCCGGCACTTGCATATTTTCCACAGCTCGCAGTGGACGGTTTGACTACTGAAGTTCCTGGCTCACTGCAGACTTGATTCGAAGATTCTCGCTTTATTTAAAAAATAAATAGATAATTACTATGTGGAGAGGGGGATAGACGTACTTTTTAAGCCTGAGTTAGGCTTCCATTCGGCCTGCATTGACGATATGTGACTTGTACCTGTATTCATTACGAATCTCTCTCTCTCTCTCTCTCACACACACACACACCACACACACACAGAGTTTTAGTACCATGTAACCAGCTGGGCCTTTGATAAGGCAAGGAGACAGTGCTAACATCAGATGAAATTTGAGGGATTGTGTAGTTTGTTGGCTTTGATATTTAAAATCACTTTAATCAGAGACACTTGTTTCAGTTTTCACCTTCCTTGATATTTGAAGGGGACGGGATAGCTCAGTGGTCGGAGCACTCGCTTTCCCCCAGCCAAGTTAAGCAGCGTCGAGCGTGGTTACCAGTTGGATGGGTGACCGTTTGCGCGCCTTGGCTTCAGTACAGTTCACCCAGCTGTAAATGGGTACCTGCCCTCTTTAGGGTCAGGGAAGGTAAAGCAGCGAGGGAGAGGAGATGGGCGCCGCCCTCAATATGCTGGCCCTAGAGAAGTGAGGTCTCTGACGCCTCGCTCCCCTACGACCTTATAGGTTATGGGACTCCTTTACCTTTACCTTTTGATATTTGAAAGCATGGAGACTTTCAGTTTCATCACACCTTGAACCTTGAACTTTTTAAACTTTGTGTGTGTGAGGATTTAATTCATTGTGCCTTGTGGTATCAATGAGACGTTCTACTCCATAATTGCATAAATAGAATCATTAGAATGGCTTAAATGTGTGTAAATGTCCATCACACAGTTTTAGACAAGAAGACTTTGCTTATTTGAGTTTGAGATTAGTTTATCAAAAGAAAAAAAGGTGTATGCAGGTTGATACTTAGTAACTTACAGAACTTTTGATACTCTGCGATAACCCGTTTAGTCCCTAAATTCAGATTTAAAGGCCCTAATTTTGTTTCCATCAAGTCTGTATGAACCCTGTTATTAGACACCAATTTCCATCACTGAAGTCAGAATGTGGCTACCTATATGGGGCCGGGAGGGGGGACTGTCACATGGGCCAAAATCTCACCATTGGTGAACCTTGGCTCTACCTGTAGTAAAGGGACCACCCCCCCCCACACACACACACACCCACCCACCCAAAAAAACAACCCCAAGAGTGCAGCTGCACTGCAGTCTCAGTGGACCAGCCCTACAGCAGCAGAGTGCAATGTGCACTGGGTCATCATAGTAAAATCATCGTGAATATATATCTTTTTTGTTTAAAGCCTATTTCTTGTGAACCTCTGGCGTTGTGTGGAGGAACGAATACCTATTGTGTGTGCATTAAAGTGTACACTGCATAACAAGAAATAATTATGTTGTGAAATTACATAATTGCTTTAATATTAAGTGGTAAATGGACTGCTGGGCTTATGATTCTTATACAATACATATAACAAATACAATAACAAAACAATTCATTCAATAATCACAAATAAACAGGGACAAACAGGTACACACAAATTTTTATCCCAACATAGCATCCAATGTAATATATAATCTAAATGAACCACTGAACTATACATGGCACTGTCACAGTGACGGTCATGGAATATATATTATACATACAGATGACATTTCTTCCCATGTCTGGTAAGTTCCTGCACTTTTCTACACTACTTTATGTATGTGTACAGAATGTTGGCACTTCACTCTGTGGCTTGTGGCTCATCTAAGTCATCTTATGTAAACAGTTGATGTTTACCATAGCTGTACTGGCAGTACCAAGGCCACACCCCTCCCCTGCTGCTCCCCCACCCCTTGCAGCTGGTTGACCTCTCTCCTCAAGTGGCACAGAGTTAGTACCGTGAGGCTCCAAGTTCTCACAATCACTAGTGAAAATACAGCCTTCGTTGGCAACGTCATAACTCATTAAAAAGTTAAGTTGCTTCTTCAGCAGCGAAAGTCTGATGTAGTCACGTATCAAAGAAGCCACACTACAAGCATGTGACACACACAACAACAACAAACACACCAAAAGTGCACAATTCATATGCAAATCATCTATGAATGCCAACAAGCTAAAACGATGACGTGAGAATAGAGCAGAATAATAATGTATGGAATTTATATAGCACTGAATCTTTTAAAGCAACAAATCAAAGCGCTCAGATGACTTTTTTTTTATATCGAAGATAATGGAATAAGCACTTATGTGCTTTTTTACATCCAGTCCCCGTGTGTATGCGGTTTTGTAAATTTTGTCATCTGTTCCCACCGGCACACAATGGCCTACTCTTTCGAAAGGCGGAACAGGATTTAACAAGTGCGCAAGATGTTCTGCATGCATTCGCAAACGGGGCGTCGGTTTATAGTCTCATCCAAAGGACATTGACATTCAGTTTTTGTCAAAATGGGAAGAAAGGGCGAGGCTAGGAATCGAACCCAGAACCTCACGGTTTACTTGTTGGCAGGCAAACGTCTTAACCATCCTGCCACCTTCCTAGAATGGGAGGGTGAAAATAATTGCTGCAGTATGGATAAATCTGTAACCTATCCACAGGAGATAATTTGTGTGGTATGGGTTAATCCGTACCCCTGGTAGAAAAAGTATGTTCTTTCGAGCCAGAAGGCCCATAGATTCGGAGCTTATCCCGGTTTCTGTAGCGTTAAGCGAACTGATGGTTTTTCACCACCCCTGTGACAGGACGCTAGTCTGTCGCCAGATACTTCCCCAGCAGAGCTGGTACCCACTTGTACACCTGGGTGGAGTGAGGAAAATAGGAGTAAAGTGTCTTTCCCAAGGACACAACACCGAGCTGAGCGGGGATCGAACCCGCGACCTCTGGATCACGAGTTGACCGCCTAAACCACTCGACCACGGTGCCTCCCTACCCTTGGTAGAAAGTGTTAACTTATTCCCTTCTGGCTACTTTTTTTACTAAGTGTATCTCTATATACTGGCCGTTTGTGTTTATTACTATATGTTACAAATTCATTTAACTAAAACTATACTCAACAGAAGTACATGAAATTTTTAGGGTTTATTGTTTACATGTAGGTGGAAGGTCTAAGTAGAAAACCAGCTGCCTTCTTTTTTTTTTAAAACAAAAGTTGACATCATTGAGCTAAAAAAAACAACCCCAACAACAACAACAAACATCAAAACAAACTTGGAAGGTCAAATCCTTCGATCTCCGTGGTTCATGGGCAAGTGTTGTGCATGAGACCATAGGGATCGCAGTGGATCATAGTGACTGAGTTAAGACTGTTTGACCTAACCCCATGAAGGTGTGGGTTTGAATCTCAGCAGTGTCTTGTGAATTGAAGGTGGGGATTTTTACAATCTCTCAGGTCAACTTCAAGTGTAGACCTGCCAGTTCTTAGTTAATTCCATTTGTGTACATGAATACACATGCAGAAGATCAAGTAAATGCACATCAAAGATCCTGTAATTCATGTCAGCATTCAATGGGGTACAGAAACACAACATACCCAGCATACACCTCCTAAGTCAGAATGCAGCTACCTTCATGCTGGGCAAAAATGCTTGCATATATAATGCAAAATCTCGGAGCTGAAGCCAAGGAACAACAACAAATCGAATCTGATTTTTATTTTGTTCTGCACATTCTTGTTTTTCTCCTCATCTTCCACATCTTTCTTTTATTCCTTCTTCCTCCTCCCTCTTGAAGTCTTTTTCTCCTCTTCTCTCTCTCTTTCTAATCCCCCCTCCCCATCCCAAATCTCTCTTTCTTGAGGCTGTATATGGTAAGCACATGTGTAAGGTGAGTGGGTGGGGGACAGCTACTAAAATCCTTTGTAGGTGTGTAAACATGTACACTTTCAGTCTTCGTGTGTGAGAGAAAGAGAGAATGTGTGTATACATATGCGTGCACATTTGACTGAGAAAGCCAGACAAATGGACTGAGACTGACAAGAGCTTAAACCGTACAACAGACGCACGCAAACAGCAAGTTGACGTGTTGGGGGATTGCGTCAAGGCAAGAAGATACCAGGTAGGAGAACTTGTACGTCAGCAGAGGCAGCTCATTGCAGACAATAAATTCTTGTGTCACTCACTGCTCTTTGCGATGCAGGTCACATAGGTACATTGTATGCAGAGCACAGCCTTTCCTGTACTAAGCTCCTGGCGTACTATTTTTACCACAGCCAGGGCTGTTTTTGCAGCAGTTTCTCAGATTCAAATGCTGGACCTTGTTTTTGTTGTTGGGTAGACTTGTTACGGGATGGCCTAGTGGTTAGTGTGTCATGCTTGTGGTGTGATGGTTTCTGAGGGTGCGGGTTCTTGTCTCCACTGAGTGTATGAGGGGATTTTTCCCTTTGGAGTAAACCTTGCTCTTCTAAGTCTTTTGGATGAGACTAAACAAAGGTCCCAAGCATGGAAGGATGCAGATCATGTTTCCGTTCCTAGTAACAGCAAACAACCCTGAAATAGAAGATTGGACTGTGAGATGTGTGTGTGTGTTGTCTATTTATGTAATGTATTGTGTCTGTGGTGTTCCTATGCATTGCGAATGTGTCTCTGCATGTGCTACTCAGTATACAGGTCACTGCTATTGTTTCCAGCAGTGCCGCTTCAGTTGTGAAGTTTCTATCTCACTTTGACTGCTCATCCCAGTCAGCAGCCATACTCAACGTGTCTCTCTCTCTGTTGCAGACAATACTCCAGCTTCAAAGGAGAGGCACCCCCATACCCAGGCCCTCCCCCAGGACCTCCCCCGGCCTATTTTGCACCTCATGACACCACCTACCCCAGCATGCCCAATAACTATCGCCCTCCTCGTACTCTCCCTCCCACTCCATACCCATCATCAGCCTCCAAGCACCTGGTCGACCTGTCCCGCCTTGCGCAGGAAAATTCTTCAGATGTTCAAAACGCTCCGCTCAATCTGTCCTTATCCAATGGCTCAAATGGTGTGACCTCCGCTTCGGCAGTGGAGAGGCAAGCTGCTCGACCGTCAGTTATCACCTGCTTGTCATCGTCATCATCATCGCCCTTGTCATCAAGTAGGGAGAGCAGTCCTCGCTGCCATGTGAACGGGTCGGGTTCCGGGAGTCATAACGGACGTGGTAGTCCTTGTGGGAGCAATTCAGCAGGTGAGGTGTGTGATGGGCTTGTGGGTTGGGTTTGGGCGCTTGTGAGGTGTTGTGTGGTGGTCAGGCTGTAAGAATGTGTTTGTGTGTGTGTGTGTATCTTTGTAAGTGGTATTTTGATGTATACATGTACTATTTGTATGTGTGTGTCAATGTGCCGGTGATTATGCCTACTGTGTCTGTGTTCCTATTCTTGTATAAAATTATATAAATATCTATGAGAGAATACTGTGTTCAGATCTTTGTTTATCATATAAAAAATGTACTTCCCCAGTAGTGATACACCTTTGATTGCACATGTTTTGTTTCCTGTACCAATGGACTAGTTTGGCTAAATGGGTAAAACTTGTGGACTCTAAGATTTAAGAATTGTGGTACATTCTTTATATGATTTTAAGGAGGGGGGGGGGGGGGGTGTAAACCCAGCTGTCCAGTGACTCGTTTGTCCAAACCACAAGCTTTAATGTAGCCAATCAGTCATGACCATTCACAAATGGTAGTGGGGGGAAAAGTGACAATATGAAAACAACAAAGACAAACCTTTAGATGTTGATTCATCATGATCCACACACCAAAAAAAAGATTCATCGTGATTATCAAACATCTTTAGACCTGTACACCTTACTCCCCTTCCCCCTTTCCCAAAGACAGAATGTACCTGAATGGTAGGGTTAAAAGTAGTCACAAAAATGTGAAAATTCACAAATGGTAAAGTTTGAAATTCTAGCCAAAGAAAAAAAAAAGCCTGTATATTTGTTATATTTGATTCTTGTTTCCAGTGATAACTTTGAAATTTTAACCAAGGAATAGGGCTGAAGGGGGGGGGGGGGCAAACTCAAGCCTGCATGGTTAAATTGCATTTGATTCTTGTTTTTGACATAAGCAATGATTCTGAAAGAACAACATGTGTACTCAACAGAATGCTATGTATCTTTGCTGGAAGCTTTGATGTATACATTTTGATGTTGTGTGTTGACAGTGTCAGACCCAGTCATTGAAGAGCATTTCCGTCGTTCTTTGGGAAGGAGCTACGAGGACTCCATACCTAACTCAGCACCTTCTGCATCCCCCACAGATCCTAACCTTGTCTCTGTCACAGGTATAATAATCTGTATGTCTTGATGATTCTGTTGGGGGGTTTGTGTGTGTATGTGTGCATGGTTTTTTGTTTTGTTTATTTGTTTTGTGTATCTTTGAACAGGACATGATAGCTTTAGTTACAATTCCTTGCTGAAAATGTGGACATCATTGGTTCAATCCCTGTGTGGACCTTTTTTTTTTTTAAAACAAATTAGTGAGGAGCTCTTTTTAGCATGCCTCAGTGACTTATTGTGGAGTTGAAAAAGAAAAAGAAATAAAAAAGAGTATCTTTAGTTTAAGAAAAGAATAAAGAAGTGTAGTTACCTGATATTAGTACTGCTTTTCTGTTTGTATGTTTTTGTTTTTTTTTTTTTTTTTTTAAATAGGAGGAAAGAGGGTGTTTCGATAAATTCTTATGTTCCACTCCCACCCCAATGTTCTTTGAAATCATGCTTGAAATCAATGCAGGTATAGTTGAAAAGCATATTGCTTTTCCAAAGCATATTTCCTGTTTTCTTTGTTCGGGGATATTTGGATATTTTGTGCCATTGTTTGAAAAGAAATGCGAGATGTAGTTGATAGATTTGCAAGAAAGAAGCACACAAGAAAACAAATAAAATAGCCATGTATGTTTCTATACTGTGCTGTCTGATAAGGAACGCATGTTTCATACGGTGTTGTCTGATATAGAATGTATGTTTAAACCAGTGTTGTTGTCTAATCACAGAATCAGTGGACGACCATTTCGCCAAAGCCTTGGGGGATTCGACCTGGAAGGCCATCAAGTCCCAGAACGACCCTTCCCAGGACGTCTTCACAGGCACTGTGGATGACCACTTTGCCAAGGCCCTGGGAGCCACCACCTGGCTGCGCATCAAGGCTGAGACCGAGCACTCAGAAAACATCAACAACAACAACAACAACAGCAGCAATGGATACAGTCCCAGTCGGCCCGCAGCCACCTCTCCCCCGAATTCCTCCCTCAGTGCCACTGTGGTGTCATGATGACCCCTGGCAGCATGGACACAGACTGAACAGTGTGGAAGAGAGTGGACACAAAGACAGCATGCATGTATGTGAGGAAAATAGAGGAAGTCATCTGTGTGTGAAAACAAGAGTGCTGAAAGTGTGATAATGGGTCTGAAGTGATGATTTCAGACAAGTAAGGGAAGAAGACAGTTACAAACTTAAACTGATGGGGGAAAAAAATGCTGGTGTGATGGTCAGAGTGTTTGGTCGTGGACTTGAGAAGAGGACTGGTATGTTAACCAGTGAAGAAAGGGTAACTGGAGAACTGAACTGTTGGCTTGATTTTTTTTTTTTTTAAAGAAGTAAAAAAACTAACATTGAAATGCAAAGAAAGCGACGAATGAAGGGGGTGATGCAAGAGAGTTAGGGTGCTAAGACTGGAGTGGTGATAAATAGAGTGAGGATTAGAGTGCTGAAAATGTGAGTGGTAGATGAATGGGTATTTGAGAGCTACAGAGGGAGTGAGAAAGAGAGGGGGGAAAAGAACGAATGGTGGAAGAGTGAGGAAAAGAGGTAAGCGTGAAAAATGAAGTAACAGGAACGTGAGAACTAAAGTGCTAAAAAATGATGTGCTTAAAGAGAGGTGATTAGAATGTCCAAACAAGAGTGCTGGAAGAATGGAGAATAGAGTGGTGGGGAAAATGAGATTTAAAAGAATGCAAGTTGGACTTTTGGGGATAAAACATAAATATGAATAAATAGAGTGCTTGAACTAGGGTGAAAGTTGGATTGATTTCTGAGTGCTACACAAGGACCAGGGAGTTGCTAGAATGCCAACAGAGTAAGGATTGGCATGCTGGGATGTGGACCGATGGATTGCAAAAGGAGTGAAGATGAGAGTTTAAGGGCATAAAGTAACGGCTACAAGCTAAGTACTAATACCGGGAGTGCAATGAACTAGATATACTACTGCCAGAGTGTGTGTGTGGAAAATAATCAACTGTTTGTAAGGGAGAGTGGTGTTTAGAGCACGAGTTAGATTGAGACCTGTGTGAAATGGTTTGCCACTAAAATGAAAAGAAGTGTGTTTTGTCTAGTGATAGATTGTATGAGAAAGTAGAAGACTAGTGCAATAGAGTTTAGAGAAACTGTCATCCAGGATTTAGAACTGAAATATACTTCATAGAACTCTCCATTTGTGTGATGAAGTTTCAGCAAATGTGCTGATCTGCATGTACCAGAAATCGAATACAGAAATGACAGATACAAAAGAGAAAAACAACAACCCCCAAACAATATATGCCTTGCCTGTAATGATGTGCTGTTCAATCATGAAACCTATTTGGGAAAAGATGTTTGTGAGAAAATGCCTGAAAAAGATCTGAGAGTTGTCAGAGTGCCAGACCTCATGATTGTAGAACATAATTATGTTGGCAGGAAGGAGGCAGTTTTCTCACAGCAGCTATAGCCTGTAGATGAAAGTGTCTATTATCATGATCATTGACCTCAGTGTATCAGTGACCACCCTGTCCTCGGCTGGTGCTTCGTATCTCTTCACTTGCCATCAGTGCTTAGACACACACAAACTATGGGCCGCGTGGGCTTCTGCAATGGAGAGAGTAAGGTGTGTTCATTGTTTGTCCCAGCTGAGCCATGCCATGTCTCCGGTGCCTGCCATAATTGCTTGAGAAAAAACGGGATCAGAGTTGGAGTTTACGGATGTGGATATTTTTGTTGAGGAAGCAGTCCTGGTTTTGTTGGTTTGATGTGGACTTCAGCCTGTGGGGCTGTTTGTTGCTTTGTTGACATCAATGTTTACAGCTGTGAGTGTTCTGTGTGTGTGTGGTGTGGTGATATTTTACTGACATGGAAGGGCATTGAAGTGAGGACTGTGAAGGAATGTCTTAGTAATGTGTGTGTGATGTTGATGTATTTCTTCTTTCGCTGAGGAAGGGCAGGGAGAGTTGAACATGCTGGGTATTCTATAAGATATATACTGTGTGTATAACATGACAAACAAAAACTTATTTTATAAACTATGTGTACAACATGACAACAAAAACTTAACAGTAAATGATGTAATTAAATTACAGTATAATCATGCAGGTGGTAGAGAACCTATAAATCTATATATTATATGCATCAAGATGCTCGTGAATGTGCACAGTTTGTAGATCTATGAAAAGCTGGATTAACCCTCTTGTCCCCGATCTGGCCGCAGCCGACAGTAACGGAGGCTGCCGCTAGATTCCAATACGACCGCAGCTGACAGTTGGTGCTGCCCACGTGGGCAGTACTTTTCCATCACACACAGATCTCGTGGTTTTCACACAGTGTGTCTGAAAATTGGTGGGGCGATGCAGGGAGGGTGTCAGACGGTGCCAGTAATAAATTTAGACCACTAACATGCGTGTAGTGGGGAGGGAAGGAAGAAATAACAGTCAGCGACCGGAACGCTTTTCAATGGTGCAGTGTGGCGAAAAAAATGGCGTTTTCTTTAGTAGCAGATGATTCATCTGATTAGCGAGACGATAAATTGAATGTTATTGTCTTGGAAGTAGAAATATTTGAACGAGAATTGTTAAGTGAGTCAGATATTAAACGATTAGGAGGAAAAGGAGGAAGGAAATGCTGCAGTTAGGGAGAAGAGTGAGCCTGAAAATAATGTGCTAGGCCTACACAGCACATTCCTGACCTGTGCTACACACATGACTGTGGAGAAATTTGACCTCCTGGCCGGTCCGCGGCATAGACGCCTGAAAATGATGCCTTTTGACTGTTTTCTCATTATTATCACACTTTTGCTTTGATACTGCAATGGCAGAACGAACAGATATGCCGATAACGAAACTAGTAAGAAGGAAAATAAAAAAGGTCTCCTGTCTGCCAAGGTTCGACAGGTGAGAGCAATGGGTACCCCCCCCCCCCCACCCACACCCACACATCCATAATTTGTGCTTTTTGTGATGTGATGTGACCATTTGCCACCACTACGACTACTTTAGAGACTACCAACATTAACATTTTGTAGGGTTACAGTTCTGTGTTGTTTTCTAATTTGTCACACCTGTGCTGTGACACTGGTGACAGTGTGACAGTCATGTACAATAATACACTTCTGTACACTTAACAAACATGTGGTAGCACACGTAGATATGAAGTGCAGCATAAAGGTCACATGTCGATTGAATATGACTTGTTTTCAAAAGAAAAAATAGTTAAACAAAACTTCTGTCTCCTCAAGACATACCATAAAACAACAGGTGCTATGGGGACATTGTGTGACACATTCTTGAAGTACTATTGCACATAACCATTGGTAAACACATCAGCTGGGTATCACTTCCTTATTCGACACTAACATGCTTGAACTATCGTCAAATCCATGCAGGATTTGGTGTTTTATCATATATACCATACTTTTACCTGTGATTGGTGACATATAAGGTGACAATGACAAGACATCTGGTGACCAGACACATAAACTTGCGCCTAAATGCAAGTACAAAGACATACCTAGCTTGTGACAAAATTTCAGCTTGATAACTTGTCATGCACACACACAATTGTCTTAGGAGTAAAGTAAGTCAGATGGAGGTAGAAAACCTTCAAAGAATTCAAAATCTACAGGCATAAACTGCTCTGTAGAATCCAACAACAAGAGGGTTAAGTACAATGGTTATATCGTGGTAAACTAAGAATTCTCAAGTCAGTTGCATGAATCTTGATGTAAAAAGAAGAAAAAAGTGTTGGTTTTGGGGTTTTTTTGTGGGGGGGAGGAGGTCACTTATTTTGTGGGTTATAAACTGTTATATAATCTACATCAGCCTGTGAGGCTTGTAGAATGAAAGTGACCTATGCATTTGTTTTTCTGGGCTTTCCTGAAATCTAATATTAGACTTTGAGCAATGATGTTGGTCCCTTTTTTTTTCTTTTTTTTAAATCAGGGCTTAGTTAGAACTATATTTATCATAATTGACTCTGCCAGTCTTGCTCTAAAAATACTTTGTTATTTTTGCCACAAAAAGTGGTTTGCAGTAATATCTGATTTGCTAGCATTCGTTGTGGTGTTACTGTTTATCAAGTCTGACTTAGATTTAATGACATAATTCAAACTACAGTCATGATTTCTGTCTTACATTGTAAGGTTTTTAAGGCACAAAAAGAGCTTTTCCCATAAGATTTTGATTAGGGGGGGAAGCTACAAATCTTTTGCCTTCAAATCTAAATTCAAAAGTAGTCTTTTACTTCTGATGACAGGACACAGTTCACTAAAATGTTTGGTTCTGTAGCAGTCAAACATGCAATACACCACAGTGATCATGGATTGGTCTGGCTCATAGTCCATGTGCAGCTTATAACATTTTTTTTTCCCCCTTAAAATGCAGATGGTGCAGCTTATACTATAAATTTATACAATAGTGTGGTTAATAACCTGGAAAGTTGGGTTGATAAGTTAATAATAGTGGAGGGGGTACAATTCAAGAGTTAGTGTAGGAAGTGCACACAACAACAAATGCGGGAAATTTCTGCCAGAGTTTGAGGCGAGTAAGACTGAACAAAATAATTCGGATAGGCCAGGGAAGAAAGGCAAATGATTAAGACAAAGACGTAACATATGCAGTCTGTTGACCATCTCAAACATTGTGATGATCCTTTTAATGAATGTTCAATTAATGTGTTGGATGAAAAGACAGGTAACATTTCACTCTTGCAGTTGTGTTGTTTTTTTAAATGCACTTCACTTGGATTGCTTATTTTATCCTCTGCAAATTTTGTCTGTCCTAAAGGATTTCATTCATTTTGTGTTTTGTCTTATCCATGTTACAGTTTAACTGTATTTGAAGCTCATATCATGCTGTTGCTCATTGTGATATATTTGAACTTATTTTATCATGCTGTAATGGTCTGTCACTTGTTTCAACACTTTCACTGCCAGCACATTCAAGTGCTTCACTTGTTTATTTCAGTACATGTCTGTCGAGTTGTATCCAGAGAGTGTTTTATTATAAACTGAGTGAGGTAAGGTGATTGTTGTTTGATGGCATGCAGAGTATAGATTTCTTTTCCAATTCATGTGTTTCAAAATGAGAGAGAGCGTGGGTGTGTGCTTGTTTCACAGTTTGTGCACACTGAGCTAGTCAGTGACACACACATTGCATGTACATAAACTGCTCTGTATTTTTGAGTGTCCATAAAAAATGTGTAATTTATTGAGATTTACAGAACTTTATGAAAGGTTATTTTATCACTAAAAGAAAAAAATGGCAGTCTTGTAAATAAAATCACAGATTTCCTATGCTAAGTCCTTGAAGTTCAGTTCCTGTCTGTTTTTGTGTGTGTGTATTTTTTAAATAATTGTCAGTGTGCTAGTTTTGATTTAGGTTTCATAATCTGTCAATTTGTTTCGTCACTGCTTAATTCAAAGCTTTACCTCAGTTTCGTTCAAAGTTGAGTTTGCTTTATGATCAACAGAGAATAGTGGAATGAAAATTAGGTAGGAAAGGAACTGTTGTAAACAAAGGCATAGTCTGGAACTGAAGTGCCCTTAATGTGGGAAATGTGTTGAGACTAAACTGTGGGTGTGCATGTGTGGGTGTGTTTGCGTACATGCATAGTGTGTGTATGTGCTTGAAACAGTTCATGCTACCAAGTAGTCATTCCTCAAATTGTACATTACTACAACTAACTGGTTTGTCATCTTGAGTGTGTTCCTCTCCCATTCTGTTTCTGTGAGCATCCATGAACATGTTCTAAAAAAGAACAGCAAGAATGTATCACTTTTCCTTCCTCTTTATCTGTCTCAAAGAGAAATTCATTGTAAAGTACGCATGTAATGTGAGACTGTTAACAGATGAAAAAATATACTGGTAAAAACGTTATTATGTAGTTTTATTGGTTTGTTGTTTTTTCTTTCTATGGTGCATTAAAAAAATGTTACATTGATTACTTTAAAAGTACCTCTGGTTTGGTTTGGGTGAATTCCAGTCATACTCCCATTATGAATAAACCCTAACTGTGAGACTGACATGAGTTTGTTTCATTTTGTGTTATTGCATTTATTCTGAGTTGTTACACTAAGTGACAAAAATGTTTTGTGATTATGTCTGAAAATGTTAATGTCAAGAATGTACAAGTTCAAACATGAACCTCTCGTTTTGCTGAAATAATAAGAGTATTGAACAGTATTGCATTTTCCTGAAGTTTTCCTTTTGTCCAGTCTTGCATGCTTAGTATGACATATTCCAGAAATAAAACTCGTTTTCCCCAAATTTGGGGGAAAAAGGAGGGAGGGAAGACATGTCTGAAGATAACCATTGCTCTCTAATGAAAGATCTTTGCTTATTCCCATTGTAGAATTTGTAGTTGTATGGCTGGTTACTATAATCAGTTTGTATTTCATTCAAGCAGTTGAATTGAACACGTTTCTGTTTCCAAAAGGATGTTGTACAATCAGGGGAGAGAGAAAACACACAATTGTATGGCTAATTATTTTATAATCAGTTTGTACTTCATTCAAGCAGCTGAACTGATAAACAAGCTTCTGACTTAGTACTATCAGGGGAGGAAAAAAATCAAACCTTGGATTTATAAATATGATGTAAGGCAACCACAGAGCCCTGAAGTCAAAGAAAATCACGTTTTCTTTATCTACAAGATGCTCTCCGTGTCATGAAAAAACAAAAAGTTTGTTTTTTCCTTAAGTTTCAAAGCAGTATTACTGCAAACACAATTTTTCTTCTTGAGATTTTTGTTTTTTGCTGCCTCATTCCTGCGATGTTCTTTCTCTCCAGTTCCCATGCCACTTATTGATTTTGATCTTTGCCCCAGCCATACTCTGATTTCTTCTGTCGCATCATGGTCAAGAGTCTACAGGGAGCTCATCCATGTCAGAGTGCCACAAGGCCACCAGCCAGAGGGGCCCTGCACTGTTGCTGGGTCACTGGTTCAGTAGTGCCTATTCTGAGCTGACATATGCAGGATGCCACCTGTTAAGCCTCCTACTCATGACAATAATAGCTTACCCTTGGAGCTAGACCTAGTAAGACACCCATCCAGGGTGGTGAATGCTACATCTCTCCAACAGCCCTCCCATGAAACTTCAGCCCAGAAGGATTTGATGTAAACTCACCACAGGCACAGAAGTGTATGGAAAACCTAAACTGAGGTCACCATAAAACCAAAGCAGCGAGGGGCGCTGATGATGATCAGAGACAGTTTTCTTTTATTGTGTTAGGATGAATGAGGATGCTGATATGAAATTGTATGTGCTTTGAGACTACTTGATTGGCTTGTACTTATCACTTCCTGTCATGATATATCCTGGTATCATCCAAGCCTGAGAGACACAGACACCTGTACGTGGTAGTCAGGTAATTTGAGCAACACTCTCAAAATTGCATTCGTAAAGTGGATGAAGCTCAACTGTCTGGTCCCAGTATTTCCATAGCAAACTCACTCTGGGCAGAGCCAGCTGGAGTCTGAAAAATCCCAGTATTACTATGGGACTGGACCTTCCAGCCCATAGCCCAAACCTCTGTGCCATAGTGGCTGGCATTATGTTGACAAATTAAAGATTGTAGTAGAGATAGGAAACAAAAAAAGATAAACTCGTCACTCTCAAGTTTATTTGATTTTGATGCTGAACTGGTTCCATCAAAATAAAAGTTGGGCTTTCTTGTAGGGGAGGGGTTTCCTTTTTTTTCCTCCATATTCATTTAATCAATTAAGGTTTAAAATTTGTTCTTTATGCCAGGGCGGCGAGTGTGGCTTTTAACCTGGAAAATACCATATAAAGTACACATCAATCAAGCGTGAGCCGCATTCGTAACAGTCAACAACACAATAAATCAGAGATCTTCAAAACCACACTTTCGATAACTGTAACAGCGTCGTTTTAATTCACACAGAGAAATAAAGCAAGAAAACAGAGCATAAATATCTGTTCACTTCAAAATAGCTCAAATAAACACAAATGTTCACTTCCTGATAAATACATATCAAGATGTGCACACCTTCACTCCCAATCCCTTGCAATGAGCAAACTAAAAATAATAACACCAAAAAAACAACCCCACCCCACACTGAAACTGAACTGCCATTTGTCTTTTAAAAAACAACAAACAAAAACAAAACACCATAACAAAACGACTACTTCAACAAACAACAAAAACTTGCACTTCCCCTCATATTTAGATGTGCATTGTCAAACAAAACCATCTGTGAATAGTTCATGGTTTAAAATTGTTTCATGATGAGGCTACACCCTAGTCTATAATAGTCCATCATAACTGTAGATTATATATTAGCATCAATAATATGCTGAAATAACAACAATAAAAAATACATTTGATAAAGAAATTGATGCCTTCTTAACTAGCTCATCACAGCAATGTCACTTCCAAACTTCCCGTGAGCTCCTCCAGTGCCTACATTCCCCACAAACACGCTTTCCCAGTTATTTTATTTTACACCCGTTAAAAAATAAAACCAAAACGCAACAGCCAAGTGATACATATCAATAGAAAGAGGAAAATGCAAACTTTGTACTGAGCATTCTGTTAAAATGCCCTATGGCTACTATAAAGAAAGCTGTTGAGACAGAAACAGCATACAACCAAACTGAGGATGGTATGTTCTGTGTGTAGATCAGAGCAATGGTTGCAAGGGAGATGGGGTGTGCAGAGAGGGGATAGAAATGAAGACACGCACACACACACACACACACACAGTTCTTTTATCCTTGTCGTCGCTCACCCACACAAAGAAACACAAGTGAGAACATACACAAGCAAGCACAAGCTTGGGAGCAGGAAATTCCACAAGTACTACTGCAGAGTAGACATTTCCCATGTCAGAGGGGGTCCGTTACTGACACTACCTTTGGTTAGTAAGGGAACTACCAGCACAAGCAAACTGACTTTTTCCTACAGCTAAGACCCTAAACTTCACTGTGGGGATGCCGGGGGCTTGCCAGTGTAAGTAGCATCCTAACCTGGAAATCCTGTGCTAGGAATTCCCTCTTTTCTATCCTTCTCTTTGTTTCTTTCTTGTTCCTTTTCTTCCTGTCACCACCTTCTTGTCTTTTTTTCTGCCTTCTTGGTCCAATCTCCTGCCTTTTTTCCAGAAGGACTTAAAACAATAAAAGATAACAATCTCTCCCAGTCCAAAGTCAGGTGTGCTGGGCCTGATTTGTCAAGTGCTTCATTAACAGCAGCACAACACATTTTTGCTCCTATAACAGGCAACAATAGCTGCTGTCTGAGAGTTTGAAGAAGAAGAAGACCCTGAACTAAGTATTTAGAGTGGTTCCATCCCTTAGACTGTAAACAACAGAACATGGGATTTATTTTATTTTATTTGTACTGTGTAATGGTTACGGTACATATACGAAAATAGACAGCCATCCTGTGCCATCTCAGTATTACAGTTAACTACCTTGTCACCTGAACACAGCAGTGCAGGTAAAAATAAATAAATTTTTTTAAAATGTCATGAATGTGTAAGGTGAAAAAAAAGTCAGATTTGCTAGAAAACGGGCATGAGAATGGAAGGCGGAAAATAAATGGAGGGCAGAAAGGTAAAGACAACAACAATGGTAGTTAAAAATGGGAAATTGGAGCACAGAATTTCCAGAATCAGGATCTTTACTACCTAAACTGAAAGATTGCCCAGCATCCCCAAACAAAGAAGAAAGGGTGAGAGAGTTAAAGGAAGGATGGAAAGAGAAACAGAGAATGTGTGTGTGTGACTGTGTGCGTGTGTGTGTTGAAAGGAGGTAATAGTCATAGACAACAGCCAAAACAAAGAAATAATAGAAACAGGCCATATGTATAGATATGTATGTACAAAAGATTACAAATTCCTTTTCAAAATCTCTCTCTCTCTGAAAAAAAAGGTATGATGAGAATTTTCAAGATTCTGAGAAACCACTGCAGCATTGAAGACATACCTTGAAATCTTTTTCAATGCAATTCACAGCAAAATCTCACTAGAAGTACAAGTTTGACTGCCTGATGATGATTTCAGTTTTTCTGCTGCCTCCAAACCGTAAAAAATAATCTATAATATAATTCATACTCTTACATTTTGTGTGTCTCCATCCCTTTTAGGCAAAGATTGGAGCAGAATAACAGCAAAGGATGGGGCCTGCCGTGAGATTCCACCAAGGTTATGTATAAACTGGGGGAAAGAGAGAATAGAATTCTATGGGGAAAACCTCACTGAGGTTGAGGTTATGAAGAGATGACAGTATGAACGAGGAAGGAGACAACAAAATATGACAGAGAAATTTGTTTTACCTCAGCTAAAAAAAAACAACAACCCCAAAACCCAAGTTAGGAAATGATAACGATCTTTAGCATGAAAATAATTATTTTTTAAATGCTTCTGCGAATAACATGTTCGATGACATTAAATGAAACAAAATTCCAGAACTGCCCCAAAAAGTCTCAGTGTCGGACATGTACATGAATAATAATATATACCAATCATGAAACTGTAGCTAAATATTAAAACCATCATAAATAAATACTGCCACTAGATTTTAAAACAGACATAACAGGCACCTATGCTGGACTTCAACTTCTTCAAGGACTTAAGTAAAAGAAACTCAGATAATGAACACACCAACTTTCTGCCTTTTAAAAGAAAATCATGTAGCATTAAGATCTAACACCAACTAAAACTGATAACTAAGAAAACACAGAATAAAATTTTCTGTAAAGTCACATAAAACACTAACGCTTAAAGTCATCAAATCGTCAATTTTCATACATGTAGCAACATCTCTGCTTTGAAGAATTAAAAAAAAAAAAATCTTAAAAAATATCTATTAACAATACTTATATTTAAACGGTTTTGTTTGTTTTAAAAAAAAAAATTGTTTTACTTACAGTGAAAAGCATAAAATGATACAGAAATTTGAAAAAAATAATCTGAGAAATATCTTACGAGTCATAATCCTTATGTACAAACAAAACATCAAAACAATAACACACAAACCCCACCTCGAAAGAAAACAGGAGCCCGTCATGTTTTCAAAAATTACAGAAACAATCTGCATCATGATGATTGGCCATGAACATAGTATGGTAACATGACTGGTCTACTGCCAAGCCTTTCACGTCAATTGTCTCCTTCACTGCTGTTCATTTCTTGTCATTGCTCAACACTTGTACAATGCTTCAGCTTGCATGTGGGTACTTGTCTCTTCACAGCTTCTGATATTCATTAGAAGCTCTCAAGAGAGCCTTGACAAATGTAGTATACGCTTCATGGCTCTGAAGAAATGGATTTTTGAATGTCTGCATGTTGCTTCTGCATTTTCTACTGAATCACATCTGTATATCTACAAGGTCACAAAAATGTACAACAAACTTTTCAATGCACAGAAAAAACATCTTCTTTTTCTCTGGTTAGAGCTTCATCACACAGCTTTTGCACATGTTTCTTGATCTCTTTTCATTTTCAACATTTTTATAAGATTTTGTACTTCTTCACCAAATGTTTCTCTTTACCCTACCCCCCCCCCCCCCCCCAAAAAAAAACAACAACCAAAAACAACAACACACCAACAAAAATAAAAAACAAAACAAAAATGCAAAGAACCTAGGGACTTGTTAAACTCAATCTCTTCTCACAGTCATACATGTGCACACATACTCTCCAGCAAAGAGAAATATTAAACTCATAAACGCTCTTGCTCCCTCTTCAAATAAGCATGTGCACTTACACATGGGTATACATATATATATATGTGTGTACACTGACATACATAGCCAAAAGATTAGGACAAACTGACTGGGTATGCAAAAGATGTCTTTAGGTAAATGAAGGGGTGGGGACAAAGGGTACGCCATGAAGTGCTGAACTGTCCTTTTTTGCTTTAAAACCACAATTTACCTTTATTTGCAACAAAATCTGTAAAAGCCAGACTTTAAAATGGCTCAAGACCAAAACATTCTTATAAAACCCATGTGCAACAAGATCTCAAAAACCCAATTTTTTTCTTCCATCCAAAAGTGTGAGTGTGTTCTTGTACGCGCGCGCACACACACGTTTTGTTTGGGTTACTTTTATTTTTAGCAACGAACTTCACTCCATGAGGAAATGGTAATTTTGGGACTAATCTTGATTCTTGGTGATGGATTTTTAATCTATCACAGACAGCTGTTAAAAAAGCACATCACATCAGTCCACTGCTTATTTTTAAGGGGTATCCACTGATACACAGGCTTCAACAACTGATGCAACAGTTTCAACTCTTGCATGAAAATAACCGACGTTTGAAAGGAAAAAGAAAAAAAAGGCAACAGCGACAGTAAAACGGCACACATAAACACGACCCAGCCCGCCCATACATCCATCCCACCCCACTCCATGAGGAAACTAGAGAACATTTTTTCATGTTAAAAAATTTGATCTTACAAAATAATCTGTGGTGTACATATCTGTGTGTACACATCTGTAAATTATGCATGTGTTTAATGTGATGAGCGTTTAAGTGTGTAGCTTGTGTGTACCTCTAAGTATAAAAAAAATATTCATTACAAATATGATCACATTTTCTGCTTATATGTTTTCAAGGGTAAAAGCAATTTCATATGACACAGCTGTAATACAAAAACAATTACTAAAACATCTGTAACTACAGAAGTTCACAATCTATCTCTACTCGCTTCCATCCTTTTGCTACAAAATCATCACATTGTAAATGATGGTAAAGAGAATGATAACTTATAAATTGTTTTCTCAGTAAACTATGCAAACAATTGTTCTGTATGAACCTGCACACAATCTTAACCACTGTTATGTCAGGTTTGGGGTGTATTTTTAACTGATAAAAACTTTTTTTTTTAATTCAATTCAGCAGTGACAATCCATGCTTGCCTTCTTCAATCTCTGCCTGGAAACTAATTTATTTCTAGGACTCTAAGACATTAAATGTTGTGATGACATCAAATATATATACCACACATTCACACTGTAACAATGACAGTTTACAACACGAGTTAAAATGGATGTAACACATTGCTTTTGTCAGGTTCTGTTAAGTCTTAGGATGGCAGGATGGACGTGACTGTCTAAGCAAGCCTACACAAAACATCTGGTGACTGCAAGGAGAGGAACTGTCTGCCAGCATGTGCAATGAACTGCTGCCTGACAATGTTGTCGCTGTTGTTGTTGTTGTTGTTGTAACCAAGCTGTCGGTTACAGCAACTTCTCTCCTCTTCATCATGTCCTGGGACAACAGCGACAAGTGACAATGATAAGGGGTCAGTACTTTTCTCCTCTTTTCCACTTCAGCAAATGATCAGCAGCAGAGAAGAACAAAGCAATAAGTTATATATACATGCGGTTTCATTTTGTGAAAAAACAACCACCAGTTTTTATATACATGTCCATTATGTATACTTCCACTTCACAACAATTTGCAAAACAAAAAACACTTTAAAAAAAATCTGTACACAAAACTAAAGAGATAAACCAATAGGAAATGAGATATATATAATCCGTCTATTTTTACATAAAATATCAAGATACAATACAAATTTGCTGCCCACAGATAAGAAAGAAAGAAAAAAAAGGTCACACACAAAGGGTACATCAGCTGCAGTGGTTTTTCCCTTACAATTTTAAGCTGCTCTTGTTGTCCTGGAGAGAACATTTTATACATCAGAACACAAGTCGTTATCGTTTTTATAAAGTGCATGTTGCATAACATTTTCAAGGAAATAAGCCTGTATTTCTAAACATGACCTTGGCTCCACTTCTGATAACAGGTAACCAGTAATCAAGGTTTACCTTTCCTTCCGATTTCCAACAACAAAAAATCAGACTATCAAGCAAACAAAAGATTGGTCATTCAAGCCCACATCATTATCAGACCCACACATGACGGGATCCTGTAGCTGAGTGGTTAAGACTGTTCAACTTCAACCCCATGGGTCCAGGAAGTCCTAGGTCTGAATCTCAGTGGCATCTGATAAATTATGGGAGGGGATTTTTATGATCTTCCACGTCAACTTTAAGTGCAGATCTGCTAGTTCTTTAAATCTCTTAGAGTATATACATATGGAAAAGATCAAATAGGCATGTTAAAGATCCTGTAATCCATGTCAATATTTGGTCAGTTATGGAAACACGAACATATCCAGCATACATCCCCGGAATCAGACTACAGCTACCTTCATGGTGGGCAAAAACAGTAGCATACGCAAAATCTCACCATTGGTGAACCCCAGAGCTCTACCCGAGGAACAAAAAACAAAACAAAACAAAAAGACCCACACATCTGCTGTTCTACAGAGAGTTCTTATTTTAAAAAACACAGACTGTCTTCAACTACAAATGGTTACAAATCATCAAGAGTGAATATATCTTAGCATTTGTGGAATTGCAATGTTCAGAGAATTCCCTTACAGTGCAGTTAACTAACCAACTGATCATTGGTGTACCTGAACAAACAATGCATCGCAGAAGTCTGACCTGAGCCTTTTGATTTGCACTTTCCGGACTGAATGTTCAGATCAAGCTGCATGAGCATGTTCAGTATTGCTAGCTCGTTTCTCTCTCTTCCATGTCCAAGCTGACAGCAGGGGTGTGTTCTTCAAGCAGAGTGACATCAGGTTTGCCTTCTTCCTCACTCCCAAGCCTGCACTCATCTTCTTGTGGGGATGCACAATATACGTTGGAAAAACTAACTTCCATGGCAGCGAGCTCACTTTCTGGCTCTGACTTGACCACACTGTCAGAAGTAGCTTTCTGTCCTTCAGAACTGTCCCCTGTGGCTGTCAGCTCACTTTCACTGTGATATTCTGCAAACTGAGCGGTCACTCTGCACTGACCGTCTTCTTCTTTGAATGGATCCAGACGACTTGGTGCCAGGGTTTCAGCAGTGTCACTGTCCAAACTCGCATCCATGCTTTCATTTTCCAGCGCAATGACTGGATCTTGATGTACTGCTGGTGTGTGAGAGTCAGGACCTCCTGACAGGTCCATGTCCTTACCATCAGATAATGCCTCAGCCCAGTTAGGGCCACCACTTGATAGTTGTACACTGTCATTCCTGTCATCATGGAAATCATTGTCTGGTACAATTTCCTCATCAGTATGCATGTTGGTTTCTGAGGAGGTGGCATATGACACATTCTCTTCTGCTCTGCCTGCAGAACCAGGGTCTTCAGTGCTGATCTGTCCTGTTCCATCATTCACAACCAAATCATCGTCAATGCCACTTCTATCAACTGATACAGGTTCCGGTTCCTGTCTGGCTGCAGCTCTCCCCCATTCATCATCACATGCTGAATCCTGTGTCTCTTTCACCCCATCATCTACTACAGCATTTTCTGGTGAGACTGGTGAACAGGCTTGAAAGTCAGTGTTCAATGCTGGATGCATGTCTGTCACACTGGCCTGACCTGTCTCTTTAGCAGCATCCAAGGTTTTCACATCGTCCTGTGGTGGCTCCCCTTGCTCTGAGGTCACATCTGAGGGCTTTTCTTCTTTAACGGACACAGATTTCACACTGTCAATGGGCTTATCACTATCGACCTTCTCTTTGTGGTGATCAGACGAAGACATTTTCACAGGCTTGGCATGTAACTGTGAGGATTCTGTTTTGGAGCTGGAGTGACTGGATGATGGTGATTTATGGGAAGACCCCAATGGCGAGTCCAATTTATTGCTCTTTGAATGTGCCGAGGAGCTGCTACTGTGGGAGTGAGAATGTTTATGAGACGATTTACTGGAATGATGCTTGGATGAATGCTTGCTCGAAGCGCTGTGGCTCGAAGACTTGGATGAAGACTTACCAGGACTGCTATGAGACGCAGTGGCGCTGTGCGATGAAGACTTTACAGAATGCGATGATGATGTCGAATGACCAGACCCATGCTGTGAACCATGACTGGAGCTTCTTCCTGAAGAGGAGGTTTTCTCCCCTGATGACTTTTGGGGTTTGCTCTGCTCGCTGCCACTTCTGTGAGAATGACTAGAACTTTTCTTCTCAGGATGATGAAGCTTGTCCTTGTCATGGGACCGCTTTTTGGGCTTGGAAGGCAGATGGTTTTCTGAATGAACGTTTTCTTTGCTGCTCACCATGTCGCGCTGCGACGCCTGACTGGTGGATTTGAATGGGGACACCTGTTCTTCTTTCTTAGCTGGGCTCTCCTCCTCCTTTTTCACTCCGTTGGCCAGTTTCTCCTCCTCCACAACCACATCAGGAGATTCCTCCGCAAGGTCAGGGTAATACCTCTTCAGTCGGACGTGCCACGCGATGCTTGTGACAGCAGCCACCGTTTTAAACTGATGCACCACGTTGCGAGGAATGAAGTAGATGTCGTTGTGGCGCAGCTGTATGCGAGCGTACCGCACTCCCTCCCGATGCAGCTGATTCAGTTTAGCATCCTCCAACCAGGTCACACACTGAAAACATCCAGGACATCACAAATGTATCATTATAACAGGACAGCAGAAACATATCATTATAACAAACAAACAAAGATTTGCAGATTGCAAAATGGTTACATAAAGTAAATGAAGTGTCCCATACTTCAGGTAATCAATAAGAATCATTAATACGAACATGGTGCTTTGTTAACAACAAATTTTACAAATGGCAGCTGCCATGGCACACCCATTCATCACTGAAACTGACACATTTACTACATTCCTTTTAAGCCCAATGTGATGCAAAGCACTGCTCAAATCAATAAATTAACACTGTACTGGGATACAACTTTAAGGGAAGCAACTTCTTCTCAAAGAAATGAACAAATTTAAAACGCACAAACACACACTTGCATGCACGCACGCACGCACATACACACACACACACACAAGAAAAAGTTTTGACTTTCACATTTTTTCCAACAATAAAATTTCAAACAAACAGATATACGACATATGATGTATAACAAATCCTGCGTCTAGACTACTGAGAGCTTCAGAACACAAATCATACAACAACAAAAAATGCCTTCACTCCTCACCAAGGGCCACACACACACACATATATACATATATACATATATATACAGACAGCTAGATCTATCTGTAACAAGGACCCTAGTGTTGGCTGCCCCACCTGAGAGACTGGGGGCTCGTGGAGATCCAGCTGAAGCTTCTCCACCAGGGTGGTGAAGTCACCAGGGTGGAAACAGATCACGTCCTTCACCACCAGGTTCTTGTCCTCTCTGCTAATACACCCACACACACACCCACCAAACCATGATCAGAAGTCTGTAGGGGAGATGCTGCTGCTCTATAATTCATAAATACATTCATTCGCCAGACCAGATTAGATAGCCGAGTGGTTAAGACCGTTTGACTTCCAATCCCGTAGGTCCAGGAAGTCCTGGGTTCAAATCTAGGTAGCGTCTCATGAATCAACTTCATGTGCAGACCTGCCAGTGCCTTAATGCCCTTTAGGTGAGTATACTCATGTAGAAGATCAAGTATGCACAATAAAGATCCCTTAATTCACGTCAGCATTCAGTGGGTTACAGAAACACAAACATACCCAGCATACATCCCTGAAGTCATAAAGTATGTTCTTTCGAGCCAGAAGGCCCATAGAGCCGGAGCTTATCCCGGTTTCTGTAGCGTTAAGCGAACTGATGGTTTTTCACCACCCCTGTGACAGGACGCTAGTCTGTCGCCAGATACTTTCCCAGCAGAGCTGGTACCCACTTGTACACCTGGGTGGAGTGAGGAAAATAGGAGTAAAGTGTCTTTCCCAAGGGAACAACACCGAGTCAAGCGGGGATCGAACCCGCGACCTCTGGATCACGAGTTGACCGCCTAAACCACTCGACCACGGTGCCTCCTGAAAGTATGTTCTTTCGAGCCAGAAGGCCCATAGAGCCGGAGCTTATCCCGGTTTCTGTAGCGTTAAGCGAACTGATGGTTTTTCACCACCCCTGTGACAGGACGCTAGTCTGTCGCCAGATACTTCCCCAGCAGAGCTGGTACCCACTTGTACACCTGGGTGGAGTGAGGAAAATAGGAGTAAAGTGTCTTTCCCAAGGACACAACACCGAGCCGAGCGGGGATCGAACCCGCGACCTCTGGATCATGAGTTGACCGCCTAAACCACTCGACCACGGTGCCTCCTTGAAGTCATAATGCGGCTACCTTTATGGTGAGCAAAAACAGATGCATACACAAAATCTCACCATTGGTGAACCTCAGAGCTCTATATGAAGAGTGGAGGAATAATTAAAAAAAACAAACAAACAAACAAAATTTACTCCTTCATTCAAAGTATGGTTACAGATCACATCCTCCACCCAAAAGTTCTTTCAGGTTCTGCAAACAGGTGACAACTCTTTTCAACATCCACTGAGATCACTGCCTGTGGGTGTGGGGATCTTTGTGTGTTCAATACATCATGCTGTCATTCATTCACAAGCATGGTTAAAGATCGCAACCTTCTCCATGAAAATCTTGTGCTCACTGCAAAACCCTTTCCAGCTTACACTGAAAGCATGGCTACACAACATCTCTTTCACAAAATCTTTAAGTCATCATCCACCATTTTTCAGCTTAAAGTGTTAAAGCTCACAGACACCTGCCCCCCCCCCCCCCCCTTTTTTTTTTTATACCTTACCATTTCTTTGCAAAACTTTACCTTTACTGATTTAAGTGTCTGACTTTAAAGACTGGAATAAATGTTTGTTGCTTTTTTCCTTTAAAATCGTTTCTTGGGAGGGAAAGGGGTGGGAGCATTTCTTCACCTAAATGTCATGTACAGGAAGAAAAATGCCTTGTTATCCATAGAAGCTTTCCGATTTTTTTAACAGTAACTCACAAATTTATACACACAACAAATTTATACCCATTCTCCACCCTAAGCAATTTATCAAGAAACATATCTTATGAATATAGCCACAAATATTTTACACACATACACACACACACACACTCTCTCTCTCTCTCTTACTCTCTCACTCACTCTTCTCTCCATTAAATAAAAACATGAATTTTAAAAAATTGGAAGACAGAAAAAAAAAGAATAAAACAAGTTATCACAGCAGTGAGAAGGTGGGAAACAGAGGGTAAAAATCTGCACAAAACTAGAACAGCTATTACAGAAGGGACTGTACTTGGGAAAAGAGAAGAGAACAGGGAACAGGCGCATGCTGTTGTTCGTTCTTTCTTTCCAAACCAACGTCGTCAGCATCAGTCAAAAGCTGTAATACTTACCCCTCTGGTGTGTGGATACTTTTCAACACGCCCACTGCTGCGGTGGTCAGGCGATCTGGCCCCTGACCCACGTGGTCAGCATGACAGCGGGTTCGATCCTCCACCATCACTTCCCGGGGTTCCGATGCCCGTGGCAGGTAGTGCAGATTTCTCAACTCGTTCACTCCTCTGCAAATCACAACACCCGTGGTTACAACATCTATTTTGTGCTTGATAACATTCCATTAGGCATTACCACCTTATACAAATTATGCATGCCTATGAATCAGATATTTTCTCTGAAAAGTCTTTTTTTTAAAAACTGTTTAATTTTTAAAGTGTTTCTAGGAGATGAATGAGTTTTCAAACATTAAATAAAATCTGAGTTCCCTCTGCATATACAGACACCCTTTCCAGAGTTTTGGGAGTCTTTTTCTTATCTTTAAAGGTCCTCCCCAATTACAACATGGTTGCCAATGCTTGCTTCAGCCCTTTGTAATTGCAACTCTTCTCAGGTTTATGTATATAATTATCTGTAATAGCGCATTGTTTCAAATATCAACACCAGTATGTGGTTACAGCACTATAAAACAAAAAAAAGTTATTTTCCGATCCATGTTTTATCTTCGAACACAAGTCAAACAAAACAATAGGTTCTTTTCCAATCCCAATGATTAACTTCAAAGCAAACATGATCATAAAACAAACACAGGACAAAGTACACACACACACATTATTATGTGTCCTAACCAACCTTCTGCGTTGCTTGTAAGGGGACTTGGGCATGTCAGCTGTAGGCACCATCTGTTCCCCAGGCCGTGTCCACATGATGGGTCCATCGTTGCTTTCCCGCCGATTCTCCAGCTTGCCTGCCAGGATGGACAGAGACCCCCATGGCATCGCAGCCCGCAGAAAGGGGTCTGACTCCAGCATGTCCAAAAACTCGGGGAAATAGTCCCCTACCTGCACACATCTCACTTGTATGAAAAAGGCTGTCTCCATAATTTCCGAGTCTCTACCTGTGTATATATAATATATATTATTAAATATATTTTATAAAATATTTATATATATGTTATATAAAATATTTATTTTGCTTTTGTTTTTATTTTGAAGATAATGGAATAAGCACTCATTTACTATTTTTACATCCAGTCCTAGTGTGTTACATGCGGTTTTGAAGATTTTGTCATCCATCCTATGGGCCAACAATAGGCTATTAGTATTACTCTTCTGAAAAGTGGAACAGGTTTTAATGTGTGCACAAGATGATTTGTCTGCGTTCACACACAGGACCTCGATTTATAGTCTCATTTGAATGACTTTTGTACAAGTATACGTATAGTGTGTGTGTTTGTGTGTTGTGTGTGTGTGTGTGTGTGTGTGTGTGTGTGTGTGTGTGTGTGTGTGTGTGTGTGGTGTGGTTGGTGTGTGTGTGTAAGACTTAGAGTACAGCAAAAAACAAAAGACAATATCTGGTTACATCATGAATTTCTGTTTCAAAAGTGATTACATTTTCTGTAGAAGCAGGTTTTTGCCATCTGCTCTTTGAAACTTAAATGTTCTATCCTCTCATCATTACTCGACAGCAGTGGTAACCACCACAAAATTAGAGTTTTCTTCCAATTCCATGATATGAGACCAAAACTCTCTAGCCTAGGCTTGTGTTTTGTTACTCTTGGTGTAGTTTTGCTGATCTTGAGTTCAAGTAAAACAAAACAAAAAATTTGAAAAAACAATTCAATGACCCTGGCTAAAATTAAATGTCCAGGCCTTATAATCACTTCAGTTTTGGTTTCTCTTCAGATTCCCTGCCTGTGATGATGATGAGTGTGTGTAACTGTATTGTCCTCAGCAGCAAGGACACATGGCAAACTGTCACTGATGTCATTGTGTGATGTGTCAGTCACTGGATATTTAATCATTAAAGCTGGTTGGTGATGGCAACTATTCTACTTTCTGACTTCATCTGATTCAGCAAAGTCTATCAATGTATCAGACTATGGTATTATCTTGAGAGACTATTACTAGTAGTAGTATTAGTACTATATATAATAAGTAAATTACTCATTTACTGTCATCAACTGGGATAACTTTCTAATTGCATCAGGCGCAACTGAGGACCACTAAGGACTGAGGGAATCAGACTGAACAACACTGGGATCCTTCTTGTTTGAGGAAAGGTCTAGGCTTCTGGCAGCCTGTCATAGATCTATCTAGAGCTAGAGCTCTACTTTACAACTTCTGTTGGTCTTGGGAAAGTAACAGAATGAGAGAGGGGCCTAAAATTTATGTATACATATATAATGAGAGTATGATGAAATTCAGCACAGAAGCTCTAGTGAGCTATAACTAGACAACCTAGTCACCTTTTTAAAAGGGGGAAGAGGAACTTCACCGTTGATCGTATCAGCAGACAACAATAAACATTCACAAGGGTGGGATAGGTAAACATATATACCTATTAAAAACCACTCCTGTCAGATCTCTGCCTGTGAATAGCACATGTACCAACTGTTTCACAATTTTCAACCATATAACATTGTAATGAATACTAATACTTACTAATATACAAGTTTCAAAAATAGTTTTCCACTGGCTTTGTCTCCTTATAAAAAGTTCACAGTATAACTTAAAAATGAAAATGCTCAAATCACTTGCGATTAAATCTGAATAACAAAATAGATGAAGTTATCTAAAATCTGACCTCTTCATGCACAGTGCCCACAAGACTGATCTGCAGTAGAGGTCCCCAGCGGAAGGTCCCCTCACAGTAGTTCTTCAGCACAGATTCTCGAAACTTTTCCATTGTTGTGGTCTCAATATCCGACTTCCCCAACACACCTGTTTTTACTGTCAGTGCAGGGTGTTTGTTGCAGAAGTAGTCGATGAAATCCTCCATGGGAGAAGCTGCCTCATGCACGATACCCATGACACAGTGTGAGACCCCTTCTGTGGATTCCCCATACACAAGCTCCAAAAACTGATCTGCAAACTCCTCGTGTTCTTTTTTGGACAGATTTTGCAATTCCTGATGGTAAGCATGGGCCACAACACCCCCACCGTTGGGATATCTCTCCAAATGAACATACTTTCTGTAGCAGGAATGAGCGATGCGCACAGATTCTGGAAAGGGCGCCGTGTTCAAGAGCAATCGCGAGTCCATAAATGCTGGCTTGGAGCTATGGCTGTGATTCCCTTCCTTCTGGCTTTGGCGTGATGAGGAGGAGCTGTGAGACTTGTCGGCTTTCCAGCGACTGGATGTTTGCGATGACCTGTTGGTCACAGCTTTAGCTGCCTTGGGTAGCAATCCGTTGGCTGCTGCAGCAACGTTACCACTGTCACAAGTGTCAGAAATAAACGCTTTTTTATCACTCGATCCTGATGTGTCTTCACTCGACTTTGATTCCAGCCTGTCAATCTGTTCAGATGACTGTGCTGCTGGCAGGCCTGAGACAATTGTCTGAATCTCCTTGGTGTCCGTGCGGCGCTTTAAGTTGACCTGAACACCACAGTGACCCACACACTTCTTTTTCACAGCAGACTTGATGGGATCGCGGATCACTATCTTAGTAGGCGAAAGCACAAGCAGCTCCCGAGGGGCATCAGAGCCATCACCAATTTCAAGTTTGGGTGGGGTGGGCTGCACCTTTGACCCCACACTAACTGAGGCGTTAGCATGTCTGTGCCGATGGTGATCCCCTGTGTGTTTATGATGGTGGTGATCCCCCGTGTGCTTGTGATGATGATGGTGATGGTGGTGGTGGTGGCGATGGTGAGAACTGTGATGATGTTTTTGGTGAGAGAGGCCATTTGATTGTTGTGAGGGGCTATGTTGTGGCTCCACTGCATGATCCATGATGCTGCTTTCTTTCTTCACTTCTTCTTTAGGCGGTGAAATCTGGCTGTTGACCAGTTGCGGGTCCTTGGAACCAGCTTCCACCTCCGATGTACAGGCCCCATCTGTGAGTGATAAACACAAATAGGTAACATTTTAAATCTGAAAATAAATTTTTGAAATCATCAACACCCCCTTCCTCCCAAATAAAACACAAATAAAATTATTTCCTCTCTTGCTTCCTAAGGTTCAGCCACTCATGCTCACATCCAAACTTTTTTCATGACACTTTTTTCCACAAAATCTCGACTCTTCTTTCTGGCTGATCAGCAACAGGCTTGATTTTCAAGGATTTAACCTCTTAACTGCCCAATGCAAGTGCACCCTATATCATGCCGGGGAATAAAATTCTTATGTACCACTTGCTATGTTCATATCCCTCTTACTCATAAATTACTACATGAATATTCCTGATAGCCTACCCAATGACAGTATATATATATCATAGATTGCTTCGAGGCAAGCTCAAATTAGTTAGCATAATATTTCACTGTGAAAATATATTTAAAATGTAAAAAATCGACAAAACATACACTTTCTTCATCACCACTGTCATTCTGAGTATCCCCCATCTCAATAACGTCAAACATAAGTCCAGGCCAAATCTCATTCTTTTCTTTTTTTTAATGCACTCTCTCCTGAATCATACACGATCGTTTTCATCACTGTCAGGTAAATTTAAAGTTTTCTTTGCCACTTTTTCAGCTGTGTAAAGTTATTGATATCTTCAACAAAAAGTGTCAGCCATTTTGAACAAGAACTGCCTAAGCAGTCATGCATAAAAACACAAAATACCAGCTAAAAAAAACTATCGTTTTTGCCACAGTTTTTTGCAGCTGGATGTTGCCAAGCAACAGGAGAGTGATCTCCACTAATTTTAGAGTTCTTTCCCTTTAACTGTAGTTAAGGAAGCTGGCTTGTTTACTTCCGGGTTGCCACCCCGGAAATTTTCCAGAGTTGTAGGCGTATAGAGTGCACATTTAGCCCTGGAAAATTTCCGGGGTGGGGCAGTCTAGTGGTTAAAAGGATCATCCTGGATCATCAATGTCATACTTACAGACCTTTAGTGTAGTGTAATCATTGCTTTCAGTTTACTTTGTGCTTTGTAAAATCAAAATAACCACAACTATATAACTAAAGGGAAGAAGGATTTTTTCGTTCCTAGGCAAAAGCTGCAAGGTTCACCAATAGTAAGATTTTACGTATGACCATTTTTGCCCACCATGAAGGTAGCCACATTCCAACTTCAGGGATAAAAGGATGAGTAATTCAATGGTTTACACCTTCACACTGGTAGCTAAGGGCACGGGGTCCAGTCTCCAATGAGGGGTCTGTTTCAAAAAATTTGTTTCCCCCTGCAGTTAACATTACTTCTGATTCCACTTCCCTGAAACTAGTGAAAGTTGTTTGAAAGAGACTATCAATAGATTCATTAGCTGATGTTCTGAGAGCAAACACACAGAGAACATCTAGCACACACATTAGAAACATTATATATCCACTTTCTAGAAGAGTTGGCCAGCCATGGCCAGAGGCATATTAAGCATACACCCACCTACCTGGAGAGGATGGAATGAGTCAGGTTCAGCTCACCCATGACAGATTGACACATTGCCCCAATAATACTAAATACAGTAATTTTACTAACATAGTTTAAATTTTTATACAGTGCACGAAAGAGTGATCAAGCGGAAGTTGCAAGTGCAATAAAACTTCCAGTTCAAAAGATCCTTACAATAAGGCGCATAGAATCAAGCAAACCGATTCAGTGATAGCTATTTTCTGAGCAGTGAGATATGACACACTGTAGTCTTGATAAGATTTCCTGAGAATATAACAGGCACTGAACTCTGGCCATACATGATGCATAACAGACAGTGACATAGCCAGTTTAATTACATTGATTTCTTTCTTCTTTTTTGCTTTTGTTTTGTTTTTGTTTGGAGGGTGTATTCTGACACTACTATTTTATTAATATTAGTATAAATTACTCTACGAATAATAGTAATAGGAAAATACCACATCAAGATGAACATCACATCTCATATCTGTTTTGCTCTACTCTAGTCTTACACTGTCACAGTACCCATGTCAAATAGCCTTTGTAAAAGTTTCTGTTTAATTGGGGGGGGTGTTTAAATAAGAAGATTAAAAAAACCTCTATGAATGTACAGTAATAATAATAATAATGAATGGAATTTATATAGCGCTGAATCTTGTAAAGCAACAAATCAAAGCGCTCAGATGACATTTTAAAATTTATTTAATTTATTTATTATTTTATATCGAGGACAATGGAATAAGCACTCAGGTGCTTTTTTTTTTTTTTAACATCCAGTCCCCATGTGTATGCGGTTTTGTAAATTTTGTCATCTGTTCCTACCGGCACACAATGGCCTACTCTTTCGAAAAGCGGAACAGGATTTAATGTGTGCGCAAGATGTTCTGCATGCGTTTGCACACGGGGCCTCGGTTTATAGTCTCATCCGAAGGACAGTAAATACAGAGGGGGAGTGGATAGCCTAGTGGTTAGAGCACTGCGCTCAAGATCTGATGACCCGGGATCGAGCCACCATGGAGGTGCCCATTTTAGGGGATTTTACCCTAGAATTAATATAAGTACTCCCCAAATACTGAAATAGCCCTTTGGTTAAGACTATAACTAGTATAAATTTATAAGCCAAGGTCCTGTGTGCAAACACAGATAGAACAATCTGAACATCTTGCACACAGGTTAAAAACCCCTCATCTGATTCTGCCTTTCACAAGAGTAGACAATTTCATGCCAGTAGGAAAAAATGACGAATTTAAAAAAACTGCATGCATGTAGGTGTTGTGATTAAGACACCATCCTCAAAGTTGGAATGCAGCCACTTAATGGTGGGTAAAAAACTGTTGCATAAGCAAAATCTAATTTCACCATTGGTGAACCTCTAACTAGTCTAAGCTCTAGCTGAGGAGCAAAATAAACAAACTTGAACAAAAAACAAAATTCCTGAATACACTTCTTCAGTATTCATGGTTTGGGGATGGCAAAAGCTATTTACTTAAGTTAACCCTGATGTGAATATCAAGATTAACCTTTATGATAATGGTATAATAATAATAATGTATGAAACTTATATAGCGCTGAATCTTGTAAAGCAACAAATCAAAGCGCTCAGATTGTGTGTGTGTGTGTGTGTGTGTGTATGCGGTTTTGTAAATTTTGTCATCTGTTCCCACCGGCACACAATGGCCTACTCTTTCGAAAAGTGGAACAGGATTTAACATATGCGTAAGATGTTCTGCATGCGTTTGCACACGGGGCCTCGGTCTATAGTCTCATCCAAAGGACTTTGACATTCAATTAGATTTTTTTGTCAAACTGGGGAGAAAGGGCGAGGCTGGGAATCGAACCCAGAACCTCACGGTTTACTTGTTGGCAGGCAAACGACGAACGTCTTAACCATCCTGCCACCTTTCTTCCTTCAATTCCTCCAAAGAGACCCACAGTCAATCACAAGAACAGCATTGCACTGGACCCCAGAAGGAAGGAGAAAGAAAGGAAGACCAAAAGCAAAGAAGAGACCCACAGTCAATCCCAAGAACAGCATTGCACTGGACCCCAGAAGGAAGGAGAAAGAAAGGAAGACCAGAAGCAACGTGGAGAAGAACTGTAGAAAGTGAGATGAAGGCCATGAAGCACTCTTGGAGATCAGTGACTAGGTTGTCCCAGGATAGGAAGGAGTGGAAGCGCTTTGTTGCTGCCCTACACACCACTGGGTGTAATGGTTAATGATGATGATGATGATGAATGATAATGATAATAAACTGGAATTTATATAACGCTAAATCTTGTAAAATCAAAGCACTCACATTCAACCTATATTCTTACACACAGCCAATAACAGTTAACAGAGTAAACAAATTCAAATTATATATATATATATATATATACGCACAATCACACACACACACGCTTACGCACACGCACAAATGTGCACACGCATGCACATGTGCTATACCCACATTCTGTAAAAATCCCTAACAAGTCTGGGTTATATAAGATTATCATTTAATTAAAATAAAACTTCTTATTCATTTTTCATACAGAAATATTTTTCTCTTTGCTATATTAGTATATTATCATATATATTTCTAAGCAGATCTAGTACTGTAGTACGTTTTTTTTTCAACACCCTTCTCTCGGTCTCTGGCTTCTTTTGGAAAAAGAATGCCCTTGTTGATTTAGGATAACACAAACCCTGTAGAAGCTTTAAAAATAGTCAGCTTCAAGAAAATATATGACTGAGGTTAGAGCAGGCAGGAAACAGGGCAGAAACTGAGAAAGATTATAAAATTCATAAAGCACACGATGACACATGTCCACACAGTGTCATCCACACAATGTCTGCACATTGAAAGGAAGGAGGAAGGATAGATGATTAACTTTGATAAACATATTTTTCTAAGTATTTTGTAAATTGTATGACATTTCTCATCACACATAATTCAAAAGTTGCAAAATTTAAGTGCTTCGACACTTTCAGCCCTCAAGGTGAAAGTCAATTACATCACTGACACAGCTGGTCTGGATTTCAAATATGCAATGCTAACGGTAATATAAATATCATACTTTTTAGTGCAAACAAAAATTGTACAATCAACTCAACCTCCATCAATGCACAAAATCATTTCATTCTTTTCCTGTACAACCCACAGGTCTACTGTAGCAGCAGCGGGACATTTAACTTGTTCCATGTCAATTCTATCTGCAAGAACATGTTGTTCAACAGAAACTATAATACTGGGGTGGAGTGGGGTGGGGGTGGGGGGAGGTTGCTTCTGTGTTGTTTTGTTTTGGGTTGTTTTTTTCTTATGTTGGCCACACCCTACTAGGCTATTACCACAGCAAACATGATTATTAAACTTGCTCTGATCTTAGTTCTTACCTAAAGCTTGCTTCTCAGCAAACGGAAATTTCAGGCCAACAAAAGCATTTGGAGATTTTGACTTTGGCAGTGGTCTTGATGATGTTGGTGATGTTTCACTATCACCAGACAGTACAAACCTACTGTCTTTGCTGTTTTCATAGTCATCAACATAGCCGGAGCTCGAAAGACGGCGATAGTCGTGTTGTATACGTCGACGCTTACCAGACTCTGGGCTGTGACATGCATCACCACTGCTGCCGTTGTGCACATTTGGAGTTGGTATCGATAGCCTGGGTCGCTTTGAACTTGGTTCTGTTGGTGACGAGGGGCTTCCACTATTTACTACGTTGCCAACGCCTGAATCTGAAGTTATTCCCGTTTGGTCCATCTCCATCTCAAGCTGCAAAGAATGATCCAAATCTACTGAGCTACGGCAATCTTTATGAATCTCATCTTCAGTTTTCAGTGCATTTTCGTCAGCTTCATGATTTACAGTGTCTGGTTTATCAAACTGAGTTACACTAGATGATTGCTGTTGCAAAATTTCAAAAATATTTTCACTGGGACGAGATACTTCCTCCGCTGCCATGTTGCTTTCTGCAATGATAAACTTTGCAACTCTATGAAACAAGCAATTTTGTTGGTTTGAATATGTATGACGTCAGTGAATTTCTGATTTTTGACCAATGCGAGTGGGTTTTGCACAAGCTTTTCGGTAAATCTTGGCCAAGGCCGGACCCGCGTGTTTGTCCCATGCATAAACATTTAGGCATTTAGGACTGTGTGTTGTTGGAGTTTTGTGATAGGCCTATGCCTAGCCTAGAGCAGTACTTTCGTTTGTGAACTTCGATTTAGCCTAGCTCTAGACTTTTTTTAATATAAAAAGATTAAAATAGAGTTAACTACCGAGTTCGAAGTTTTGTGTTGCTTTGAAAATCAGTTGAAAAAGGATGAAGTGAGCTTGAAGTGTGACATTAAATGATTTTATGTGAAGAGACGATCACAAAGCATGATGTAAACATGGCTTGGTGCTGTAAAGTTATAGGCCTATGGAATTCTTAATTTAATAGGGCCTACTAGCTTGTTTCCAAACAAAATGTAGGCAAAAAGGGCAGGATTTAATCGATGCCATAACTATGGGAAGGTCTACTGGAACGGGGCTCTATGTAACCTTTGTTTATGAATGTATCAAAAACACATGCAGTGTGTGCACATGCAATGCAGATAGGTTATACACCAAAAGTGTAGCCTATGTTAAAAAAATATATATATTCCCAGTTCACTTTTGCCATGGGCTGGATGCATCACAATGTGCAGAAATGCCAACATTTATACCAGTTTCAAAGAAAGCAGATGCACCATCAACTACATAGGCCTAAACAATTGAAGTGATGAAATAAGGGATACCAGCCAGCTCAGGCTTTTCTTATTTTCAACCTTTTTTTACCAGTATCTGTCAAGTCAATTATAAAGCAGTTATGAATAAATTTGATTTGAATGTCAGCACATTTCTTTGCCTGAAATTGGGCTGCCCTCCCAGGGAAGAGAATGATACCAGCAGTACAGTATTTTACACCATTTAAGATTTTAAAATATTGTTAATCCAGTTGACCAGCAGATACAAAGATCTGTGAGTGGCGTTTTCCAAGAGAATTTTGCCAGGGACACTGCCATGAGTTTTTACATCTCTGCTGAATGTATGTTGCACATGGGGACTTTTTTTTTCTGAAAGACTAGCAACCAGATGACCATTCATTGTCATATGGGTGGGAGGGGGGGGGATCTGGCTTCAGATGGGAATCAAACCAGCAACTTTCTCATGTTTTAGATGGATGTATTCCTGGCACGCCAATCCATAATAGGAACATTAATCCACAACTGCAGATATTCTTGCAGTCACACTGTTACGTGTTAGGCAAACAATTCCACAGATCTGTAATTCTGAGGATTTTTTATTTTATTTGGGTGAGTGGGAGGGGGGGGGGGGGGTGCTTTTGCTTTGCAAGGGTTTGATTGGTTTGAAAGTGATCTGTTTTGGGTTGGGTTTTTATTTTGTTTTTGTCCTGCCCTTTTTGTTCTCTTGTATCTTACTGCTCTTCCAGTAGCTGTGGTTGGGCCCCTTTAACTTCAAAGTTGGAGGCTCGGCACTATCACCTGGAAAAACCCAGGATGAGCACGATAGCATCAAATATCTGTTTGCATGGCCATAGCATGTGGGGTAGAATGTGAACTGTAGTGCCAGCTCTTCTGCACTTGAAACTCTGCAGGAGGTATGCCTGCTGGCCTCAGTTGACACATTCCAACTTCAGGGTGGCTCATTAAGAAGTTAATAAGAACGAATTTGAGATTTGCTAGGAAAAAAGGCAGAAGAATGGTCTCGGAAGGCAGAAAGTATATAAGAGACAGGCAAATGGAAAGGCAAAACAAAAGGGAATGATAGAAAAGGGGAAATTTCTAACACAGGATTTCCAGCAAGTGGGGATGCTATTTACTTTATACTGAAAGTGCCTCTGGTGGGACATAAAATAGCAACAGAGTGATTTTATTGTCCCTAAAATTAGAAATCAACCAATCTTATCTAAATGTGAGATACATATACCAATGCTGTCATTTGTCTTTGAAATTATACTTGGCCCAGACCAAAAGATTGTCATTTTTTGGTGTAACTGTAAGTGAAGTGTCTAGGACTACATAAATCAGCAGCCCCCATCATGGATTTATAAGCTAATGGCTTGAATGAGACTATAAACCGAGGCCCTGTGTGCGAACGCATGCAGAACATCTTGCGCACGTGTTAAATCCTGTTTCGAAAGAGTAGGCCATTGTGTGCCGGTGGGAACAGATGACAAAATTTACAAAACCGCATACACAAAGGGACTAGATGTAAAAAAGCACACGAGTGCTTATTCCATTATCCTCGATATAAAAGAATAAATATGAATAAATCTTTTGGGTTCAATTCAAATTCTCTCTCTCTCTCTCTCTCTCTCTCTCTCTCTCTCACACACACACACACACACACACACACAGAGAAGGGGGAGCAAACGTGTATGTTGTTTCACTGCTTCCTCTCCTGTGATGTTCCTGGCCTGCTGTACCTTGCTGGTCATTTCAACATCTCCATCTTGGCTATTCCCAGATTTGTTGTCACATCCTCTTGGCAACCAGTTCATAGGGAGCCAGTCAATGTCGGGCCGCCATGGGGCTACCAGCCAGAGGGGCCCTAGACTTGAGTTGGGGCGCTTTGTTGGTGTTGAGCAGTTCCTGTTCTGAGCTAGCATACATACACAGGACACCACCTACTAAGCCCCCTATTGACGACAATGATAGCATAGTCGCTGAGCAACACTGAACCTCCAACCCTGATCACTTTGACACAATTCAAGTGCAGAGGTGTATGGGAAACCAAAACTTAGGTCACCATGAGACCTGAGTTATAAAGGCCTTCGAATCTAGACAATTTTCTGTTATTGCATGATGATCAGTGGCACAATTTCATTTAACGTTTCTTAATAATCTGTGATATCAAACATCTGTATAGTTACAATATGTGATATTAGATCAGTGGTGGTGAGGATGACGTTGCTATGGTATTGCATGTGCTCTAGAAGACTTCTTGACATTTCCTGTCATAATATGTCCCAGCACTAAAAAAAGAAAAAACATGTCCCAGCACTAACTGCGTCTAAAAGATAAAGACACCTGCAGTGTTGTTTTGGTAATTTGAACAAGACTTAAAATCTTCCTCCCTCAAGTGTCCTCTGCAGGATGGTCTTGGCAAGAGTTGTGAAGTGTAACGTGATCAAACCACACCAGCTTCCTCCTCTTTGCAACAGCCAGAAGGGGTTTGTTCCTGTGGCCCAGTTTTCATGGCTATCACCTCTTGCCACACTGACTCCTTGGTTCTGTGGTTCTTCCAGGAAATGTGTAGAAGCCTCCTGAATTGTTTCATTTTGAATGCTAGAATTTTCTTTACTAGTTCTGTAATCAAGCTCACAGCTTTAACAAATCGAGCAAGCAAATTGTGCATTTGGATATATGTGTTAGGCTGTTCATTAATCTGACTTAAAAAAACACAGCACTCGACACACAGAAGACTATATCTTACATATGAACACCTTTATTGATCGTTGTGACATTATACAAACATGATGACATCCATCCCTAACAATGCATGCACACACATTTTGTTTTTCTCACACGAGTCGCAGACTCCTGAACCATCTTACTTCACTGAGAGCAATTAAGGTTTGAACAACCAGGAAAAACAATTAAGTACTCCTTATGCTTACAGTACAAGCGCAAGTAGATATACCATTATATGATGTTTTATGACAGGGCTGAATCTAAATCACAAGTCACGTCGAATCAAGTATAATAAAAATTAAAAAAATACTGGCATCATCCCATGACAGGCAATTACAGAGTATCAATACTCGGAAGCATACTCATGCACACATACCTGACCAGTCCTGTCCTGATGCGTTTGCTGAGTTAAAAACACACACAACCCATCTGCAGCACCTATGAATTCTAGTAGTAAAAGTAAACTTTACTTGTTATTCACCTTCTTGCATGCCCTATTTTTTAAATACCAATTTAAGTAGGAAGGTGGCAGGATGGTTAAGACCTTCACCAGTCTGCCAAGTAAACCTGAGGTTCTGCATTCAATTCCCTGCATTGCCCTTTCTTTCCAGTGAGACGAGAAAATGGAACTGAATGTCAAAGTCCTTCAGATGAGACTATAAACTGAGACCCCATGTGTGAATGCATGGGGAACATCTTCACAAACATTAAAAGCATGCTCCACCTTAAGAAAGAGTAGGCCATTTCATGCCAGACAGAACGGATGACACTTTTTTTTTAAAAACATGCACACCTAAATTGTAGAGGGGGGGGGGGGGGGTCAGTTGCATACACAAAAATCTCACCATTGGTAAACCTCGGAGCTCTAGCCAAGTAAAGAAAGAAAAAAGAACTAGCACTCTTACTGACACCAAAAAATCACAAAAACAAAAATAAAGCTGTGACTGCAGAAGGCAAAGTTCACAGCTCACAAATACCCAATGACTGGCACAAGCATACCACTTCTCAGTTTCACTCTTAAATTGATTAAAAATAGTGATCCCAACAACTGAACAGAAAATGACCAAATGCTTAGTAGCAGGACGGTAGAGACAAGAAAACCAAAGGAGGGATACACATACATCAACAAGATTGGTCTGACACAGAAAGCCACAACCAATCAATTTTGTGTCAATAAAAAAAAAAGGAAGGAATGATGCCATGAATAGTTCTGTTCCATTCTTGGTGTAAGGAAGCAGCGGGCTGGGTCAAGTGTCAAAAATGAGATCCAGATTTCCAAACTATATAAGGATTAAAATTTGAAAATTTTACTCCTTATTTATATTTTGTTTACAAGCTATTTCACCTGTTGATACATTTTGGGGACAGGATAGCTCAGGGGTCACAGCACTTGCTCTCCCCAAGCTAGGGTTATGCAGTGTTGAGCGTGGTCAACTTCTGAATGGGTGACCGCTCTGTGCACCTTGGCTTCAGCACAGTCCCTCAGTTCATTCAGCTGTAAATGGGTACCTGTCCTTTAGGGACAGGGAAAAAAAAGCAACAAGGGAGAGGAGATGGGCATCACCCTCAATATGCTGGCTCCTAGACATCTAGCTCCCCAACGGCCACATAGGTTATGGGAACACCTTTACCTTTTTTTAACTTAATTGATAATCTTCCACAATGTTTCAACAATGCATCTGATATTAATTTACATGAAAAAAGTGTACAATCAAAATTTTTCTATGAGTGTAGTTTATAGTACAACAGGCTTTAGATCTAAAACCTTTGAGAAAATAATTTTGAAATTGAAACAAATAAATAAAAAGACTAAAAGGAAAATCCATCGTAAAGGAACAACATGAAAATGTAAAACTGCTAAAAATACTTGTAAAAGACCATTGTGCTAAACATCAAACATCTGGTAAAATACATAAAACACAGAACAGCAAATAAACACCAGGAATCGAAACAATATATCACAGTTATTGCACAAACAGAAACAGCCAAAGGCAAAAGAATGGATTTATCACATAACCACACCAATATCTACATTCTACATGCATCAACAATGGACATAAACAAATGTGGAGCATTGTGACTTTGTGAGAATCAAGATAAATTAATATCAATAAACGGCATTCTTATTATCATCTTCCATGGCACATCTATACAACAGAATTACAATCATTGATACAGCTCCAGTACCACAAGAAAAAAAAATGCTATGCAACAACTAAACATTGAACTCTTCCTTTTTTTTCAACTGCATGTCTTTCTCTCTCCCTCCTTCAAACATGAAAACCTGAAAATCTGCCTTCCCTCTTGACAAATATGGGCTACTACCTTCAAGATATCCAAAACTGGATGATACAGAACAAGTTCCAGCTAAATCCAGACAAAACCAAAGCCATACTCATAAGGACCAAACACAAACTCTCTCCCATCACAACAACTTCAATAGAATTCGGCAATACGTCAATTCCTCTATCCACTGCTGTGAAGTATCTTGGGGTTGTTATCGACAACACACTCTCCATGGAAACATTCATCACCCAGACCTGTCAGTCATGCTACTATCAATAACAGTGTATTTGTGCAATTCGAAAGTACCTCTCCACTGATGTAACATCTAAACTAGTCGCGTCACACATTCTTTCACGTCTGGACTATTGCAATTCTCTTCTGGCTGGTCTTCCAGCATCATCAATCCACTCCCTTCAACGTATACAAAACTCTGCAGCTCGACTTGTCCTCAGAAAGACAAAATCTGAGCACATGACCCCTCTCTTGCAATCTCTCCACTGGATGCCTGTGCCACAGAGAGTTAACTATAAGATCAGTACCCTCTGTTACAAATGTCTCCACAAAACGGCTCCCTCCTACCTCTGCAACCGTCTTCACCTATACACTCCTTCTCGTTCTCTCCGCTCTGCTGCAGATACCTTGTGCTTACCAATACCGAGTATCAACCAATCCACTGTTGGCTGTTGCTCTTTCTGTTTCTCGTGCAGTGATCTGGAATGATCTCCATCTCTCCCTTCGCCAAAAGCCTACTTATGACACTTTTAAATCCAGCCTCAAGACATAATTATTCCAAATCTGATTTTCCCCCTCTTGTTTCATCTCAAATCTATCCCTGCCTAAAACAGCCAAAATCCCATCACCCTGCCAAAATCTGTGTGTGTGTGTGTGTGCGTGTATGTACATTTGAATTTTTTAACTCTGTTAATTGTTATTGGTTGTGTATGTGGGTGTGTTGAGTGCAAGCGCTTTGATTTCTTTTCGCAAGATATAGCGATATATAAATTCCATTGATTATTATTATTATATACAAAAACACACAAGGGGGTAGGATAGCCTAGTGGTTAAAGCACAGCGCTTGTCATCTGACGGCCTGAGATTGAGCCACCAGGGAGGCGCCTGTTCTAGGGAACTTTACCCTGAAGTTAACGTCAGTACTGACTTCACTCCCCCACATGTTCTTGACATGAGACTATAAACTGAGGCCCTCTATGCAAATACACGTAAAACATCTTGCACACACAATAGAAACCTGTTCCGCCTTTTGGATGAGGAGGCCATTGTGTGCTAGAAGAAACGCTTGACAATTTTTATTTTTTTTAATGCATGTACACAGGTGTCGTGTTTAGATGCCATCATCAAAGTGGCATGTGGCTACCTTGATGAAGGGTAAAAACGACTGCATACACAAAATCTCACCAATGTTGAACCTTGGAGATCTAGCCAAGGAATGCAAAAAAAGAAAACAAAACACACACAAAAAAAGAAAAAGCACACAATAAAATAACAACAAAACAACACATAACAACATTCAAAGATGAAAAACTAACTGAGCAAAAACTGTTGGAAGTTAAATTACCGAAATGAAAATTGTTAAAAGAATAAACACGAATATGATGCACAAACATTTTGTCTCAATATTCCATTTTGATGAACATACTTGACAAGGACAATAAATTTGTGTGACCTACCCAAGAACACTTCTTCACTTCACTGTACCAATATCTTTTTTTAATCATATACAAGCAGACGATAACACAACGAGAACTCAACAAAGTGCATGATGAGTTTTGACCCATTGAATGGCTACACAGAATGATCCACATTACCTTTCCTATGACTTACAAAATGTATAGAAAAATATAACCAAAAATCATGAATATATTCAATTCTTACTCAGAGACTGTAAGCAATCTGTTAGGAGAAACGTGAGCGGCACCACCTGCCAGTTTGTGCCTGATCGCCGTACCATCAACACATGTTCTGCTGTGCTTGAGTTTTTTACTACTGCAGATTTTGTGCGGTTGTGTTTAGTGCTGATCGCTGGATTAAAAACAACAACAAAAACCTACTTTTTTATATTTTCCATTACAACATGAAAACCCTATAATGATTACAATTTGGCAAGCAAAACTGATTAAATGATAAAGCAGTGCCACCAGTGTCTGAAAATACAGCTGTGCCCCTGGCACAGGAAACACTTGTATCCCCTACGCACATTTCCCCATCTGACCAGATTTTATCTGTCCTCCAACGTCTCTCCCGAAGCCCCTGACAGCCTAAAGAATCCCCAAGTCTGCCCCAGACAGACCCACGCAAAATACCAACACCACAAAGTCAAACAAACTGAAGGTCAATCGTGGAACTAGCACCGCCGTACTGGATGAGGAAGACGCACAATTTAGCACCAGAGGTGATAGTACCACTGCTCCTGATTCAACAAAAGATTTACTGGGTTACAGCGAGGAAGATAAAAGCATTGCTACTTTTGAAGATGATATTGACGACATTCATTCAGAGTTTATGTCATCTTTTGCAACTACTGAAATATAAAAAAAGCCCCAAGTCAGATAAGCTGACAATCTGTAATCAACCACTCTTAAATCCCACCCTTTTTTTGTTTTTTGGAAAGGTTAAAAAACAATATCAGAGATAACAACAACAAACATGGCAGTGACTTTTCCAAGCTTTCAAGTACTAACTGGTGGTGCCATGCACATTTTTCATGAACACTCAATCCTGTCTACAAACACTTTGTAGTTCTAATCTACAACATGCTTCAACATAGGTAAGTCTCATTTACTCGGTTGTACTAAAATCTGATTCTGTCTCTTGTTTTCCTGAAAAGGCTTATCTGTCAAGAAAATATGCTACTAAGACAAAGGGACACAATGCCCTGTTCTCATTAGTTTGTTCTGGGTAATGGGCATTCTCATTTTGATCTAGCTCTACAAAAAATATACATGAATGCTTCTCCTTTTGATTTATCACGTTCTTTATCAAATCCAAATACTCCTCTCTTTGATTTAACCATTTTGTTGTCCAAACAAGTTAACAGACCTTCTTTGGGTGTTGTGAGATCGAGATTACTGGCCATCTCTCAAAGCACTTAAGTAGACCATGGATCTGATACTCATTCCAGTATTTGTGTTGTTGCAACAAAGAAGTAGCCAAGAGACCATCATTACCCCACATAATTAGCAAGCCAACTGATGTTCTGTACCCTGCCAAGACCAGTTATCACGTTCTGTAAACAGAAAAACAGGGACAATTTTTTAAAAACACATCTTGGACGGCCAAAAATATGAGATAAGAAACTCCAGAATTTCCGGTTCAGGATTTCCAAAAAGTTCAGATACTTTCGATAACAAACCAAATTAAATATTTGCTTTAACAATATGTGCTAAAATCAAAGTAACGTTCTATCAGAGTCTCCTTTTATCTACTTTATTTTTTGGGGGTGGGGGGGTCGTTTTTGTCTAACTAGCATTTGCTGTCTTTGCTTTCAATTCTTTAGCCAAAGCATACAGCTGGAATGTAAAATACCGATGACAAAAAATGTCAGTCTTAGCTGCATCCTATAATGATTAATCAAATGATAACATTCCTCACTCTCACATATTCAAAGGAAATGTCAACTGAAGATGTAACAACACAAGACATTCTGTTGCTTGCTGTCTTTCTTGCCTTCCCTATTCAACCAACCCAGACACCAGGAATTTTTTTTTTTCCAGGAATATTTTCATTTTCACAAAATGGCAATGGACACCCTGTTCAAACAAAATGCCAGACATTCATATTCATTTTTCTTACAGGAAAACTGGACAGAATCTCCACTTTGCACACAAAAGAGATTTTTTTTTTTTACTTGTAGAAAAATCAGTGGACCGGTCAGTTCAACACACAAAATACAAAAAAGCAGACACACAACATCAGACTAACCCCATTGCAAAAGAACAGCTGTGCTCATTCTCACTTTGCATGAAGATAAAGATTCTTTTTTTTTTTAAGTTGCCCTAATTGCTCAGCTGCAGGTCATACTTTTAGCTTCTGCAAGAAGCATTAATAACACAATCACACTGCAGAAGAACGACAACTTCCTCTTTACACAAGAAGCAATAAAAACACATTCGCACAGTAGAAGAACGACAACTTCCTCTTTGCACACAAGCAGCAATAAAACCACATTCACACAGCTGAAGAATTACAACACAGATTTCCTCTTTGGACTAGAAGCTCAGACCAAGTTCACATTGCAGAAAAAACTGGAGCACACATGTCCACTTTTGCACAAGAAAGCTCAAAGAACACATTCATTTTTTTAAAAAGTCACACACAAAAAACGGTGGGTTTCCGTTCACACTGCCAAACGGGCAATCTCCCTGCTGCAGGTTCTGAGTTCACACGATACCTGTTGCTCGCTTGACAACAGCGTGTCAACAATGTGACGGAATACTTGAAAACAAACGGTTTGGTGGATGGCGCAGTTTGTTTGTCGATGAAAACAATGGTGTAGATGATGTGGATTATCAGACAGCAAGTGTGAGGTCAGTCCAACGCGCTGTGTGGCCTCTCCTCGGGTATGCCACAAGTGTTCACCGGGGAGCCTCTGCTGTTGCTAGCATTGTTTCCGTTGACAATGTTCACCTCCTGGGATGTGGAGGAACGGCTGATGCAGCTGCGAAGTCGAGACAGCAGGCCGCCTTCACTGTGACTGCGGGGCAGGCTGGCTGCGTTGTTGCGGTCTGCAGGATAAGAGCAACGTTTTCTTTTTATCTTTAGAAAAAAATCATCACTACAGCTGAGTAGTTAAGACCATTTGACTTTTTTTTTTAAATCTTTACAATTTTTTTAAAAGGCCATTCAACTTCAAACCCATGGGTCCATGAAGTCATGGGTTCAAATCTTGGTGGTAACAGGTGCATTAAAGATAGGGATTTTTACAATCTCCCAAGTCAACTTAAAAGTGAAGACCTGCCAGTGTCTTCATTCGCTTCATGTGTATGCACATGTAGAAGATCAAATATGCACATTAAAGATCTTGTACTTCGTGTCAGCATTTAGTAGGTTACAGAAACGTGAACATATCCCAGCATACACCCTGAAGTTGGTATGCAGCTACCTTCATGGTGGGCAAAAACGGTTGCATATGCAAAATCTCACCACTGGTGAACCTTGGAGCTGAAGCCAAGGAAAGAAAAACTTCTTGGGGGAATGAGCAGAGACTTGTACACTGACCACCACTAGCAACAACACAATCACAAAATGGGAGTGGAAGGGGAAGGGGTGGGGGAGGAGGAGGCAACCAACACATCAAAAGATTATTAGCTGCCCTTATGTCTTCAGCATCTGAAAGGGACTGATAACAGTCTGCTCAATGGATGATCATAGTTGAAATATTCCATGAAAATACTTTCTATTTTTTTCTTTTTATCAAACACAAGTGACTGCCATATTTGTGAAAATGAACAGTCCAAAATTTCAAATAACTAGCCTTTTTTTCTAATTTCTTCTTTCTTTTTTTTAACCAGATATAGAGTGCATATAATAATTCCCCCATGTTGGATGCCGGGAGCCTGTCAGTCTAAACTGCTCTCCCACCTTCTGGAAATTCTGTCCTAGAAATTCCCTCTTTTCTATTCCTCTATTTGTTTCTATCTTGTTCCTTTTCTTCCGGTCACATCCTTCTTGTCTATTTCTATTTTCTGCCTTCTTGTTTCATTCTCATGCCTTTTTTCCCCAAAAGACTTAGAAAATAACTATTCTCTCCCACGCCCAAGTCAGATGCGCTAGACCCGACTTGCCAGGTGCTTAACAGCAGTGCAATGCATATTCACTCATATGACAGACAACAACAGTTGCTGCCTGAGCATGCGACAAAGAAGAAGTTCGAACAACGTTCTGAGGCCCTTCTCTTGAAGCTTTCACAATCAACATTTATGCAATTTTAACTTTTCTTATTTTTCTTCTTCTTCTTCTTCTCAATTCCACCAGGTTTCAATTCCAGGAAGATCAAGGAGAAGAAAGTGAGCAACTGCTTTTGCTTCTTAACGGCATAATGAAAACTTTGTCCATTCATCCATTAGTACACCATATTTGTAAGTTGTTTGAACCCCTGGAGGGCCCTCGGTGTACCACGGCATTTGTCACAGCCTATGTAGTTGCTGTCTGAGCGTTTGAAGAAGTACACCACAATTTATAGAAATTCTCTTTCGGTTCAGTTAGTTACTAAAAAAACAAACAGACAAACAAATGTGGGACTATGAATTTGCAACAATCTAACCTAAACTTTGGGGTTAATTTGTAAGAGTGTGTGTGTGTGTGTTTGTGCTTGTGCATGCATGTGTGCACATGCGAATAAGCATGTGTGCATGCATGCATGCGTGTGTGTGTGTGCATGTGTGTGTGTGTGCCTTTTCTAACCCCCCAAAGATAAATAAAAAGCAGTGACACTCTTCAAACAAACAAACAGGCAGCCAAAACCAAAGAAAACAATCAGGACAAACCTAAAGACGGAAGAGGGCAGTTCTCGGCTTCTTCGCAGGCGATGAGGCCGACCTGCTTGAGGTTGAGGATGGAGTCGGCGATGATGCGAGCCGTCTCCCTCATGTACCCCCCGCTGGTCACCATCATCACCGGGATGTTGCGTGTCCGCGCCTTTTGGAACACGATCTGGTCACGCTCTATGATGCCCTGGCAAAGCAACAGTTCAAACACAGCATTTTTAGAAGGAAGGTGGCAGGATGGTTCAGACGTTCACCTGCCTAACAGGTAAATTGTGAGATTCTGGGTTCAATTCCAGACCAGCCCTTTCTTCCTAGTTTGATGAAAAAGTTGAATGGAATGTTAAAGTCCTATAGATGACACTATAAATTGAGGCCCTGTGTGTGCATGCACACAGAAAATCTTGCACACACATTTAAAACCCATTCTGCCTTTCAGAAGAGTAGGCCATTGAGAGCCAGTAGAAACAGATGACAAAATTTCAAAAACGCTTTCACACAGTGTCATGTTAAGACACCATCCCAGAAGTCAAAATGCAGTTACCTAAATGGTGGGGGAGTGGGGGGGGGGGGTAGTGGGAGAACAGTCACATATGCAAACATCTCACCAATGGTGAATCTTGGAACTCTAAACAATGAACAAAAATATATATATATAATCTTTATTTTTATCTATTTTTATGAAGACAGAGGGGAAGAATGCAAGGAACTGCTATTGCTCTTGACGACATTCTGAAAACTTTGTACTGACACATCCATTAGTACACCATAAAATGTTTGGACCCCTGGAGAGCCTCCAGCATACTGCAGCATTTGTCAGGGCCTCTGTGCTTGCTGTCTGAACAACTGACGATGAAGAAGACGTACACCCCAATTCATAGACATTCTCTTTTGGTTCAGTTAGTTACTAAAAGAAACCCAAAAAAACCAAACCAATCTGCAAGCAAAACTATTTTTGTTTCTGCAGGACATTACAAAAATATTGTCAAGTACATAAACTGAGAGGCAGCTGTATACATTTTCATACAAGAAAGGAAATTTTAATGATTAAAAAAAAAAAGTTTATGAAAGGCAGTGCAGAGTATTTCCCTGTGATGTAGTCTTTTCAGAAACAATGACCACCACCAATCTGTGTGGATACTGCCACCTGGTCAACAGATCCTGATTAACCACCTGCACCACCTCACACCTCCAACACACCTGTGCTGCTGCTGCATAATCACTTAGTGAATCTCCATCAAGAGCAAACTCCAACAAGCAGCCACACACACACACACCATTGCTGATACTGTAATGTTACCTAGCAGACTTTCAATACCACCCCCCCCCCCCCCCCCCCCCACTCCTGCCACGCACACACACATACACCTGTGCCGATATAGCCAGGTTGCCCAGCAGATCTCCATCCAGAATGTCAGTCACATACATATAAACACACACACTACACACACTACACACACAACACACATACACCACACACACTACCAACTACACATACACACACACCTGCGCGGATATAGCCAGGTTGCCTAGCGGATCTCCGTCCAGGATGTCAGTCACATACACACACACTGCACACACAAACACAACACACACAAACACACTACACACATAAACACACACACACTACACATACAACACACTACACACAACACAACACACACATACTACACACACACCACACACACACACCATATACACTACACACACTACCAACTACACACTACACACACACCTGTGCGGATATAGCCAGGTTGCCCAGCGGATCTCCGTCCAGGATGTCAGTCACACACACTACACACACTACCAACTACACACACACCTGTGCGGATATAGCCAGGTTGCCCAGCGGATCTCCGTCCAGGATGTCAGTCACATACACACACACACACACAAACACACTACACACATAAACACACACACACTACACATACAACACATACCACACACACAACACACTACACACACACTACTAACTACACACTACACATACCACACTACACATACCACACACACTACCAACTACACACTACCAACTACACACTACACACACACCACATACACTACACACACTACCAACTACACACTACCAACTACACACTACCAACTACACACTACACACACACCTGCGCGGATATAGCCAGGTTGCCCAGCGGATCTCCATCCAGGATGTCGGTGCCGGCGTTGTAGACGATGACGTCAGGGGAAAACTCGTTCAGCGCCCCCTCTAGGTGTTTGCGCACCAGCCTCAGGTATTCTTTGTCGTCAGTGAAGTGTTCCAGCTCCACCCTCCTCTTGATGGCCCCTGTCAGAGTGGTGCACACAACGCTGTACCTTCTCCTTCTTCTTGTTGGGCGTTCCCCAGCTTAACCCAACTCCCTACTGGCCGATTTTTACTGTCCATGTCTCTGTGCACTGGCCATTTGTGTTGATTAGTAAAAAATAAAAAATAAAAATTTTAAGTCATAACTTAAAGAGATACTCAACACAAGTACGTGAAATTTCCAGGGTTTATTGTTGACATGTAGGTGGGAGGTCAAAGTCAAAAGCCAGATGTTGGATTTTCACAAAAGTTGACGTCACTGAGCTAAAAAACTTGGAAAGTCAAATCATGCGATCACAGTGGTTCGTAGGCAAATGTTGTGCATGAGACCACTGCCATCGCAGTGGATCATAGGGAGTGAGTTAACACCTGGGAAGGTGGTGAGGGGGAAAGGTAGGGGGGGGTGGGGGAACCACCCAGACTATGCACTTCTGTCCCACTCATCACACCTGGAAATCACTGTAAGACTGTTCCGTACAACTTAGTGGTTGAGAAGTTTTGCAAGTACGATTTGTATTCAAGTACTGCATCATATAGGCTGCCATACATTGACTTCACAGGATTTTTTTTTAAAGGAGAATGCTTTCGTATGTGTGTGTGTGTGTGTGTGTGTATGAGTGTGTGTGCATGTGTGTGTGTGCGTGCGTGCATACGTGCGTGCATGTGTACGTATGTTCTTCATATTCCTAGTTTCATTTCATTACTTTTTTCAGTTTCTATCAGTATCATGCTTACTGCTCCTGATTTTGATTGTAAAAATATGTTCCCTACCATCAACACTTCTGAAGTGTGTTTAAAATGACAAAGGAAGAAAAATGAAACTAGATATTGTTTGTGATTTTGTGTCTAAAAACAAATTCCAATATTTGTGATTTTGTGTCTAAAAACAAATTCCAATACAGATGTATTTTTAAACATTCTGGTCTCAATTTCGAAATACCCGAAGTCAGAGTGCCACTATCTTAATGGTGGGTAAAAACGGTCACATGCATAAAATCTCACCAATGGTGAACCTTGGAGACCTATCCGAGGAACAAAAAAGCCCACAACTTTCAATACCTGGGTAGGTCTCTAAATTCTTCTAAGGAATGCATAACTTACGATGAAAGTAGTCTTTTGTTTGTTTGGTTTTTGTTTTATTTTTACAATCTAAATACCTAAAAATTTTAACAGAGCAAACAAAAAAATGCTTATGCTTTACTTGGGGGGGGGCACACTTCCAACACACAACAAAAAACACAAACACATGTGTGCACACACATGCACACGCACACATACACGCACGCACCCATGCACACACACACTAACACACATACACACTGAAATGCATGCACACATTGCGCGCATGCACACACACTACACACATACGCACATACATATACGCACACACACACACACACATAGGCTCTCTCTCACCCCACCCCCCCCCCCAACTCACACACACACAAATAAACAATGACACAGTGTCAACGTGCTCACTCTTAGCAAAGCCATCATGGGGGTAGATGCCTCTGTTGTAGACATCCATGATGTACACCCTTTGGTCATCCATGAAGTCACGTTCATGACCATTGCCCTGCAAAAACCAAAAACTCTATTATCTAAAAAAAATTTTAATTTAAAAAAAAAAGGCAAAAATCCCCTGTATATCTGTCTGTCAGCATCCGATATCTTCACTTTTGTAGCAGAAAAAAACATTATAATTATTCAGAAAAGAATTTAAGTTTCTACCATCACATAAGAGCTAACAGTGTTTCATGCTCACTCCCTCTACAACCATATCTTTCTCTGGTCTCCCCTTGTGATGCTAACGTAGTTAAATCAAAATCCATCTGCCCATAACAGACTACTATCAGAACTGCAAGAGCATTACAACCATAGCTTGCTTCCACCTGACTATGATAGATAATAATTATTACCTTTTTTTTGTCTGCAAGATATTCAGATGAAAAACAAAATTGAGCAACAAATCCACACACACATACACGCACACATGCATGCACGCACACACACACGCACACATACACACATGCACACACATGCATGCATGCATGCACGCACGCGCACACACGCAGAGGACAGGATAGCCTGGTGGTTAGAGAGATGCGCATTGCGCTTGTGATCTGCTGACCCGGGTTCAAATCTCGTTCAAGAGAATTTTTCCTCAGAAGTTAAAGTCAGTGCTGACTCCCTTTTCCCCCAAAAGTCCTTCGGATGAGACTATAAACCAAGGTCCTGTGAGCGAACCCACACAGAACATCTTGCGCAAACGTTAAAACCCGTTCCACTTTTTGGAAGAGTAGGGTACTATGTGCCAGTGGGAACGGATGAAAACATTTACAAAACTGCATACACACAGGGACTGAATGTCACACAAGTACTTATTCCATTATCCTTAAAACCAAAAACTTTTTAAAAAAATAGATAAATTAAAAAAGCACAAACACATGAAAACCACCACACACTCACAATGAAGACACACATCCCAACTTTACCTGGTGAGCGTCCAGATCCACGATCATGGCACGAGCCACCCCCTCCACCCGCTCAAAGAGGAAGCGGAGGGACAAGGTGATGTCGGCGTACGCGCAAAACCCCCCTCCCCTGTCGCCGCTGCAGTGGTGGAACCCCCCACCCACGTTGATCGCCCAGCCTCTTTCCATGGCCAGCTTTCCCGCCTGTCCCCCCCCCACCACCACAGAAACGACACAGGGTCTGTATATATCACAAATGAACTCCTTTTGTCTGCTTTTGTCAACTGGACCATAGTGTAGTATTATGATGGGTGCTTCCTCTGAAGTCGGAGTATAGCTGCCTATGTGGCGAGGTACTTGAAAAAGAGTCATACACGCAAACTTCTCACCCGGTGTACTTCCTATCTCACAATGATTCCCAGGTGGGATGAGTGAGTCAGAGTGCATGTTCTGGGTGACCCCCAGGGTGTAAAGCTGGGGAATGCACAACATGATGGGTGCTACAGCCAAGTGGTCAAGACTGTTCAACTTCAATCCCACGGCTCCATGAAGTTGTGGATTCGAATTTCGGTGTCAGTGTCAGGTGAATTAAGGGTGGAGATTTTCACGATCTCCCAGGTCAACTTCCAATGTAGACCTGACAGTGCCTTCATTCCCTTCGTGTATATATATACACATACAGAACATCAAATATGAATGTTAAAGATCCTGCAATTCATGTCAGCATTCGGTGGGTTATGGAAACTCAAACATACCTAGTATACATCTCCAAAGTCAGAATGCAGCTACCTTCTTGGTGGGAAAAAAGGTCGCATATGCAAAATGTCACCATTGCTTAACCTAGGAGCTCTAGCCAAGGAACAACAACAACAACAGCAACAACAAGTATATCATTATCAAATCCACAGTGTCACACCAAAATGTAAGCTTTGGTTCATGTCTACACAATAAAACTGACGCACCCACCTATCCACACAACATCATGGCGCTCAGCAAAAATTGTTAGTCTCAGAGCAGAACAGTCACACAATTGCAAATATAGGTCTATGGAAAAATAAACACAGCACTTAAACCCTCCCCAAAATGAACATCCCCCCCCCCCCCCCACACTTCTTGATAATTGTTAGGCCTAGCCATATGTCTATATTTTACAGTTAGAAACATGTTTTTTCATAGTTTCTCACTTACTGGGCTTTTTTGTTGGGTTTTTTGTTGTGTTTTGTTTGTGTTCCTTGGCTAGAGCTCAAAGTTCACCCATGCTGAGATTTTGCACATATGACTGTTTTTACCCACCATTATGGTACCTGCGTTTTTCAAGTTCTGTCATTCATTCCCACCAGCACACAATGGTTTTCTCTTCAGCAAGGAAGAACATGATAACAAGTTTTCACGTGTGCACAAGATGCCCTACATGCCTTCACACAAGGGTCCTCAGTTTATAGTCTCATCCAAAGAACTTCTGGGGGAGTGGAGACAGCACTGATGTTAACTCCAGGGGGAAAAATCCCCTTGAAAGGGCATCTCAGTGGCATCTCCAACCTGGGATCGATTCCGGGCAGTCAGATTACAAGCACAACTCTCTAACCACCAAGCCATCCCATGCCACCACTTACTGATTCCTCATGTCGATTATAATGAAGTTATTGAAATTTCTAGATATGTTCCTCGCTATAATTCATCTTGTTAGGTATGGTTAGAATTACATTTTCCTCACTGTTCACTGAAGTTCAGTGGTCTAGTAATGCAAACTTCTCTTTATCATTCAACTTTTATCAATAACAATTTGACATTCCTGCCCCCATACTCTACCAACATCTATACCTCTCTTCACATCCACCTGACTCTGGTGTGGGAGAGAATTGCTATCTTTTATGTCTTTCTGGGGGGAAAAAAAAGGCAGGAGAATGGACAAAGATGGCAGAAAATAGACAAGGAGAGGTGACAGGAAGCAAAGGAACAAGGCAGAAACAAAGAGAAAGATAGAAGAGAAGTAATTCCTCACACAGAATTTTAAGAGGGTGGAGGTTGCTATTTATACTGACAGGCCCCCAGCATCCCATGGAACGACCTCCCTCTTCCACTTCGCCAAAAGCCTTCATTTGATTCTTTCAAATCTAGCCTCAAAACACACTTATACTCGACTTGAGATCTTCCCCTGTTATATTCTACTTCTCAATACTCCTTCACCTCCACCCACCTGCACCTAGTGTGTGTTGTATAACATTTGATATTTTGGTAAATACTTATAGATGGCAAGTGGCAGAATGTGAACGATTGAAGCAAGGCAGTGATTTGTTTACTTGATAGAATTCAGGCTATCTAACAATTTATAATTAGTGTTTATTATATTATTATTATCCCCACATGGCACATATGCTTTTTCCTATGTCACTTGTGAAGACATTAATTGAATGAACATAATACAGGGCATTCACGAATAGTTCCCCCAGTCTGATAGCGGAAGGGTCTCAACACTTTCTTCTGGACGATGAAGTTGGGCAGGAGAGCTACTGGGGGGATCTCCGTGATGCCCGCAACAGTCATGCTCCACTGAGGAAAAGGAACCATGTACATGATACATCAGTAACAATGATTCATATTAATACATCATCCAGAACATTCCTTTCACATGCCACTAAAAATGATGTCCAAGTATGTAGAGTGTGTGTGTGTGTGTGTGTGTTGTGTGTGTTGTGTGTTGTGTGTGGTAGTGTGTGTAGTGTGTGGCAGCCAGTGACTGCATGAGCACTTATATGCACGCAAGCATGCATGTGTGTGCATGTATGTGTGTGTGTGTAAGTGTGTGAGTGTGTGTGTATGCGCGTGCCCGTGCACGCACTATAGTAAACTGACTTCACTCAACTTCTCCCCTGACTCCCCAAACAGCTTGTTGGGGCACAACACTGAAGTTTTCAGGCAGTGTGTTGTGGTCAACTTGACCCTGGCAGAGTTTAATCCCTCTCCAGGTACTCTTAACACCTAAAACCTTTTTACTATATTCAAATTGATGCACAAAAAGTTCTTCATTTTCATTACTAAAGAAGGTGCCATGGCCTACATAAAAATGTTATGTTACAAAATGTTATGTTGAGACTGTCTTCAGCCATGACAAGCTCTTAACATTTAAAACAAACATCCTCTGAGGTTGGAGAACAGCTGCCTAAACGGCAAGGCACTCAAAAACAATCATACACGCAGACTTCTCATCCAGTGTACACTTGATCTCACTGCGGTTCCCAGGTGGGATGAGTGAGTCAGAGTGCACATTCTGGGTGATAGACCCCCAGGGTGTTAAGCTGGGGAACGCACAACAGCAACAACATTACTGAAGATTGCCAAGGGAGAAAAGTGACATTTTCTATTTTTGAAATTTTTCTTTAAAAAGAGGCATTCATGTGCTCTCTGTGGTTGCTGATATGTGTGTTAAGTATTGGCTGTCAGAAAATACCTGGATGACATAGATGCATGGGCCTTTGTGACATCTCTCTCTCTCTCCTCTTGTAAGTCCTTTGGATGAGACTATAAACCGAGGCCCTGTGTTCGAACGCATGCAGAACATCTTGTGCACACGTTAAATCCTGTTCCGCTTTTTGAAAGAGTAGACCATTGTGTGCTGGTGGAAACAGATGACAAAATTTACAAAACCGCATACACACGGGGACTGGATGTAAAAAAGCAAGCACATGAGTGCTTATTCCATTATCCTCGATATAAAAAAATAAATAAATAAATAAGTGAGAGAGAGTGTGTGTGTATGTGTATGTGTGTGTAGGCGTGTATGTATGTGTGTGTGTGTGGGAGGGGGGGTGCATGTGCGCTGTTATGTTTACATATGAATGCTTACATTTGTATATGTATGCATGTATTTGTGCAAGTATGCTTTTGCATGTATGCGTGCATGCATGCATGTGTGTGTATACATGTGCACGCTTGCATGCATTTATGAATGCATTCATGTGTGCATGCACCCCATGTGCATGAGTGTGTGTGAGTATGCATGTATATACGTGTGCACGAGCAAGTGCATACATGGTACATGCATATGGCAAGTGCATGGTATCTATACACCAAAGAGGATAAAACGTCATCATTTTCTAACAATTATATAAATACTTATTAACTGCATGTCTTTTCAACATCAATAGTTCACACCCTTCTTCCTCACATATTCCACTCACAAACCATGAACTTCAAATGCAAAAAAGGTGGCAGGATGGTTAAGACGTTCACCTGCCTATCAAGTAAACTGTGAGGTTCTGGGTTCAATTCCCAGCCTGGCCCTTTCTTCTCAGTTTTGACAAGAAAATTGAACTGAATGTCAAAGTCTCTCAGATGCGACTATAAATCAAAGTCCTGAGTGCAAATACACGCAGAACATCTTGTGCCCACATTAAAAACCCATCCCGCCTTTCAGAAGGTAGACCATTTCGAGCTGGTTGGAGCGGATGACAAAATTTTACAAAACACATGCACACAGGTTTACATATCATCTCCAAAGTCAGAATGTGGCTACCTTAATGGTAGTAGTGTGTATGTTAGTGTTGGGGAGGGAGGGGGGGGGGGGGGGGGGGCAGTTGCTATATGCACCTCGGATCTCTAGCCAAGAAACAGAAACAAAAATCAATGACTAAATTCAAAACATAATTCACACACACACACACACACACACACACACACACACATACACACACACACAGAGAATAGGTATAGTAGGTTGGTATCCACCACAAGTGGAAAGAGCAATGGTTGCTGCATGCGGAGGGAGGAGCAAAGGGAAGCATTCACTGTATGTGGGGGGGCAGGTGAACACAGCTGTAGGAAAATGAACACTGATCAACACTGCTTTGAGACAAACTGAAACACCACACTGGAACAGATCAACATAGCTCATGACAAGACGAACATGAACATTGGAGATACACAACCCTAACTCCAGGGAAAATAAACAAAATGTGGGCCTCAACTCTGGGGCATATGGTTGTAACTCCGGGAGCAGACAAACAAAGCTCCCAGGCAAATGAACATAATTTGGGGATCACATGAACATAACTTTGGGGCACATCATCAGAACTTGGGGGCAAATGAAAACCTCTGGGGCATATGCATATAGTGGGAATGTGTGTGTGTGTGGCGGGGGGGGGGGGGGGGGGTAACCAAACTTTGGGACCCACATGAACGCAACTCTGGAGCACATGAACAGAACTTGGGGTGGGTGAACATAACTCTGGGCACATGAACATAACCATGGGGTACATGAACTAACTCTGGGCACATGAACATAACCATGGGGTACATGAACTAACTCTGGGAACATGAACATACCCATGGGGCACATGAACTAACTCTGGACACATGAACATAACCATGGGGCACATGAACTAACTCTGGGCACATGAACATAACCATGGGGTACATGAACTAACTCTGGGAACATGAACATACCCATGGGGCACATGAACTAACTCTGGACACATGAACATAACCATGGGGCACATGAACTAACTCTGGACACATGAACATAACCATGGGGCACATGAACATAACTATGGGCACATAAACACAACCCTGGGGTACATGAACTAACTCTGGGCACATGAACATAACCATGGGACACATGAACATAACTCTGGGCATAGCCCAAGGGCACATGAACACAGCTTTGGGGAAGATGAACTTAACTCTGGTGCAGACAAACAAAGGTGAGGCAATGCAATAAAGGAAGAATGCTGAGTCAAATTAAAAAACAACAACATGATATTCAAAGATGAGATTAAAGGCAGATGGTGCACGGGGGTTAAAAAGTAAACACACACACACAAAAACAAACAAAAACATAAAAAGGAAGAAGAAACAGCAGCAGACAACAGTGACAGAATCATACTGATGATATTTCCATGCAAATTCAGTTAACAGTAAAGCATGTTTTACTTACACAACAACAAACATTCACAAATTCTGGGCAACCTTCTTTTCTTTTTCTTTTTTAAATCCATTTCTCTCTCTCTCTCCCAGTCCGGCCATGATCTACATCTATTTACAAACAAACATGCTTTGGCATCCATTCTGCGTCTTCTTGATACAGCACAGTGCTCTCATCAGAAAGTAGGTTCAGAATGTAACACCAATAATTTTTGCATCATTCATATTACTACTATTTCTTTCAATGCATTGACTTTTGTTTGTGTTTTGTTTGAAAACTGCTTTAGCAAGTACTGTCAAAATACTAAACAAAACAAAGCCTCCAGCGTCAAACACCTAATGATCCTATTTATAAAGACTTCTGGACACTTAAGTGATTTTGAGTGAACAGGACATTTTTCTTTTTTTCCTTCAACAAACATGAGAAGTGGAAAAAAGAAAGAAGAAAATCGCAGTTTTTAATCTGTATATGTCTGTGATGATATTACCAAGTGGTAATATGTCATAACCTGAAAACAAGGTAGTCATCTCCTCCACTGAAATCCTCTCTTGGCAGAAAAAACAACAACAACACAAATACAAAAACCATAACACAGAACCATTATTTTCACCCATTCTTTTCCCCGATCTTGGGAAAAACAGACCAAATAATTTAGTCTATAAGCTTTGCGATGGGAGCTAGCAACAACGCTGTCAGCATTCAATGAGTGTCTCTATTTTTCCTTAGTAAAAACACATAGAGAAAGGAAGGACAAAAACACGCACAGTGCAATACAAAAGAGTGAAAGTACAGGTGTACAATGGTTCAACCTGGTTCAGGCACTTGTTCTGCAGTACCTACACAAGGTCTTCATCATTGAAAACATTTTTTTGTAATCATTCCTCTACAGTGTCTTTTTCCATATCAGTGCATCATTGCTTGCTGGCATGCTTTTGTTGTGTTTCTCAAAAATGACGCTTGTAATATGCTTACATGTTTTGATACAAATTTCAAAGGAAGACATGTTTTGTGCAAGGGAGGCTTACTGGAACATTTACATGGAGGAAAAGGTACAGAAACAAAATGTGCAAGGCTGTGTTATGTCCATGGTGACATATTATATGTGATGGTAAGGGATCAACACTGTACATAAATGGTGTAACAGACATATTACATGTGCTCATTCATTCATTGATTGTGACAGGCAGTAACATTTATGTCTGAAGTACATGCACACATACAAATGAATGAAGGCAAGGAAGGTGAAAGGGTTTTCATGCAACACTGAAACGTTCTACTTCATTCACTGCATTTCATTCAATCATTCACAGATGATAGTTCAACTAGACTGCCAATCGCTGATCTACAACAGCTGGAAGGTACAGCGACACAACATCCATGCACTAAAACAGAATATTTTTGTGGCAAAGTATAAAAACACAAGAATGAACACAAAACACTCTACAAACATCTACATAATTACAGCTGTTTTAAATGGTTCTTTTCTTCTAGTTTTAGACACACAAACTGCTTCTGCTTTAAATGTGTAAATATAATTTACACCATATTATTACACATTAGTTTTTAATGTACCTGCCTTTCGAAGGGCTCACAGCGAAAAGTACAATCCTGTGTTTGTTCTCTTCATCTATGTGAAACAGCGTGTGGTCCCCCCCCCCCCCCCCCCAGTATTACTCATGAAAAGGCTTTTTTCTTTGCATGTAACATACACTGCCTGCTTTCCACCAATCAATGCCCCCCCCCCCCCCCCCCAAACAAAAAACAAAACAAAAAAACAACAACAAAACAACACAAAAAACAAACAACAAACAAAAACACAAACAACAACAAAACACAAAAATCACCAATCTTTTACAACTACTACCACTGATATTTAATACAATAACAATAATAATAATAATAATAATAACAACAACAACAATAACAACACTTTATTTATATTTTGCTTTGCTTTTTGTTTATTTTTTTAAAAAAAGGATGATGCTCAAAGCACAATACACAAGTATAACAATAAAAGCTGAACAAGTGCAACCCTCCCCCCACCCACCACCCCCCACTTCAAAAATAACAATCAGTGAACTACATCACATATACATAATTATATATAAATCATGGCCGGTAAAATGCTACACGGAACTTACACATGTTCTGTCTGAATCCCCTGCTGCCTTTTGTCTCTTTCTTCTCTTCTTTCCTTAACTCCCAGAGGAGTCATTAGGACACTGCACTGAATCTTTCAGGCAGAGTGCCTTGGGCAAGTCGAACCTCGCGGAGCCCATCCCTCTTCCAGTCACAATCTGCATGCTGGGTATGTTTGTCTCATCCATACCACTGGCCATCCCTGACCTACTCCTCTATGTAAGGTGGGTGTGATTTTTTGTAAAACATGTGTATTAAGTGTTGTAAGGGGACGGGATAACTCAGAGGTCAGAGCACTCGCTCTCCCTAAACTAAGGTTTAGCTGCATTGAATGTGGTTATCTAGAGAGTGGGTGACCGTTCACAGGCCTTGCCTTCAGTACAGTTCCCCAGTTCACCCAGATGTAAATGGGTACCTGCCCTCTTCAGGGTCAGGGAAGGTAAAGCAGCAAGGGAGAGGAGACGGGCACCACCCTCAATATGCTGGCCCTTAGAAAAGCTGATGCCTCTGAAACCTTGCTCCCCAATGGCCACATGGGATATAGAAATACCTTTTTTTTTTTAATAAGGTGGTATGTATGCATTTTCAGACAGGACCTTGGTTTACAATCTCATCTGAAGGATTTTCTGGTAAAATGAGGTCAGAATAAATTATGCTACTTATTTCTTAGGTACGCTGCAGATTAGTTGCATTGATTTATTTACTTTTTGACATACAGGATAAATGAGACCGGTTCAACTAGTACATGAAACATTTTAAAACGTTGGAATGATGTTGACAATAACAGATGATTTAAGCAGGATGTTCAGAAAATCATTAGACGATTTAGAAACCCAGCTGCTCCTTGTCACTTCTTTCATAAGCTAAATGATACAACAACATCAAATACCACTTCAAATGTAACAAAGTCAAAATGGACCTAAAATTACAAATCCACACATAAATTAAGACACTGAGACACACAAATACAACAAAATAATAACTAAATGAAAAAGCTCTCCAAAACCTGAAAATTCACACTTTTTTTTTCAAAAATGATTCCGTAACAAAATTTATAGCAAATAAAAGTGTAGTACACATGCCCATAAATACTCATCATTAACCTGTTTCATCATTTAATAAATCTTCTCCCCATCAAATAATCTGATACCTTAGAAGTAGCACATACCTTTAACATCACATTTAAAATTCTCTGCTGTAATAGGTTTTTTTAATCTAACACAAAGCATGTACAATTTACTTTTTCAACAGTCAAATTACTTTTCTGGGAACAAGCAGGTAGACGAACAAAAATATGTAAATGCAACGTAATATGTAATAGTGTAGTATGTAAATATGTACATTCAATCCATTTTTCTCCTCTTCATCAAAATATATCATTATCAATCCTGTCACTCATCTATCTGGATCAAGCCTTCACCAAAATTCACCCATGACAATATCTGTGAGAAATGTCCACTATAAACTACAGCCAATAAACACCACCAACACCCATGGGAAACATTCTCAATGAACTTCATCTACCATTTACTAAAGCCATCACCCATTGCTGGTTTGGGGTTACCCATCAACACGACCATCTGAGGGCCTGTTAGAATAAATAGCATCCCCCCACCTTCTGGAAACCCTGTGCTAGGAATCCCCTCTTTTCTATCCCTCTCTTTGTTTATGACTTGCTTCTTTTCTCTCTACACCACCACCCATGGGAAACATTTTCAATGAACTTCCTCTACCATTTACCAAAGCCATCACCCATTGCTGGTTCAGGGTTACCCATCAACATGACCCTTCATACCCCCGCACCTCTGGATTTGAAATGTCCTCTGATCACTCACTACTCATATCCCAGGCATGACTCTTAACCTCTTCAGTACTTATATGACCATAATTGCCGTCAGCCATATATTAAGACCTTGCCTAGTGCTCAATATTTGTGGATAGATTGTGTACAATGCACATACTATCATCACATATGTCCTTTCTTTTATTCAAATGAAAATGCATCTGAGATGCCTGTGTGAGATCACATGTCTGCTCACAGCACTTCCAATATGGAAAGAAAAATGGCCTGTTGTTGAATTAACAGACACAATCATACAACAGAAAATTGGTGACATTACATTTCATCAGCTCTCAGCCTAATCCCAATATCTCTTCAGCGGAAGGCTACAAGGAAGAGTGCTTGAATGCTTTACACAAATCAATGTCTGAATGGCGTATCAGAAAGATGATAGGGAATAAGAAAGTGTACTATCATAACAGACATCTGATATGCTCAAATTTCATTTAAAATTAAAGAATAGACATCTGATGTGCTCAAATCTTATTTAAAATGTATAAAGATACCAACCAACAACAACAACAAAAACACAACATCCTCTTATAGCCTGTTCTTACAAAACTAAACAGATCATAATTTTTATCATCTGAAGTGATGTGATGTCAAGAGCTACCCTTTATACCAGCAACAATTAAAAAAAGTATATACACACAGTTATCCTATGTAGTTGGATGCATCTTATACTATTATTACTAAAATATAATAGTCCTAACATCATACAATAAGCTACAGACTCTGATTTACTTAGGATCTAATATGTACATTTCAATCAAGTCAAGAATCCCTGCCCTCAGTAAAAGACAAAAACAGATAGTTCAGATAAAGAAGTCTAAAAACAAAAGTGAAACACAAATTAACTTTAAAATAATCAGACAAATACACTATTATATACAAATTGGTGGTGATAGAAGGTTCCAGTTTTCAACAAATACAACTGTACAGTATAACTTATGGACATGTTGTAAGGTATTCTGGCTCATCTTGACCTCTTAGCACACAAACTGACACAAGAAAAGTTGACACACAGAACAAAAAATAAACAGTCCATACTGGTACCTCATTAATTCCCTCCAAAATACTGGTCAGCTGAAACGCCAAAAAGCAACAACAAGACAACAATGGACTTTAATATATGTTGGCATTTCAGTCAATCTTGCGGTTACAAAGATCAAAAGAAGAGCTCATTTTTACAGCAGTACAAGATAAATACCGTATTTTTTCGGGCTATAAAGTGCTTCAGGTCATAACACACATCCTTAAGGTTTTAAACAAAAATAAGATTTTACTTGAACAAAGAACATTTCAGATCATGAAGATTAATCTCTTTTTTTTAAAATGAAGATTAATCTGTTATTTGGCACACAAACTGCTTTTTGTCTAGTTTCTACTATCATGAACAAATCAATATACAATGTGTTGATATACAAAGTGTCCACACACAAAAAAGACATACAAATAAACACAAATACTACTTCAGGGAACTTTTGAACCCTATCTTCAATCCTATTGCTTTGCAGGGAATGGTGTATGTGGTTTGAAGAGTCATATAGCTTTCCTCAGTAACTTGAAACAACAAAAAAATCTCGCCAGACAGGGTGCATAAATTATAGTGCCTGGCCTTCTCCTGTGATTGTGACTTTTCAGGAGGCCTGTCTGCTGGCCTCAGCCAACACATTCTGACTTCTGAGCAGCTCATTACATTGTAGAGGTTGCATGCTGGGCGTGTTCATGTTTCCAAAACCCACCAAACGCTGACATCAATCACGTGATCTTTAAAGTGCACATATGATCTTCTGCATGTGTATATACATGAACGGATTTAAGGTTCTGGCAGGTCTGCACCTGAAGTTGACCTGGGAGATCATAAAAATCCCCACTCTTAATTCACCAGACACCGCTGAGATTTGAACCCAGGATTTCATGGACCCACGGGACTGAAGTGTTGTGTTTTTTTTAGTAAACCACTTGGCTTTAGCATCCACTGGTGAGTTCTGATAAGCCTGGGTATAGGTGAGGTGGTAAGATCAGAATGAGGGGAGTGGGAACAACAGGACCTTTGCTACTTTTTTCAATGCTGACACACAAGTATTGGTTTTGAACTGTATATATATATATATGTCTGGACACAGGTAGATGCAAAAAGAACGCTTTAAATATTATGACAACAACTTCATCAAAATGTGTGAATACATAATGATTACCTTGTAGCCCCACAAAATATGGTAACGCATAACTTTCTCTGAGTGTAACAATCTTTCAACTACTGACCCTGTACAGTGATTAACATATAAAGCCAAGGTTTGGGAGAGCTTTATCATTCTACGCCCTGTTACCCAAATGTGTGATATATCTGAAATTTTGTTCATGAATAGTAAATACTTGTGTTACTGCAATTTTTTTAAAACAAATTTTAAACAAATTTTTTCTAGTTGACAGGTTTTTAAAATGTTCAGTTCATTTGAAAGCAACTAAACATGTTTATTTCTTGAAGTGAATTTCTCACACATAGAAGAAAGTGTAGATAAGTGTGGAGTTTATATAATAACATTCAACATTTTTCTCTGTGATGTGTGTTGTGTGTGTGTGTGTGTGTGTGTGTGTGTGGTGTGTGTGGTGTGTGTGTGTGGTTTTGAACATGAGAACATGCATGTATGCATGTGTGTGTGTGTGTGTGTGTGTGAGTGTGCGAGAGAGAGAGAAAGTGCACATGAGAACATGCATGTATGCATATGTGTGCATGTGTGTGTGAGTGTGTGTATGCATGTATGCATGTGTGTGTGTATGTGTGTGCATGCACACATGAAAGCAATGCCAGGAATACCATCACTATACATGAAACGAATTATTCAAGTGCACTGATACTAATGACTGTATAAACAGTGTATCCGAAGTGACCAAGACCACATCGACAAACTTGTACATTCTCACAGTTGATACATACACATACATGTCTGACAAAACACATTCCAAATCCACAATGCCAACAAAGAGAACACACGACAAGACCCTTCTGCACAACATCATCAAATGCATGACAGACATAACAGACAGACAAACACACAGACAGCCAGTGCATACTTTAGACAAGATTAACAAGGGGGAGGGGACAAGATTCAAGATTTTATTTCAAGAAAAAGAAAACCCAAGGGGTAGATGGAATTTAACAAAACCACAACTAGAAAGAGAGTGAGAGAAAAACAAGCATGACAAGAGACACAAACAAAAACACAGAAACAGAGAAAGAGACTGAGTTGTGCTTGCAGTTCAATGAATATGATGTGGCATAGACTAAGATCAAGCTATTCTATATCCAGATGCTTATTGTTTGAAATGTTATTTCTAAAGGTCTCTGTGCACTACAAAGTACTAAACTGGCCGTCTTTCCAGTAGAACTGATGAGACGCTTCAAACAGATATATAATTCCAACAGTTCCCCTCTCAACCAGGCTTCTTACATTCTCTCCTGAAATCTCCAAGCAATGGACCAAGTATCAGATAAAAAAACAACAAAAAACAAACAAACAAACAAACAGCAAAACTGTTCTAACAAAACAGTCAAAGGAAAATGGAACACACAGTACTTTCTATATATTAGTTAATGGTCAGACACATGACACAACAGAGGGAAAACTGGGACAAGTGAACTGAGGGAGGGAGTCACCTTGAGACTGGACAGGTAGCGCTTGGTGTGGACAACCAAGAGGTCTTCCTCCGACGCCTCCACTGGTACGACCAGCGTGTCGTCCCGCACCATGCCAGCTTCTGTGCACAAATAAATATATACAAAAATAAATACTTCACTTTGTCAAAATGGAGAAACTGTATCAATCCCAGGTCCAATTGTTTAAAAAAACAATTTTTTAAAAAGCCATTGCCCCTTTAGTTTTCTGACCTTCCCCTTGGTGATGCTGAGGCCCTGTTAGTATAAATAGCATCCTCAACCTTCTGGAAATTCTGTACCAGGAATTCTCTCTTTTCTATCTCTCTCTTTGTTTCTGCCTTCTTCCTTTTCTTCATGTCACTTACTTCTTGCCTATTTTCTGCCATTTTGGTCCATCCTCCAGCATTTTTTGTCCAGATAGACTTAAAAGATAACAATTCTCTCTCACACCAGAGTCAGATGCCCTGGGTCAGACTTCTCAGGCACTTAACGGCAGGGCAACACATTTTTGCTCCTTGCTCCTATGACAGAAAACACTTGCTGTCTGAGTGCTCAACAAAGAAGAAAAAAAGTTCTCTGACCAACGAAAGCTGAACAGAAAAAGAGAAAGGTGGTAACATAGTCATGTATGATATGACATGCTAAACCCAAGATTTTTACATAAAAGGCATTACGTTTTTTTTACCCAAGATTACCCAAAACAAGTCACACACCATGGGGTTCCCTGTCCTTTAAGCAAATGAATGTGGGTGATATGAGAATGACCATGTGTAGCCTGGTGAGCACTGTTGCTTCCCTTTAGTTTTTGGCACAGAGAGGGAGAACTTCTTTCAGGTTAGTAGGGTGAATCTGGAAAAGTTTGTTGTTAGTCTGAGCATTCCATTCCTCTTGCCAGAGAGACTGGGCGTGCTGTTCGCTTTTAGGTTTCCAATCCCTGTATGGGATAAGCACTTTGATTTGTTGCTTTACAAGATTCAGCGCTGTATAAATTCCATTCAATATTATTATTATTATTATGGCATGGTAGACCTAGAAATGACATTCTCCGTAGCACCCCTGGTGAGTCGGTCAACTGTTTCATTGCCCTGAATGCCCACATGCCCTGGGATCCATACCAAAACAATATAACAGCCGTCCCGTCTCAAGGAAGTATGCAGTTCATAGAAGTCCTGAAGCTTAGGATGATTGATGTTCCTACATGCGATAGCCTCCAGAGCTGAGTGTTAACAAGTGTTACCTTTTAAAAAGCTGATAATGATTCCATAACAGAGTTACCTTTTAAAAAGTTCATTATGCTCCCATACAAGTGTTACCTTTCAAAAAGTTAATAATGTTTCCATACACGTGTTACCCTTTAAAAAGTTATACAAGTATTCCCTTTTAAATAGTTGATGATGTTTCCCATACAAGTGTTACCTTTCAAAAAGTTGATGATGTTTCCATACAAGTGTTACCTTTTAAAAAGTTGATGATGTTGCCCCATTTGCCTGCGTCGAAGGGGTGCAGCTTCTCCATGCCCAGAAAGCTGATGTTGTACTCACTGGAGTACACAACCGGCCACTGAGTGGCCAGGGCATTGTAGTACAGTGCTGTAGGGTGTGGCCTCCTAAAACAGGAATTGCACACAAGTTTGACTGATGCCCTTATCTATCCTGCACCGGTGATTCTACTACAGCCAATGAAAAATTCCTGCCTTAGCTCAATAAGCAAGGTAGTGACGGTATAATTATTATGATATATCATAACCAATAGTTTTAAGTTACTGATCTCATTCTTTGTACCTTGAGGAAACTCATCATACCTTTTACTGGTTTTAGCATAGTTTGTGCATTACATACCAATCATCAACACAGTGGCCCAGTGCTGTGGTGCTCAGTGTCAGATTCATAGATTAAGAAATAGAACTCATCATAGGCAGAGGTTTGTGTCACCAATGAGCTAGCTGACCATATTAGGGGTTTTTCTCCCTGAAAATAACATTGGTTCTCTTACAAGTCTTTAGGATGAAACTATGAATGATAGTGTGTGTGCAAGAGGGGGTGGGTACATGCGTGTGTGTGTGTGTGTAATGAAGTAAGGTGGATGGAGGAAGGAGAGGAGTAAATTTATATGTATGTTACATGTATGTATACATGTTCATGTGTGCATAATTTTTTTTTACATCGAGGATAATGGAATAAGCACTTATGTGCTTTTTTACATCCAGTCCCTGTGTATATGCGGTTTTGTAAATTCTGTCATCTGTTCCCACCGGCACACATTGACCTACTCTTATGAAAGGCGGAACAGGTTTCAATGTGTGTGTAAGCTGTTCTGTATTTGTTGAACTCAAGACTTTGGTTTATTATAGTCTCATCCAAAGGACTTTTGGGGAGAGTGGAGATGGAGTCTGCATTGATGTCAACTCCAGAGGAAAATATCCCCTTGAACAGGAATCAAACCTGGGTCATCAGATTGCCAGTGCAATGTTCTAACCACTAGGCTGTGTGTGTGTGTGTGTGTGTGTGTGTGTGTGTGTGTGTGTGTGCATGTGTGTTGAAGTAAGATGGATGAGGGGGGGGGGGGGAGTAATAAATGTGTAATACTAATAGATGTGTAATAGATTGTGTTTATGTAACTATGTACATGTGTGTGCATGTGTGTGGCACGCGCGTGTGTGTTCATTTATGATACACTGACAGGTCTACAAAAGTGTGCGTCACTGTCCTGTGTGACTCAGCTAGCCTACAGGTGTGGGGGAGGGTCTCATCTGTCAAATCCCCCTGTTGTGCTAATCTACATTCAAAGCAAGTACAAACACAAAGCCATGTGCACACATCCGTACAGACACATTAACCTGAGTACTGCTCATAAAATTTTCTCTTTCTTTCACACCTGTTCGTCATTTAAACACTGCTTACTTCTTCTTTTCGTCGTCTTCGTCCTCCATCTTTGTTGACATCATTAACCAAGTATCAAAAATAAAAACCGGTATTTAGGCTATAACGGAACGAACATTTATAAGCTAATCGGTTTCCGCTAGGTTAACCACTCTAGGCCAGCTTGCAGATCTTTTCATCGCATCAACAATACTGAAACGTATTTTCTGTTTAAAATCTGATTTTATGTATACGATACATGAACTCATTAATTTTAGAACTGTCGCTGGCAGTTACTTAGCAGTAAGCTAAAAGCAGCAGAAGTAGCAGCTGCAGCAGCAACAGCAGCAGTATGTCAAGCAGTGTTGTGTGAATGCGTTCGTGGGAACACACAAACGCGTGTGCGTGGGTCTTTCTCACAAATTACGAAAGCACTCATTTCTAAAGTAGCCACATTTTTTTGTCTGCCACTAGGTGAATATTTTATTAATAAACAATAAACCTTGCACAGTTACTAACAGGCAAAACCCCCCTCCAAACTTCTGGATAGCCGTGCATATTTCAAGTAGATGTTTAAAAAGCTATTTTGATGACTGATTAATTTGCCATTAGATCTAGATGAACGTGAAGGCACGTTTTACGTTCGCACGCAAAGCAGACATAAATATTTCAGTTAATGAATTAAAGATGAGACATAAGCCGCAAGACTAAGACTCTCGCCATTCACTACTGCTGCTGCTGCTACTTCTACTACTTAGACATTGAGAAGAAACCCCGTGACCACTACTGCTATTAAGAAGCTAAACAGATCAAAACGAATACCCCCCCCCCCCCCCCCCTCTCTCTCTGTCTCTCTCTCTCTCAGTCCACCTGCATCTCACACTAGCTTAGTTTTAAAACATGATTTATCATGTCATGAGTATGTCATGATATAAATCAAATTTTTGTTAGCATTATTCATTCTTGGATATTGATACACTTGTTGCTTGGATTTTATCACCATCTTCAGTAATAGGCCTAACTATTCAAATCTGAAAGTTTCCCCGACTCCTCACGTTTTCAGTTTTGTTTTACGTATATGCTTACATAGATCTAGACTAGTTACTGTCCTGTAATTGTGGTTTATATTTTACCTTGTTGTGTGTGTGTGTGTGTGTGTGCCCGCGCATACCGTCAGGATATAAAGGTAAGACCTTTGCACACATGGTAGACCAACCATGACTGGCTAGGTATCCATGGCTGAGTACCCATTAATGAACAAACTTGTATAGCCTGTAGTAGCAGCAGTCATGCAAAACAGCCGTTTGAGCTTGAAGTCACTGTTGAACTGGGTGACTTTACCAACCCCCCCCCCCCCCCCCCAAGACTTTCTTCCTTCTTTTCTTTGGCTTTTTGTTTCTTTTCATTTTCTTAAAGTTCATCTGAGGTTTTTTGTGTATTGCAATAAGGACGTTCCCGATTTGATTTATAGGTACCAGTCCTACCCCAAAACACTGAAAATTATAATAATTATTGTTAATGCAAAAAGCATTAGCAGCAGCTCCTGCTGCTGCAGCAACATTAAAACATACCTCTTGCTTGGGTTTTATCGAGCTGTCTTCCATAGAATACGACTGATTCGTCATATTTTCTTATTGGTTTACGCCTACATAGTTATTCTGTAATTGTGGTTTCTTTATAGAGTAGGCCATTGTGTGCCCGTGGGAACGGATGATTTTTTTTTTTAAAGTATGCACACAGGTGTCGTGATTAGACATCATCCCCTAGGTCAGAAAGCGGCTACCTTAAGGGTGGGCAAAAGTGGTCGCATGCGCAAAATCTCACAATTGGAGAACCTGGGAGCTCTAGCCCAGGAACAAAACCAAAAAAAAACCGAAGAAAGAACCCCCCTCCCCCCTCCAATAAAAAAAAATTAAATAGAATAAAAACAACCCTGTCATAGGGGTCCCGATACACCAACAGCTTGCACAGTTAAAAAACGTATTCATTTCTGAAGGACGAGTAGGCCATCTCTGGCGGATAGTACAGATGACACAAAATTAATTCTCCACATGGAGTCTGTGACCCAATGAGGGATGGACTGCACCGGTTTCAACTTAAGTCACCCCAAACCACGCTAGGGCCTATCTGAAAACGTTAGTGTGTTCTTCCACTGACTCCTCAGGAAGTTATGCTGGAGAGGGAAGAGACTGAAGACTTCAGTGGACACTTTGCACTGTACTGTAGTTACAGAGTGAACAGCATCAAGACAACCGAATTTGTAGGAATGCTACAAATGACAACTACTTAGTTAAAGCCCTTGGAAACTATAAGTCCCTCAACTTTTCCATCTATTTTGCTCATGGCCGATTCCTGGATTATGTAGAATTATGGTACGCATTATTGACCAATCAGATAATTAGGCATTGTTGTCTTCAGGGGTACTTTCTATGACAAGGGAGGCTACCGGGGAACTGCACTGGGAGATCGTTAGCAGCGTCTTCTCCTTGTCTCTATTTTAATGAGTTATTATAAACAACAGCCAACACAACATATTAGGACGGAAGTTCCAACATTTTCTACAACCAGGGGAAGTAAATCACTTGAAAGAGTGAGACGCTTCAAATTAGATTCCAAGCAGTCATATGCATGAGAAAAGTATACCGACGTTTCCTGTGTTAACGCACACAGAATATCTTGTGGGCACATTTAAAAACAAAAACAAAAAACCCCACCATTCCGCGCATGAGAAAGTATACCGACGTTTCGTGTCTTAATGCACACAGAATATATTGTGCCCACATTTAAAAACAACCAAACGAACACCCCCCACCCTCCCACCCCATTCGCCTTTGGAAGAGTAGGCCATTACGCGGAGCCGGTAGGAACAGATTTACCAAAATTTCAAAAACCGCATGCACACTGGTGTGTTTAGATGTCAACCTCAAAGTCAGAATGCTGTACCTTAATGGTGGATAAAAACGGTCCCCTACGCAAATTCTCACCCTTGGTGAGCCTTGGAGCTCTGGAATTTGCCAGCAAACAGTAGATCTATAGACATGTGATGAGACTAATAATTATGCAATTAAAATCATAATATCTTTTCTGTTGATGGTTCAAATTTTTTGCACTATGGCGTCCCATACTCATATCGAGTGGGTCATCAGTTTTCTTAGAGTGCGTGATTGGCTGAGAGCAACAGGACAGAGCATTAGGACTGGATCAGAAAGAGAGATAAGACAAGACAAAACACTGGGGTGAACTTAATATTCGCAGGGTGACCTTCTGACACACCTGACTGCTGTGAACATCAGTGGTCATCTCACACAAGGGACCAAACATCATGCGTGTCTTTCAGACACGTGACCTTCCATGAACTTTACTTTCTATTAATTCGAATGAACTGAAAAAGTAGGTATATGGCTTGGCTTTTTTGTTTAAATTCCACCCCACCTCCTCTCAACACACACAAACACAGGCACACACCCACACATTCCCCTGGAGTTAACATCAGTGCAGACTCCATTCTCCCCAACAGTCCTTTGGATGAGACTATAAACTGAGGCCCATGTGTGAACACATGCAGAACATCTTGCGCACATGTTAAATCCTGTTCCGCTTTTTGAAAGAGTAGGCCATTGTGTGCTGGTGGGAACAGATGACAACATTTACAAAACTGCATACAGACAGGGGCTGTATGTAGATTTTTTTTTTAAAGCACATGGGTGCTTATTCCATTATCTTCAATATAAATGTGTTTTTTTAACCTGAAAATCATTGAGGCGTGGAGACCACAGCATTATCTGAATTTAGGGGGCATAAAGATGTGGTGTGAAGGACTGCCATAGCCTACATTAACATTATGGAAGCTTGGCAGAAATGAAGCATATGGCGCTCCCAATTTTTTCTCTCTTTTTTTCTCCTATTTTCCTGTCTGTCTCAATGTCTCTCCCTCAAGGAGAGGGGGACAGGATAGCCTGGTGGTTAGGGTGATGTATTCGTGATGTGCTGACCCGGGATCGATTCTCGTTCAACAGGATTTTTCCTCTGGAGTTAACATCAGTGCTGACTCCACTCTCCCCAAAAGTCCTTGGATGAGACTATAAACCAAGGTCCCGTGTGCGAACGCACGCAGAACATCTTGCGCACACGTTAAAACCCGTTCCGCTTTTGAAAGAGTAGGCCATTGTGTGCTGGTGGGAACGAATGACAAAATTGACAAAACTGCATACACACGGGAACGAGATGGGAAAAAAAGCACACGAGTGCTTATTCCATTATCCTCGAAATAAAATAGATAAATAAATAAATAAATAAAATAAATGCTACTCAGTTTTATGCTAAACTGAACTGTGATGGCAAGACCGGCACAAGCTTTGAGTTGAACCAGTTCAACCTATACACTTCAACCAATATGCAGTACAGGTGCGTGTTCTTACCTTGTGTTGGGTGCCCTTCAGTACAGCCTCCTTTCCCCACTCCTCCCCTTCCCCTCCAGTGAACTGTCTCAGCCTGGCCTGTCTGCCTGCCTGCCTGCCTGCCTGTCTGTCTGTCTGCCTACCTGTCTGTCTGTCTGTCTGCCTGCCTGCCTGCCTGTCTGCCTGCCTGTCTGTCTGTCTACATGTCTGTCTCTGTCTGTCTGTCTGTTTACTGAAATTGGTTTTTTTCTTCTTTATTAATGAGAATCCCCATTCATGGCAAGGGCCGGATGAAAAACAAAGTATGTTCATCCTTGTGAATACAGATTATCATCTCTCTCTCTTCTCTCTCTCTCCTCTCTCTCTCTTCTCTCATCTTTTCTCTCTCTTCTCTCTCTCTCTCTCTCTCTCTCTCTCTCTCAATATATATATATATATATAATATATAATAAGAGAGAGAGAGAGAGAGAGAGAGAGAGAAGAGAGAGAGATCCCACAGAAAGAAAGAATGGTTTTGTCTGGTAGCAAGCAAAGAATTATAGAAACTACGAATGAAAAGTGGTTTGTGGACATGAGGAATAGCAAGTGTTTTCACTTGTACAGATAGTGATAAGTCCGTCCATCTCAACAAAAAGCTATTTCACAGAAATGACAAGAAAAGCCTTTAGGCCTAGATACAGCCTGGTACATTTCAGGCTGGGTGTTTGTGGCATAAACACCCGTAGAAATCGGTTCATTCGCGATGACAACTCTTGGTATAAATTTATAGTCCCTTCTAGGGACATCATGAAAAATGAAAAACACCTTTTAGTTACAAATGGATCTAGAAATACCAGAACACCTAGAAGACAGGTGCTTATTGAAAGTATCGTCATGCAGAAAAGCCCAGGAAATACAACATTAGCTTGATTCTTGCATACATTTTTCAAGGGGAAAAGGGGGGGGGGGGGGTAGAATGTTTGTCCTGCCTTTGAACAAATATTGAAGGAAAACTAACATTATTATTACAGTAATGGCTATGCAATGCTTTGTTCTAAACACAATCAGACTAGTAGTTGTTTTTTTATTCTGCTGTAAACAGATCCTAGGAATCAGAAGAAAAAATCTCTAGATCTAGACTCTATAAACAGTTTTCAGAGGATTGTTTTTTTCATTTCTTACAATGCTGCTCATTGGCAGAGCCCACCATGCCGAAAGCTGATTAAAAGTTCGTGTTCTTTCTGCCTCTGTCGTTCTTCTCTGAGCTTCTGTTTCTTGTGAGATTTTTGCAAACCTTCCCCTGGGCTCACCAAGACCCAATCATTTTCATAATTGTCAAGGGAAGGGGGGTTAACCGGGTGGTAGAGTCTATATACCGTTGGTCGGCTTAGTTAGGCAGAACATTATCGAGCATTTGCCAGTAGTTCACAATGCCAACTGACTTCTAATGGCTATAAAACCCTTTGACATGCTTTGAGCCAGTGTCACTATCAAAGCGTCACGGTTGAATTGACATGGGCATTTTACTTTTGTTTTTTTGTTTTTTATTTTACTTTTGGGGTTATTTCCCCTACAGTGCCTTGCTTCTCTCTCCACACCAGATATTGAGAAACGGGAGGCTTGCTCTCTCTCTCTCTCTGTCTCTCTCTCTCTCTCATGTTCTCACTATCAGTCATCAGCTTTACACATCAACTGTGTCAGTCATGTTTGTCATCTGCATTGAAAATCAGTGTTACAGCAAGCCTGGAATAATAAATAATCTACATACCTCCACACCACAGTGCCCAGGATACCCACTTACAAGATGATTTACATTAAGGCCTAACTGCATTTATAACTGAATACATGCTGTGTATCAAGTAGCATCCAAACTTCTGACCATAACTGGCAGGACCATCTCCACAATCCCACACCTTATTCTACTTAGGCTTCTTACACACACATACACACACACACACTGACTAAAATGTGCACTGGCAGACCCTATAGCTGACCATTGGACTTCAATCCCATGGGTTTGAATCTGTGCAGAGTCTGGTGAAATAAGCGTGGGGATTTTTACGAGCTCCCAGGTCAACCTTAGGTGCAGAGCTACCAGTGCATTAAATCTCTTCGTGTATGAACACATGCAGAAGATCGAGTATGCATATTAAAGATCCCGATATTCATGTCAGCATTCGATTGGTTACGGAAACAGGAGCATACCCAGGATGCAACACGTTCAATGAAATGAGCTGTTCTGAAGTCGGAATGTGTCTGCTGAGGCCAACAGGCAGACCTCCTGCAAAATGGCAATCAAAGGAGAAGATCAGATGCTAGGAGAGAGAGAGAGAGAGAGAGAGGGGGGGGGGGGGGGGGGGGGGGGAGCATGCAAAAGTGAGAGGTGGGCCCTTTCAAACACATGATCTCGGTTTATATATTTTTGAGCTCAACTGAAAGACTCATTTGTAAGGGACTTGGCAGAGTTGGAACAAGTGATGCCCCTCCCCAAATCACTACCTTCCGAACCGGACAACTGCTCAACACCACGGTAAGTGGAACCATATTATAATCATGTGTGGCTGCCATGTTGTTTTGATGGAATAAAATTGTGTTGAAAACCAACGAAAACTTGTGCTCCCTGACGCTTGCTGTTCCATTAAACAGTTTCCTCCACAAATGAGAATAAAGATTGAAAACAAACAGCATTTTGGACCATCTGACCCTTCAAATGGGAAGTATTTGCTACTGATCAGTAGGCTGAGAGGGGGTGGGGAGATAGTAGTGTGGGTAGAGCATTGTGCTCACGATTTGATGGCCTGGGATTGATCCCGGGTTCGAGACACCACCCAGACGCCTGTTCAAAGGGATTTTCCCCCTGGAGTTAACACCAATACTGACTCTACTCCATAATAATAATAATAATAATGTATAGAATTTATATAGCGCTGAATCTTGTAAAGCAACAAATCAAAGCGCTCAGATTTTATTTCATACCACTTTAAGTCACGGCAGATTTCTCTCCGTGAAATTCGGGCTGCTCTCCCCGGGGAGAGCGGGAGAACGCGTCGCCACTTAGCGCTGCGCCACCCTTTCACCCTTTTTTTTTTCTTTTTTTTTCTGCAGCTGTATTTGTTTCCCTATCAGAGTGGCTTTCTTCTAAGAATTTTGCCAGGGACAACTCTGTTGTTGCCGTGGGTTTTTTACGTGCGCTAAATAATTACGTGTAACACTCGGGACCTCGGTTTATCGTCTCATCCGAAAGACTAGCGCCCAGACCACCACTCATGGTCTAATGGATGGGGGAAAAATTTCTGGTCCAAACGGGGTACGAACCGCCGCACACTTCAGACCCGGACTTTTCGCTTTCTAGACAGGCGCGTTACCTCTAGACCACCGATCCATCCTTCCGATGAGACTATAAACGGAGGCTTCGTGTGTAAATGCACACAGAACATCTTGCGCACACGTGAAAACCTGTTCTGCCTTTTGGAAGGGTAGGCCATTGAGTGCCTGTAAGAATGGATGAGCCTCTCCCCCCCCCCCCCCCCCCCCCCCCCCCCGCCACTCCCGCAAATAAAACAAAAACAAAACAAAACCCATACAAAATCAAACAGTACTGCATGCACACTGGTGTCACTACTAAGTAGGTCTCTCAGTAGGAGCGGAAGAATGACATCAAATGACACTTCATGTGTGCACACCCCCCCCCCCCCCCCCCCCCCCCCGCGGGTGTGCATAAAAAAGTTTGTGTGCGTGGTGCCTGAACGCATGTACAGTGTGTATTTGTATGTGCATCCACTGTCGCACCGAATCCCCGCATGTGTATGGGTGTAGCTGGCAGGTTTCAAGTGCAGGTTTGTTCATCTCTAGGCCCTGCATGAATGCACCATGACACCCCCCCCCCCCCCCCCCCCCCCCCCAAAAAAAAAAAAAAAAAAAAAAAGCCCCCCAAAAGCATAACATCCTCTTGCTCAAGTCAGTTTAATACCCCCCCCCCCCCCCCCCCCCCCCAATCTCATTACCAATATGACCACCGGACACACCTCCCCTTCCCTTTACCAAAACAAGGTTAGACTGGCCTTTACACTGCTTAGGTTGGCGGCGGCACTTTGATGTACTATGGGTCACAGGTGCGTGATACTTTGGTCACCTGCACCCCCACCCACTACCTCCCTTTTTTCCTCACACCCTGCCAACAACAATACTTATGTGAATTTTTCTCTGTCTTTCATTTCTCTACTACAGCTCCTACACTTATATCAAACTTTGACAATGCCTGATAAAAAGTGCGGCTCTGGGGTTTCTCACATGTTAGTTTCTTTTAGCTTAATTCATGAATGGTCTATTACCTCTCAAATTTCTGTATGTATCTGCCAGAATACAATAAGTATTCTTTCAAGCGTGACCTGCCTCACGCATTGTAAAAGACCTAGCATTTTATTTCAAACCTTTGGAGCGTGAGCAGCGTCATCATGACGATGGGTAAAACAGGTTTTTGAGGTAGGCCTAGCCTAGGCCTAGGCCCTAAGATGGGACCTTTCAGGACCAATGCCCCCCAATGGAAATCTATGTAGAAACATAACTGTATAAGCTGACTACCTTAAATCATCATCATCATCATCCATTACACCCAGTGGTGTGTAGGGCAGCAACAAAGCGCTTCCACTCCTGCCTATCCTGGGCCAACCTAGTCACTGATCCCCAAGAGTGCTGCATGGCCTTCATCTCACTTTCTACAGTCCTCCTCCACGTTGCTTTTGGTCTTCCTTTCTTTCTCCTTCCTTCTGGGGTCCAGTGCAATGCTGTTCTTGGGATTGACTGTGGGTCTCTTCGGAGGATGTGTCCAATCCACTTCCACCGTCCTCTGGTGATGATGGTTCCCATGTCTTCTTTCCTGCATCTCCAGGTCTTCATTGGAGATCTTCTCTGGCCAAAAGATCCGGAGAATTCTTCAGAGGCATATGGTGGGAAAGGATCGAAGTTTGGTAAGATTCGCTTCTGTCATCATCCTCCAGCACTCAGAACGTACAGGAGCGTAGATACAACACAGCTTTGGTATAGCTTCAGCTTGGTGTTGGTGCTGTACTGTCCTTAAATACTTTTGGTTATTTCTTGAGTTTCTTTCTTGGATTAGAATTTGACAATTTTTTTAGGCAAAGAACTTTAAATTATTTCATGTAGGTTTAACATCAACATTTTATTTGTATGATTTCTATGAAAGCATGTAATATGGAATTTGGGGAAAATTCCCATAATTTTGCATTTTCCAAGGCTCTGGGCGTTATCTTGAACCCATGATTTAAATCAGGGTACAACGCTTCTGCAGTTGATTGTTCATCTACTGATCAAAATATCAATCAGCATCCCCAGCTCTTTCTGCTGTCACTTCAGTCAGTCAACTTGAGTTCTAACTGTTTCAGTTAGCTGATTGTGCACACTGGCCTGATTAACTGCAGTGGTGCGGGAGTACTGGAGCATCCCCTTTCTTGGGCTCCCAGATTTTGAAAGGACTTACACTACAAAATAAACAAAACAAAAACAAAAACAAAAACAAAGGCTAATGACTCTTTGTCATGTAGTTGCCAGTGTGTTTAACTATTTAAACTATCGACTAGGTACTGGCAATTACGTGATCGAAAAAAAAGACAAAAAAAGACGATTACCTGATCAAGTAGCTTCTGGCCAAACTGTCATCATTTGTCATACTTTATTTTTTTCTTTTTTCTTTTTTGGTTATACCTTCTTATTCTCCTCCTCCGTCTACTTCTTGTTCTTCTTATTTTAAAGATGATTTCATGTTTGTAATTCTAAGTACAGTAAAACTAGCACTAGATCTTAGGATGACATGCAATTTAACCCCATTATTTTTGACTGATTTTTTAAGGACAAGATTTGGTACCACTTAGAGATTACACAAATATGTTTTGGGGCAATGGCTAATGCTAGCAGTATTTTTTCCCCCAAACTACAGATCATTCATCGTCCAAGCCTCAGATTATTCATTGTCCAGACCACAGATCAACTATTGTCCAAACCATAGGTTACTCATGGTCAAAAACCACAGATCAACTATTGTCCAAGCCACAGGTAGTTCATTTTCAAAGCACAGATCATTCATTGTCCAATCCATATATCTTCTTCTTTGCTCCCATATTGGGAAGGATGGGTAGTGCCTGGTCCTCTCCTGTTCTTGTAACTCTGCATTAGGTAATCCCACTGGCCGACACTTTCGAGTAGCTTATGGCAAAGTTCATATGAAAATCGCCAGAAAAAGTTGTCAGGTTTGCTGGGGGGAAAAAGTAAAAGAATGGACTGGGAAGGCAGAAAAAAAGGAAGGGGGAGGGGTGGGGTGGGTGGGGTGGAGAGAATAGAAAGGTAGGGGAAAATACAGTGACAATGAGAGTGACAAAAAAGGGGAAATTTCTAGCACAGAATTTCTAGAAAATGGGGATGCTGTGTATACTGAAAGAGCCCCCAGCCTCCCCACGGGGTGTCATAATTTAAATGATTATGGTCATTTCTGAGGAATGACCTTCCAGCTGAGGCTGCCTATAATAATATTGGTGGAAGTCTTCACGGCCTCCGATCTGTCCATCTGTCTGGGTAGTGATTTCAGTCTATTAGTTGGTGAACAGTTTCTATTCAGTGTTTTTGTGTGTTGTTGTTTCTCTTTTTTTTTTTAGGGGGAGGTCAGATTTTCAGTTTTTCCATTGTGCAGCTACGAAGTGATGAGATCACATTCAAAGGTTAAGGAGTACTGAAGTGGGAATCTTTGCTTTTCTATTGGTATTGTTTCTATTCATTGTTATTTCATACAATAGATCGCTTATTTTTTAAAAGGTTGCAGAAAAGCATTAACGTAGATAGGTGTATAGGCCTAGGTGAGCAGATAGATAGATAGATAGATAGATAGATAGATAGATAGATAATCTAGATAGATTATAAATTATGAAGAGGTATTCATTACAGACAGTAGTTGAATACATAAGCTGTACTCCCAAGGTCATTTCGAGGTAAAGGCCGTTCTCTGGCCGGGGAATTGACAAGCGTGGTGCGACCAAATCACTCACAGCTTCAACGAGGAAAACATGTCTGGAGGCGACAGCTATCATTGCCTTGACGCCAAGCGTCTGCAAACTTTGAAGGATATTGCGAATCACTTGCGTATCCACAGCATTGAAGCTACCAGCGCCAGCAACTCTGGGTGAGTATTGTTACCAATGCCGGCGTACATTACATCCCTGTTGATCAGCACAGTTATGCTCCAGGCTCATGACAAACTTATCGGAGCTTGTGCAAGCATTTCAGTGGATGTGTAATTTTTATTCATTTTATTTGGTTAAAAAAAACAAGCCGGAAAGAACGAATAGATAACATGCTATTGAATAAAATTATATCATGTGAAGACTTTTGCATGATCTGTCGATTTATGTGTGAATGAGGTCATGGTCAAGCTTTACTGCTTCAGTATCGTAATCCCCGAAGAGAGAGAGAGAGAGTACACGTACTAGCCTAGGGCCTATCTCTCATTCGAAAACCCAGTGACCGTCAGGTGTTACAGGAGGTCAGTCCAGTTCAAAAGGACGTTACGTACTTCTTCGATCACTACATGCATGGGTCAAAGTAATACAACGTATGGTTGGTGTCAGTAGCCTAACAGGGGTGCATGGCGTTCTGGCGTGATAATCACGATTTGTATGACACAGCATTTTTGGGAGGGGGTTGTTTATTCTGAAGTTTTGTCTGTTTGTTTGTATTATACAAGACACATAGTTTGGGACACAAAGGGCGTGTAGGAAAAGCCACTTGAAGAAAGGGCAAGTAAGACCACAGGCAAACTGATATGAAAACAAAAATATATTATAAAACTATTAAAAGCACTTTTTCTGTGAAATAATAATAATAATACATGGAATTTATACAGTACTATATATTGCAAAAAGCAAATCATATAATGCACTACACAAGGGTTGCATTTCCATTGGTCTAAAAATAATGCACTTTTATAATAATAATAATAAATGGAATTTATATAGCACTATATCTTGTAAAATCAATCACATGATGAACAAATAACTAATTATTTAATACAAAAAGCTACACTAGTACTGCAATGAGATAACAACACAAAGCCAAAAGCCAAACCTAACAAAAAACACAGCCCCCCCCCCAATCCCCTTTGCAAATAATGGGCAAACTTCATCCTTTTATTACATTTTTAATTGTGGTTTTCTGATTCAGATTGTCCGCTTAAGAAAGATTTGGTCAATTGAAAATCATTTTGAAAATGTCTTGTTGAGTGCAGAACTTAGTTAATTCATTAAAAGCCCGTTACTTACTAAGTTACTTAATGCTAAAGAAGATCTGTATTTTCTCAATGAAAAATTATGAGAAAATGTGTAACCCCAGAAAAGATAAATTATTTAATTGTTCAGTTGTGTCACGTAATGTCAATCTTTCCTTATGTTATTGTGTATAAAAAGCGTCATGGATGAAACTGAAAGAGGATATTTTGTTTTTCTGACAGTATTATCACAAGTGTGTGTGTGTGTGTGTGCATGTATGTGACTGTCTCAATGTCTGTGTGTGACTGTGTGTGTGTGACTGAACGTGAGTGTCACTGTGTATGTGTAACTCTTGTATGTTGTGTGCTTGCTCTCTTCAGTTTACTTTTGAATTTGAAGTAAACCATCAGCTTAACAGGCAAATGAGCCCAAACTAGAGGTAATACAAAATTACCTACTTCAAAACTATTCTGCCAAACACAGACCAAAAAAAGGAATGTGCAGTGTTTGGATAAGGTTCAGACTAATCTTTTTGTTGTTTTTTAAATGTGTGTTGGGAAGGGGTGGGGGGCTCTCTGTATCACTATCAGTGTATACATGTGTGTTATTGTGTGTATATGTACATTTGTGTTCACATGTATGTGCACTTGTATGTTTTTGCATCTTGTGTGTAAGTGCTGATATTTTATTTTCATGTGTGCATGTATGTGTCATTGTATGTGCATACATGTGTTCATGCATATGTACATGCAGGTGTATGTATACATATATAAATTTGTGTTGTTTTTTTTTTAAATGTCGTTGTAGAAATCACTGAGAGCTCTTGTAAGGGATGCAAATAAATTCTTAGGTTGATTGAATGATAGTTGAATATCAGCTTAAGCTTTTTAAATTCACAGAGCCGAGTAAAATCACATGCAAAATACAGGAGTTTGAAATTGGAGTTGCATTATACTTGAATGAAGCGATCCATTCTGCTAAAAGTTCAACTGGCATAGTGTACCAGCTAACTTGCTAACATTGCTCAGAAAGGAGAGATATATATTTATTTCATTTTTTTAGGGTGAATTTTTTGTGAAACTTACAAGTATATTTGCACAATAAAACTATATATATGATAAACACACACACACACACACACACACACACACACACACACACACACACACACACACACACAGAGGACATATTTTGAAAGGCATGCCTCTTAAATAGTTGTAATGCATGGCATTTGAGTGAATTATAAACAACTCTTTATTTCAGAAACGTCCATTATCTGTATTGAATTGAAGTACATTTTCTGATTTTGTTGTTGTCGTCTACTTCAGTTGGCTTTTTTCCAGAGTTGCGGAAGAGAAGGGAATGCTTGCAGACAATTATGACTTGGCAAACACAGAAAACTTGGTACAACCTCACACACAGCCTTTTTTTTGTCCAGTTGTACAGTGACCAATAAACCAACTGATGGTGATAATGAAGAGCTTGCGTTCTGTGCAGCAGTTTTGCTGCTGCTGCAGCTGTTGACATTTGTATAACACGGGGTTAAACAGTATGATTTACTCTGAAGTGAACACTGAGTGATAATGGCATCAGATAAATAGATAACTGTGGTACAGTGTGAACGTTTAATTAACACGATATTTTATGGAATGTTCACTCTGTGCATATAAACTCTCAGCCGTGTTCTTTCCAGATGTAAATCGATTCCAAATGACAAACATGTCCTAGGATTAGCCAAACCAGCAACTGGTAAAATTACAATATGTAAAAAACAATTAAAAAAACACCTCCCCCCCCTCCAACCCCCCCAAAAACACCACCACATACCACCCCCTCCCCCCCCCCCCCTCCAAAAAAAAAAAATCTTTATTCCACTTGGAATTGAAATTTTAGAGACTGATGGCATTCAGACTTATTCAGTGCATGTTGTTCTTCCCCCCAAAAAAAACAAAACAAAAAACAACAACAAACCAACAAACAAAAAAACAACCAAATAAACCACCACCAATAACAACAACAAAACCACACGCAAGTGCGCATATTATAATACACCCATATGCGTGTACCCACGTACACACACACACACACACATACACGATATGTGATTGTATAGTATTCAGACTGAGAGCTGGCCACTACCACACTGTCATTGTCACAGACCGCTGAATCCCATAGCACTGCGGCTCAATGCCCAGAACACCTCTTCAGGACTACCCAGCTCTTCAAGACATTGTATTTGAGTGTTGGGTATTGTGTTGTCTGAAGATGAAGACTTCTTTGAGAAGTTGCTGAGGAACACAGCAGACTGTGTTTTCACAACAGTACAGACAAAGGCAGAAACAAAGAATAGAAGGGGGGAAAAAACCCTTTTTATGTATAGTTGGTTTTATTATTCAAGATCACTGGACAGAAATGTTTTCTTCATCTTGAGATGGCTGCATAAATTCTCTCTTGTGATGGGTGGATAGATAAATTTCTGAGTTCATAGCTTGTATTGTTGTCTATCGATCATTCAATGTTGAATCCCTCCCCTCCTCATCATTGCCACCAGACCACCACCTTGTTAATTTCCCTTTCCACCAGCACTGTGATCCCATTTGTGGATGTGGAGAGGTCCTATGCACTCCACAAATCATTATTCATTCAGTCATCTTTGTCGAACTGTCAGACAGCAACTATTGCTGTCTGTTATATGAGCGAAAATGGGTCACGCTGCCGTTAAGCGCCTGACAAGTCAGGCCCAGCGCATCCGACTTCGGCACAAGAGAGAATAGTTACCTTTTAAGTTCTTTCAGGAAAAAAGGCAGGAGAATGGACCAAGAAGGCAGAAAATAGATAAGAAGGAGGTGACAGGAAAAAAGGAACAAGGCAGAAACAAAGAGAGTGATAGAAAAGAGGAAATTTCTAGCACAGAATTTCCAGAATGTGGGGATGCTATTTATACTGATAGGCCCCCGGCATCCTCTCGGGGGAAATTCATTCAGTGTTCAGTGAGGAAGGCAAGTTCAAAGCTTGTCTCTCCCAGCCGTTATGTGATATTTATATTCATGAGCATCGGCTGGTACAGCTGGTAGATAAATTTATGTTACAAACTAAAAGTGTCTGTCCGCTGTCCCTGTTTATTCGTTGTTTTTTGTGCAGTATTTCTTTTATCTTTGCGCTGATTGTTTTTCTGGAGTTGCTGGGGTTTTTTGTTTGTAGCTCTACCAGGTTTTTGACTGTCAGGAGATTTTGTGTCTAGACTCCTGTGTTAGGGGACGGGATAGCTCAGTGGTCGGAGCACTCGCTTTCCCCCAGCCAAGTTAAGCAGCGTTGAGAGAGGTTACCACTTGGATGGGTGACCATTTGCATGCTTTGGCTTCAGTACTGTTCTTACAGTTCACCCAGCTGTGAATGGGTACCTGCCTCTTTAGGGTCAGGGAAGGTAAAGCAGCAAGAGAGAGGAGATGGGCGCCGCCCTCAATATGCTGGCCCCTTGAGAAGAGAGGTCTCTGACGCCTTGCTCCCCTACGACCACATAGGTTATAGGACACCATTACCTTACTTTTTTACTCTTTTTTATGGGACACCATTACCTTACTTTTTAAACTTTTTTTATGGGACATCATTACCATACTTTTTTTACTCTTTCTGTTGCACTGCTCAGCTGTGAACCAGCTTTTTGTGCAGACGTGTAGGGGTTATGTTTTAAAGTGGTGGTTTTTTCCCCAGTCTTATCACAAGAGACATTATAATTTTTACATTTTAGTCATACCCTACAAATCTGTTTCTTATTTTTTCCCTTGTTTTTTTATGATTTAAGGGTGCAGTTTTAACAAATTCCAGACTTTATAATATCGATTTTAAAAAGTGTATAGCTATTGTTATTAACAGGTATTGAGATTAGACAGCTATTTTGTATAAAATTTATTGACTCGTTCATGTACTAGTCCGTGATGTACTAAAGGCTATTTTATTCAAGTGCATAGCACAAGCAACATAGGTTCATAGTACTACAAATTTATGGCAGCACTCTTGTGGACAGACACACACACACACTCTTTCTCTCCCTCTCTCTATTCTTGCTCTCCCCTCTCTCTCACAGACATTTTGCACACACATGCCCAACATACTTCGTGTGGAGAGCTCTGTAAATGTAATGTCCTGACTGAATTTTTTAGATGTGTTCATATCACTTATACTTTAGGCATCCCCCCTCCCCCTTTACTCTTTCTTATTCTATATCTGTCAGATCTTTCTTTATCAGTTTATGTGATAAAAACAGGCTGAGTGCATATATGGAAAGCTGCTGTCTGTTCTGGTTCTCTGTCACACAAATGAAGTATTCAATGTGGGGGACACAAACTGTGTACATATAATACTACAGATATTGATAAGTACATACTCACATGAACACATTTGCTTGCAAAACTGAGTGTGCTAACAACAAACATAGATATATAACAACATGGGCACACACAGTCTTGTGGATTGGAATATATATCATTATATCTCCAGGTCGTTAGGCAAAAATTTAGTTTGCAAAGCACAGCAGCCAAATGTGTACGTCAAGATGTTGAGCCTCTCTTTTCAGTTTCAATGAGAGGTTTAACAAGACTTTTATTTTCTGTCTGGAATAGAATGGGCTGCCCACAACATCCTGCCTGAAAAATCCAGTGCAGTACCCCAACTCGAATTAATTTTCAAGAAGTCAAGTCAAAGAAACATTTTATACTATGCTGTATAATGGCCAAGGAAGTTTGATTTAATCATGAGTATGATCGCTATGAGAAATCGTTGAATGTGTAGAGCTCCAACAGTTTAAAATTTTATTTTGGCATTTGAATTCACTCCCCCCCCCCCCCCAACCCCCCAACCCCCCAACCCCAGTCCCTACCATCCTCTTTGTTAATGGCCTTCCGGTTTATAAGCCTGTGTTGTAGGTTAAGGATTTGAAATCGCTTTATGTGGTATAGAACTTAACCAAGCGTGGCTACATTATTAGAAGGCTTAGCCTGCCTTGTTTATAATACATTTGTGTAAAACGAGTAGATTTACACAACCAGGTAGTGAGAAAGGATTAAGTTTTAATGGGTTTGTGTGTGGAAAATAAGTCGGGGATTTTTGGGGTGGTAGTAATGAGGAATTGGGGGGGGGGGGGGGGGGGGGGGGGTATAAGATGAAAAGATGAGAGAGGGTATCATGGAGTGTGTGTGTGTGTGAAATGAGTAGAAAATAAGGGAACTTTGTAAACTTTTTTTTAAACTACAGTGAATGAAAAAGAATAGCATACACTAGGAATCAATTAAAAAGAAAAAAAGACAGGAATTTATTATTATTTTTTTTAAGTGATGAAAATAATAGCATCATGTTCAGGATTTTATGAGCAAAAAAATAGAAGTAACACATTTTGGATTTCCACGAAAAACTGGCTAACTTGTTCAGGACTATCTTCTTGTACTGTACCTAGCTAACAAAAGATTGACATATCATATTCAGGATGTTAGTCTATTGCTGTGTCCTCTCCCATATTCATGCTCCAATGATTATGCTGATTTTTTTGTGTTTTAGTAGTCTCTGAAGCTTTTAATTGGCTGAAACTAGTGAAAGGCAAAGATTGAGATCTGCAGACGGAACTGTTTGCCTCGAGAAACGGGAAGTTGAATATTTGTCGGCGGTTTGGTTGTTGCATTTAGTTGGAAAAGGACCAAGCAGAAATTTGAAGGATTGTCAGCTCAGAAAGAGGAATGTGAAATAGTAGATTGTGAACAAGTTGTTGAAAGGCCAAAACTTGTATCCTGTACAAAGGCTAGGTTGTCAGCTTGAATGCATTTTAAAGCTTATTTGATTGCTTGTTTACGCTACATATATTTTTTTTACATAAGTTTTTAACAGACATAGTGTACTATAAAAAAAAGTTGTTTGGAGTAAGTTTTTTTCTCACATACCATACAAAGATTTAGTTGTTTGTTCACATGCTACAGAACTAATCTAGCATTGCTTTTCAGATTATTAGAGGGAAATTATTCTTAGTATTAAGATCTGCATTTCGCTTTATTTTGTGTAGAATGAATTTAATCTTTTTTCATTCATGAACTTTCTAGTAGAAGGGAGAGAGAGAGAGAGAGAATGTGTGTGTGTGTGTATATATATATATATATATATATATATATATATATATATATATATATATATATATATGTGTGTGTGTGTGTGTGTTTGCATATTTACAACATGTTTTTCATTTTTGAGTTAAACTACTACATCAGTGCTTGTGCAGAAAGTAATCGTCATTGAAGTATAAAAGGAAAAAGATTGTTTAACATTTTAAAAAAACTATAAGGAGGGTGGGGAGAAGGGGGGAAGGGGGTGCACATTCAGTAAGCATAGAGACAAAGGAATGGTAGTGTTGTTTTTCATGACTGAGTCAACATTGCACCTCTCCTCTCCCCCCTAAACTGCATTTCCCCCCTCCCATTTTAAAGCAGAATTTTTTGTTGGCCTTTGGTCAGGATCCGACTTAAATCAGGATGAGACACTGACTACAGCGATGAAGGATGTGATTTGGACAGAGGAGGGGTTGGAAATGGGAAGTAAATCAGTGTGGACTGGAATGGCTTGAGAGCAGTGAATCATTTTTACCAGTGATGTAGACCACAGTATACGGATGTAGTAATTCACTTTGTGTCATTATGATTAATTTACCTCTTGTGTGTGTGTGTGAGCAAACAGACCTTTTTTTTAAGTGAGGGAAAGGAATAAGCATATACTATGATATAGTAGTTTTGGGTGTGTTTTTTTTTTTAAATCCAGCCCTTGAGCTTGGCATAAAAGAGAGAGTGTGAGAGAGAGAGAGAATGTTATATATAGAGTGTGTGTGTGAGTGTTTGTGAGCCTAAAATATATTGCCCAATTTTGAAAATATGTATGTTCTAAAGTGTATATGACAAGCGCGATGAAAGAACTGACAAAGTCACAAAGGTTGTGTGACATTTTGTATCAACCACACCTGGCTGCATGACATACAGTCCTCAATGGTCACAGCCATGGCAGCAGCTTGAACAAATTGGAAATGTCATTATTGATGTGCCTTTGCCCTTAAATTGGTCTTTTCGGGTCTGAATGGAGTTTAGAAAGACCCCATGCACGTAATCGTAGAGTAATTGACCTTTAATTAAAACCATGCAGGTGTTGCCAGTGGCAGTTTCCTCCCCCATAGTTTGAAGTGTTGAAGGGCTTGAGTTCAGAAAAAACAACAACAAAAAAAACCAACAAAAAACCCCCAAACAAAAATCCCTGAGCTGGGGCATGTTACTGCTTGATCGCCATTGGATGTAATATATTGATATTGATAAATGCATACATATATGGGAGGTATTGAAGCATAGTTCACTGTTCCCATATGTAATTCATTGATAGGTTCATATGGTGATAAGGAAATTAATATGCTGTTGTCATTATTGTGTCTTTTTAATTTTTTCTTTTCCCGAGATCTGTGGTTCCTCACTTCACTCTTCAGTAGTGCTGTATTGTTGTATTTTAGAAGAGCCAGCAAGTGCTTTCTGTTGAAACTTGTTAGTGGGAATTAAAAAAAATTATTGCAGTTTGTTTCTCTGAGTGTTATATTGGCATCGACTCTCTCTCTCTCTCTCTCTCTCTCTCTCTCTCTCTCTCTCTCTCTCTCTCTCTCTCTCTCTCTCTCTCTCTCTCTCTCTCTCTCACACACACACACACACACACACACACACACTCTCTCTCTCTCTCTCTCTCTCTCTCTCTCTCTCTCTCTCTCTCTCTCTCTCTCTCTCTCTCTGTCAGCACATCTTGCACCCACGTTAAAACCTGCTCCGCTTTCAGAAGAGTAGGCCTTTGTGTGCCGGTGGGAACGGATGACAAAAATGACAAAACTGCATACACTTGGGGACTGGATGGAAATAAAAAGCACATGAGTGCTTATTCCATTATCCTCGAAATAAAAGAATAAATATGTAAATAAATTTCTAAGAAAAGGTGGTTAAAAACATATCTCTTTTCCACCTGCACACATCTTCTGTTCCATCTTTCGCCATTTGGAAAGAGCGATAAGAATGCCTCCAACTGCCACCCTCTGCCTTCCCTTCCTTTCAACCCTTCTTGTGTTTAGAAAAGAGAAGAAGAAGAAAAAAAGACAGTTGGGCTCCTTACAGAGAAAGGTGGTGATGGTGGTGAAAAGGAAATCTAGATCAAGTGGTTGCAGTTTCCAGCTTGTCTTTTGATATTGGATTTATTTGTTTTTTATCATTTCTTAGAATTTCATTCTTTGATTGTTATTTGAGTTGTTGTTGTGTGTGTGTGTTATAAACCAAAAAGGTTATATCAAAATTGGAAGAGGGGAGGGTGATAGAAGTACGTTTTGATATTATTTGCTAGTATTTTCTCAGTAGTTTTGAAAACAGGAGGGAAAAAATCATGTTGGATTTCTTTATTATTTTTGTGCATGTCATACAACAATCTCTTTCATTCCTGGCTTCATGGTTTGTTTGGGGCTATTTAGGGTCACTGTTTTGCTTGGGAAATGGAGGAATCAGCAGCCCTTCTACAAAAAGGATATAAAATTGAATTCAGGAGATCACGAGAGAGAGAGTACATATACGTGTATGTACGTAGTATGGGCACATCTGTATACGTATGAAAATCTTGCTTCCAAGTGAGCACAGTGTGTCCACACATCAAACAGTCATACAACATAACACTTGTACAACTCCATTCTTCCAAACATTCTACCTGATTCATCAAAAAAAGTGCCGCTTCAATTCTTGGATTGATTTTTCTTTCTTTCCCATCTTTTCTGACAGACATCCGACATCATGTGCGTCGGCAGCGGAGGTGATGTCGGTGCTGTTTTTCCACGTGATGAAGTACTCCATCAAGGAGCCGCGTGGCCCCCACAACGACCGCTTCGTCCTGTCCAAGGGGCATGCGGCCCCAGTGCTGTACGCCGCCTGGGCGGAGGCCGGCCTCTTCCCTGCCTCGGAGCTGAAGAACCTGAGAAAACTGAACTCCGACTTGGAAGGGCACCCCACCCCTGTAAGTTGATGAAGGAAGGTGATGGAGAACTTGAATGGTTTAGGTAGTGAGGGTCATTGGATAGCTTAGATAGTGAGGGTCATTGGATAGCTTAGATAGTGAGGGTCATTGGATAGCTTAGATAGTGAGGGTCATTGGATAGCTTAGATAGCGAGGGTCATTGGATAAGCCAGACCCCTCTGGAAAGATTGGGTGGGGTGGGGCAAATGTACAGGTGACGAACCCGCTATAGCTGAGTGGTTAAGACCGTTTGTCTTTGCTCCCTTGTGGGTCCATGAAGTCCGGTTTGAATTTCAGTGGTGAATTAAGGGTGGAAGATTTCTCGTATCTCTTAGGTCAACTTCAAGTGCAGACCAGCCAGTGCCTTTATTCCCTTTGTGTATATATACACATGCAGAAGATCAGATATGCACGTTAAAGATCCTGTATTTCATGTCAGTGTTTGATGGGTTATGGAAATGCAAAAATATCTAGCATGCAACCTTTACAATGAAAAGAGCTGCTTTGAAGTCGGAATGTGTTGGCTGAGGCTAGCGGGCAGACCTCCTGCAGAATTACAAGCACAGGAAAAGACCAAGTACAACACACCCAGCCCAGTAAGGGAATGCAGAGAGAGAGAGATGTATAAATGGACACAGAGAACAAGTGAAACAATGAGATCTGTCAGGATAACAAACTCGATGAATCCTTAATTTGACACATGTATTATCACTCGTATTAGGAGTGATGTGAATTTCAGATTATTTTAGATAACAGCTGGCACGTTAAGAGTCTGCACCATTTTGTTAATCCATCATAAAAACGTAATGTACATTAAGAAGATTGGTAAGCTCAGATCTGTGTACAGTTTGCTACATTTTTGTCATCACAGCTTAAAGATAACCGCTCACTTTGTAAAGCTATGTAGCTTAACTGAAAGATGTTTCAAACCATATTTTTATTTATTAATTTTTTTTTTCAGCGGCTGAACTTCATTGACGTGGCAACAGGGTCATTGGGTCAAGGTCTGAGCTGCGCTGCTGGGATGGCCTACACCGGAAAACACTTCGACAAAGCAGAGTCAGTATTCCAGAAAATGACAAATAGCAGTATGGTAATCTGTGGGGAGCAGAAGTTAAGAAAGACCCCCAAAAACTTTTGGCTCTGTGATATTTTGTGGAGAACAGAAGTTTAGAAAAAAAACAAAAAACAATTGGCAGTATGATAATCAGGGGGCAACAGAAGTTTAGAAAAAAGAATGACAATATGATAAGCTATGGGAACAGAAGTTAAGAAAAAACAACAACAAAACAATATGGGAATCTGGGGGAACAAGTTTAAGAAAAAAATGTTTGGGGAACAAATTTTTAGAAAAAGGGCAACAATATGTTAATGTATCAGGAACAAAAGTTTAGGGGAAAAAAGTGGCAGTAAGGTAATCTTTGGGGAATAGAAGTTTAGAAAAAAGTGAGAATATGATAAACTTTGAGGGACAGAAATTTAGGAAAGAAAAAGTGACAATGATGACAAGCTATGCAGGAAAAATTTAGAAAAGGGAAAAAAAGTGGTAATGTGATCATCTATGGGCAATGAAGTTTTTTTAAAAGTAGTAATATAATAATGGCCTGTGGGAAACAAGTTTAGGGGAAAAAATGATAGTATGATAATTTTTGGGGACCGGAATTTCAGAAGAAAAAAAGTGGCAGTATCTGTGGGGAACAGCAGTTTGTTTTGTTTGTTTTTAAAGTTGCAATATAATTATGGGGAACAGAAATGTTTTCTTTAATTAAAAAAAAGAATTAAAGTGGCAGTATGATAATATCTGAGGGGAACTGTAGTTCAGATAAAGAAAAAAAATTGCATTATGATAATCTGTGGGCAACAGTAGTTTAGGGGGGAAAATGGCAATATGATAATTTCTGGGAAACGAGGTTGTTGGTTGTTGTTTTTTTTCGGGGGGGGGGGGGGGGGGGGGGGGGGGGGGTAGTGGCAATAAAAATTAACACACAAGCCAGTATGTAATGCCCTGTGTTCAGGCAAGCAGTCCGATATGCAGTTGTTTTTTAAAATAGCTTGAAATTCTTCTGTCAGCATTCAGTGTGGTTGCTAATATAGGAGCAAGCTCAGCTTTTATTCAAGGTTTCACCATTGTTGAATAGTTGGCATGTAATGACACCTCAATTCTTAGAGAACTGAAACCGTCGGGTGAAATTGATATGCATGGTTGGATGATTTTGGCTCCTGCATTCTCACCTGTTGCTTCCTGATAAACTTCCCAGTATTAAGATTTTGGGGGGGGTTGTTTTAACATTTCTAGAGAGATATTTTTAGAGACACTTGGCATCCTAGAGATATTATTGCAGTGAATCATTTATTATTCATATTATTATCATTATCATTAGTGGTGGTGCTGTTATTTTTGTTGTTATTGCTGCTCTTTTGTCATCACAATCATCATTATTGTTGTCATTTTGTTTCAAATAAAACATTGTCATTCATCATTCACTATCATTCTCAGTTTGTCAGTTAAAAAATACCCAAACCAACCACCACACTATGCACGTTTCCCCGCTGTGGTCTGACAGTTACCGTGTGTACTGCCTGATTGGAGACGGAGAGAGCGCAGAGGGGTCCATCTGGGAGGCCATGCATTTCGCCAGCTACTACAAACTGGACAACCTGGTGGCCATCTTTGATGTCAACCGCCTCGGCCAGAGCGAGCCCACCAGCCTCGGACACCAGATGGACGTGTACAAGGCCAGGGCCGAAGCCTTCGGGTGAGTGGGGGGGGTGCTGAGTGTGTGTGGATGGGTAGGTGAAAGTGGGGGGGGGGGGGGGGTGTTTGTGGGTGTGTGGTACTGTGTGTGTGTGTTCTTTCTTTTAGAAAATAATGCTTTTTTTACATCCTGTCCCAGTGTGTATGCAGTTTTGTAAATGCTATCATCCATTCCCACCAGCATGCTTGGCCTACTCTTCCGAAAAGTGGAACAAGCTGTGCAAGATGTTCTGGGTGTGTTCGTCACACGGGACCTCGGTTTATAGTCTCAGCCGAAGGACTTATTGGGGGGGGGTGTGAAGTCAGCTCTGATGTTAACTCCAATCCTCTTGAACAAGATTCAAACCCGGGTCAGCAGATCACGAGCGCAATGCACATCGCTCTAACCACCAGGCTATCCTGTCCCGTGTGTGAGAGGGAGCAGGAGAACTAAACTTTAAGCTCCGGAAGATAGGTGAAATGTTGGACTGCTGAGTGTTTATTGACAATTTAGATCATGTGTTTTCCAGGTTCCACACCATCGTCCTGAACGGGCATGATGTTGAGGCCTTGTCCCGGGCCTTCCACGAAGCTTCCACGGTGAAAGGCAAACCCACCTGTATACTGGCCCAAACATACAAGGGACAGGGCATTGAAGGCGAGTATTGTATACTAAGCCACATCGTAAAGGAATGGTGTTGCTTCACTTAATTTGCTTTTGTAAATGGATGATTATTTAGATTCACAGTTTTAATCTGTGATTTAAAGTTTTACAAGGTGACAGCCCTGATATGGCCTCTGTGGTCGTGGGGGGGGGGGGGGGGGAGGCTATAAACAAGGAGATTGGATTGTATGATTGAGGGCAAGTGCATACTGAAGGGATGATTTGAAAATTTATCCCACTTGGGATTAAAGTCGAATGGTCTTTACCATGCAGCTATGGCTTTCGTTGTTGCTGTGATTGAATTTACATTCTGTTCACAAATAAATCTGAAGGTTTTTAAGAAAATTTGTTGTTCCTCAGCTGGAACTCCGAGGTTCACCAATGGTGAAATTTCTGCGTATGCGACCAATTTTTGCCCACCATGAAGGTAGCTGATTTTCGACTTCAGGAATGTATGTTGGGTATGTTCATGTTTCCGCAACCCACAGAATGCTGACATGAATTACAGTATCTTTGATGTGCATATTTGATCTTCTGCATGTGTGTATATATATATATACACACAAAGAGAATCAAAGCACTGGCAGATATGCACTTGAAGTTGACCTAGGAGATTGTAAAAATCCCCATCCCTAATTCACCAGAGGCAGCAAAGATTCAAACCCACGACTTCATGGATCTATGGGATTGAAGTCGAGCGGTCTTAACCAATCACTCGGCTATAGCGTCTTGTGAGGTCTAAATCGACCCGTACAGTCACGTTAGGCTGCCTGCGATATCTTGAAATCTGTGGACAAAACCAACCTGAAACTGACCCCCCACAGGGATCGCTGACAAGGACAACTGGCACGGCAAGGCGCTGGGAGACCGGACGGAAGGTTCCATCGCCGCCCTGAAGAAGCTGATCGCCAACCAGGGCCCCCACAACCTGGTGCCCGCCGCCCCCTCCAAGTCTGCCCCCGCCATCAAGACGGACAACGTCGCGCTGTCCAGCCCCCCGGCCTACAAACTGGACCAGCAGGTGAGGCGTTGACCGAGCGTGTTGGCGGGAGTGTCACAGGTGATGATGCCTCTGTTGCAACTCTTTGGAAAATGAAAGACTTTCATACGGAAAAAAAAAGAAGACTTTTGTACAATTGATTCTCCCCTGTGGGGATGCTGGGGGCCTTTCAGTGGGTTTTTTTTTTTAGAGGGGGGGTGGGGGTTGCTGTCAGTGTAAATAGCATCCCCACCTTCTGGACATTCTGTGCTAGGAGTTGCTTCTGTACTATCCCTCTCTTTGTTTCTGCCTTATTCCTTTTCTTCTCGTCACCTCCTTCTTTGTCTTTTTTCTGCCTTCTTGGTCCATTCTCCTGCCTTTTTCCCCCCCCCAGAAAGACTTAACTGATAGCAATTCCCTCCCATGCCGAAGTCGGATGCGCTGGGCCTGACTTGTCAGGTGCTTAACGGCAGTGTTATGCTTTTTTGCTTATATGACGGACAACAGTAGTTGCTGTCTGAGCGCTCAACATAAAAGAAGAAAAATTGTCCAGACTTGTAGAGACTCGGGCTTTGGCACACAACTATCATAAGCAAAAGAAATTGGTGAACAAGTCTTCAATTTTTTTGTGTCCTAACAACTCTGAACAAAGTTACCTTGGGAACAAAGTTAAAGGAGATGAAGAGATGAAAATCTTTGTAGAATTTTTTTCTTCTTCTGGAATTAGAATGTTGGTGACAAAATGTCCGTTACTTATGTTCACTTCTTCTTCTTCCTTTTTTGTCATGTTTCTCCCAAGGGAGGTTGACACACACACACACACACACACACACACACACACACACGCACTTTCATTGTCGCTCACTCACTTACTAAAATATAAGTTGAAGATGGTAAGTTTTCTGGAAACACACTTCTTCTTCATAAAAGCAGAGCGCTGCAAAGGAACCAAATCCATAACTGGAACCACCAAATAAACAATGATTATAAGAATACATTGAGAGCAAGAAAGATTGTGAATACTATTTTTGCTGTCAAAATACTATTTTTGGCCAGTTCAAATACTATTTTTCATTTACTGGGGTAGGCAGGTCTGACATGGGTTTTCTGTGTGAAGAAGACTAAGACACATGGGTTTTCTGTGTGAAGAAGACTAAGACACATAGGTTTTCTGTGTGAAGAAGACTAAGACATGGGTTTTCTGTGTGAAGAAGACTAAGACATGGGTTTTCTGTGTGAAGAAGACTAAGACATGGGTTTTCTGTGTGAAGAAGACTAAGACACATGGGGGTTTTCTGTGTGAAGAAGACTAAGACACATGGGGGTTTTGTGTGTGAAGAAGACTGACACATGGGGGTGTTTTGTGTGAAGAAGACTAAGACACATGGGGGTTTTCTGTGTGAAGAAGACTAAGACACATGGGTTTTCTGTGTGAAGAAGACTAAGACGCATGGGTTTTCTGTGTGTGTGAAGGTGGCCACCAGAGCAGCCTATGGTACCGCCCTCGTCAAACTTGGGGAAGGTAACGACCGTGTTATCTCCCTTGATGGTGACGTCAAAAACTCTACCTTCGCTATCAAGTTCAAGGTGAGCCCCTGATGGATGGATGGACATTTTCACAACTTTTATAAAGTGGACATGGTTGTGCGTGTAGTGTGCAATTGTTGTTTGTGCTATGACGGTAGGTGTACATTTTGATTCGCTTAACTGGATGCTTCCAGTGTGTATGTAATCACACAGATATGAAGCTACTGTGTTAAAGCTGTTATCTGTTATGAGCATGCTCTTACACAGAGGTATATGGCATGGTCACGTTTTACGTGCTCAAAATCATCATCACATAGGCATGGAAACATGCTTGCTGACACACAAACACATACACCCACACTCTTAACATAAATGCATATATATGTAAGTTGCACAATGGAAAAAACTGAAAATTTTATCTTAAAAACAAACAACCCTTTCCCCCCCCCTCCCCACATATATGTAAAGGCACATGCACATACATTCACAGAATATCATGCAGACTAGAACAGTAGTTTTTTGTTTGGGGGGGGGGGGGGGGAGTATGTAAAAAAAATTGGGGGTAAATAAGATGAAGGCATTAATCGTCTACTCTTCCAAAAGACGAGAATGAGTTTTGAACTTGTGCACAAGATGTTCTTTGTGTTAGCGCACAGGTTCTCAGTTTATAGTCTCATCCAAAGGAATTAAAGGTGGGGTGGAGTCAGCACTGAAGTAAACTTCAGGAGGGAAAATCCCCTTGAAAGGGTATCTTGGTGAGCGCTCAAACTGGGCTCAATCCTAGGTTGTCCAAATAGCACGCACAATGCTCTAAAAACGCAAGCCTATCCTTCCCCACCCCTGCCCACACACGTTTCAATGTTGTCGTAACGTTGTGCAGGAAAAGTTTCCCGAGCGCTACGTGGAGTGCTTCATTGCTGAGCAGAACTTGGTGGGTGTGGCCGTGGGTTGCGAGACGCGTCGTCGCACCATTCCCTTCGTGTCCACCTTCTCCGCTTTCCTGACGCGTGCCTTTGACCAGATCCGCATGGCTGCCATCTCCCAGTCCAACGTCAATTTCTGCGGCTCCCATGCTGGCATTTCCATTGGTCAGTACTTTTTCTTTCTTTTTCTTTTTTTCAGTTCCTGGGCTAGAGCTCCCAGGTTCACTAATGGCGAGGTTTTGCGTATGCGATGGTTTTTGCCCACTGTGAAGGTAGCCGCATTCTGATTTCGGGGATGTATGATGGGTACGTTCATGTTTATGCAGCCCACCAAACGCTGACATGAGTTACAGGATTTTTAACGTGTGTATTTGTTCATCTGCATGTGAATATGCACAAAGGGAATTAAGGCACTGGCAGATCTGCTCTTGAAGTTGACCTGGAAGATTGTAAAAATACCCACCCTTAATTGACTAGACACCGCCAAGATTATAACCCATGACTTCATGGACCCATGGGATTGAAGCCAAACACTTTTAACCGACATAATTATTCTGATATATCGCATTGACGGCTGTTTGCAGGTGAGGACGGTCCTTCCCAGATGGCGCTGGAAGACATCGCGATGTTCCGCAGTGTGCCAGACTGCACTGTCTTCTACCCCAGCGACGCCGTGTCGACAGAGAGAGCCTGCGAGCTGGCTGCCAACACCAAGGGCATGTGCTTCATCCGCACCAGCCGACCCAACGTCCCTGTCATCTACGACAACGCCGAGCCTTTTGCTGTGGGAAAGGCAAAGGTGCGGCTGATGGGCGAATGTTTGTCGTTTGTTTGGATTGGCCAGTGTGTTGTTTTATTGGCCCAGTGTGTTTGTTTTATGGCCAGTGTTTGATGGATGTTTGATTGGGCGTGTTTGTTGTTATTTATATTGGCCAGTGTTGTTTGTTTTATTGGCCAGTGTTTGTTTGTTTTATTGGCCAGTGTTGTTGTTGTTTTATTGGCCAGTGTTGTTTGTTTGGATTGGCCAGTGTTGTTGTTGTTTTATTGGCCAGTGTTGTTTGTTTTATTGGCCAGTGTTTTGTTTGTTTATTGGCCAGTGTTTGTGGTTTGTGTTATTGGCCAGTGTTTGTTGTTTGTTTTATTGGCCAGTGTTGTTTGTTTATTGGCAGTGTTGTTGTTTGTATTGGCCAGTGTTTGTTGTTTGTTTTATTGGCCAGTGTTTGTTTGTTTATGGCAGTGTTGTTTGTTTTATTGGCCAGTGTTTTTGTTGTTATTGCCAGTGTTGTGTTTTATTGGCAGTGTTGTTTGTTTTATTGGCAGTGTTGTTTGTTTTATTGGCCAGTGTTTGTGGTTTGTTTTATTGGCCAGTGTTTGTTGTTTGTTTTATTGGCCAGTGTTGTTTGTTTTATTGGCCAGTGTTGTTTGTTTGTTTTATTGGCCAGTGTTGTTTGTTTTATTGGCCAGTGTTGTTTGTTTTATTGGCCAGTGTTGTTTGTTTTATTGGCCAGTGTTTGTGGTTTGTTTTATTGGCCAGTGTTGTTTGTTTGTTTTATTGGCCAGTGTTTGTTTTATTGGCCAGTGTTTGTTGTTTGTTTGTTTTATTGGCCAGTGTTTGTTGTTTGCTGTTTTTTATTTTGGCCAGTGTTTGTTGTTTGTTTTATTGGCCAGTGTTTGTTGTTTGTTTTATTGGCCAGTGTTTGTTGTTTGTTTGGATTGGGCAGTGTTTGTTGTTTGTTTATTGGCCATTTGTTGTTTGTTTTATTGGCCAGTGTTTTTGTTTGTTTTATATTGGCCAGTGTTTGTTTGTTTTTGGCCAGTGTTGGTTTTTTGATTGGGCAGTGTTTGTTGTTTGTTTTATTGGCCAGTGTTGTTTGTTTTATTGGCCAGTGTTTGTTGTTTGTTTTATTGGCCAGTGTTTGTTGATTTGTTTGTATTGGCCAGTGTTGGTTTGTTTGTTTTGGCCAGTGTTTGTTTGTTTTATTGGCCAGTGTTGTTTGTTTGTTTTATTGGCCAGTGTTGTTTGTTTGTTTTATTGGCCAGTGTTGTTTGTTTTATTGGCCAGTGTTGTTTGTTTTATTGGCCAGTGTTTGTTGTTTGTTTTATTGGCCAGTGTTTGTTGTTTGTTTTATTGGCCAGTGTTGTTTGTTTGTTTTATCGGCCAGTGTTGTTTGTTTTATTGGCCAGTGTTGTTTGTTTGTTTTATTGGCCAGTGTTGTTTGTTTTATTGGCCAGTGTTTGTTGTTTGTTTTATTGGCCAGTGTTGTTTGTTTTATTGGCCAGTGTTTGTTGTTTGTTTTATTGGCCAGTGTTTGTTGTTTGTTTTATTGGCCAGTGTTTGTTGTTTTATTGGCCAGTGTTTGTTGTTTGTTTTATTGGCCAGTGTTGTTTGTTTGTTTTATTGGCCAGTGTTGGTTTGTTTGGATTGGCCAGTGTTTGTTGTTTGTTTTATTGGCCAGTGTTGTTTGTTTTATTGGCCAGTGTTGTTTGTTTGTTTTATTGGCCAGTGTTGTTTGTTTGTTTTATTGGCCAGTGTTTGTTGTTTGTTTGGATTGGGAAGTGTTCTATCGTTTGTTTGGATTGTTTGGTGTAGGAGGATTCATTGTGTTGTATACATTGTTGGGTTCAGTAAGGGAAATTATTGTGTGGTCTGTTTTATGTTCCTCAGATGGACAGCTAAGGCAATAGTGCGCTGCAGGTCCTCCCAAGTTGCCGTAGAGCTTCTTGGCCACTGGGATAGGGTGGGGTAGGACCTTTTGAAATGCCTCATGTGGTAGGCATGAGTGCAGCACATGTTCTGTTGTTAGGCCACCAGTCTTGCAAGGGCTCTACATGCTGTGGCTGATGTGGCGTTTGTGTACATGTGGCCATTCTTCAAGCTTGGATTGCCATGTGGGATTTATTTTTTTTATTCCTCCGCTAGAACTCCAAAGTTCTCCAATGGTGAGATTTTTGCGTATGCAACCTTTTTTGCCCACCATGAATGTAGTTGCGTTCCAACTCCATGTATGTATGTTGGATATGTTTGTGTTTCTGTAGGGTACGCTGTCACAATTTCGGACACTTTTTACAGTGCTCTTACTCTATCGCCTATTTTGACTCACACACACAGCCAGCCAGCCTAGTTTTCAAAGGTCTGATAGATTGACCAATCAGTGAGCGTTTTGACTGTGGTGTGTGGTACAAGCTCATGAATATTTATTAGATATTGACCCAAATCTAGCCTATGTGTTTCCGTGACAACTTCGACCCCCCTCCAGGCAATTTCGGACACCCCATCCACAGGGAAAACTGGTACATTAAAATTAGTGGATTTGATATATTCTACTTCGTTTTGGTAGTTTGTGTTTATTGTAATAAAAGAGACAAAAGAAGGTGACAAAAAATTAAACAAGTGTGAAAAAACAACAAATAGTGTGCATGTAGTATAGCAGTGCATGTACACATGTATGTGTTAGTACCTGTAACACTCAGATAAACACAGATGTTCACTCATAGTGTTAATATTACTTTAATCAACAGAAATATATAAACCAACAGCTAGATTATTCCTGTCTTAATGAATTATCTAAGATTATGAGTACCTGTCCGAAATTGCATGGTGAACATTTTTCCCTACCATGCAATTTCGGACACTAAAAAATGGTCAATTTTTCATAAATCTCTTGTCATAAAGCATAAATATAGCGATATTTACACAGATCAGTGACTTCTTTAACAGTCTGTTCCATAACCTGCTTGTACTCAACGTTTAAAGAAGCTTTGGTCAAAAATCTAAAGCAGAGGTAGTTTCTGCCGGAAGATCGTTTTTCAGTTCAAGATGGCCGTCAGCGAGACACCGTGACATTGATCATGATTTCATCTCACTCTATGGACGCACATTTACAAGAAATACTCTCAGAGCCACGTAGTTTTCATTATTAAGAATTATTCTTTGGATCATATAAGCTGGACAAATCCACTTTTTGAAAGAGAAGGAGGGGTTGGAGTTTCAGTGTTGCTACCCAGCCTAGGGGGCCGAAATTGCCTGGGGGCCGAAATTGTCACAGTTTACCCTAACCCACCAAACTCTTGACATGAATGACGAGATCTTTAACGTGCGCATTTGATTATCTGCATGTGTATATACGCAAAGGGAATTAAGGCATTGGTCGGAATGTGGCAACCTTCATGGTGGGCAAAAACTTATCACATACGCATAATCTCATTGTTGGTGAACCTTGGAACTGTAGCCAAGGAATGGGGAAAAAATGTGTGTGTGTGTGTACACATGTATAGACCCACAGCAACAGACCCTCCAAGCAAACTTAATGTCATTGTCATCTTCACCATGGAAGGTGGAATAAAGAAGGAAAGTGTTTGAAAGGTTTGATTTTGATAAGATTACAGCAGGCTTTTTTCTTCTTAATTTTTCAGTTGCTGGTCGTCTTCTTCTTCTTCTTCCTTTTTTGTCATGTTTCTCCCAAGGGAGGTTTGACATTGATGAGCCTTCTACATCTCTCTCTGTTTTGAGCTTCCTCCTTATTTATGTCCCTTTCTCTAAGATCATCTGCAATACAGGCAGCCCAGGTCTTTCTAGGTCTTTCCTTTGGTCTCTTTCCATCCACTACAAAGTTCATTGGTCTTTTTATGATGTGGTGGTCTGCTTTCCGTTGAACTTGCCCAAACCAGCGCAGTCTATTGGTACTAGCTACAGACTTCAGATCATCAACTTTGCACATTCTCCATAGTTCTTTTCAGTTGCTGGTCACGCCTCTAAATAACACTGGCTGTTTTCATTGTTCTCAGGTGGTGAAGAAGAGCGCGAAGGACCAAGTTCTGGTGATCGGTGCGTGTGTGACCCTGCTGGAGGCCATGAATGCCGCGAAGGAGCTGGCAGATGCCGGCATCAACGTCCGTGTCATGGACCTCTTCACCATCAAGCCCATCGACGCCGAGGCCATCATCAGCAACGCCCGCGAGACCGGCGGGAAAATCCTGACCGTGGAAGACCACTATCAGGAAGGTATGGGATACCTGCATTGTTGTGTGTACTGTAGTGTGTTGTGTTGTGATTTTTATCGTTAGTTTTGATTTGTACATTATGTATTGTATATGATACATGCATTGTTGTGTCTTGTATATGATTTTTGTCTTCGATGTCATGTATATGATCTTTCTCTTTCGGTATTATTAGTTGTTGTTCCTTGGCTAGGTCTCCAAGGTTCACCACTGAAGTTGTACCTGGGATATCACAAAAATTCCCACCCCTAATTCACCAGATTGCTGCCGAGATTCGAGCCCACGACTTCATGAACCCATGGGATTGAAGTCGAGCCGTCTTAACCACTGGGTTATATAAGTTTATAAGTCTTTTCTAGTTGATGGTCTTTATAACATTGTATTCATACATCGGTGTGTGTAGGTGTGTGCGTGAGTGCACGTGTAAATAATGTTTATATGTCTTTTCCAATCAATGGCTTTTGTAACTTTGTAGTCCTACATTGGTAATTGTGAGAGTATGTGTGTGTTTTGAGCGCACGTGCATGTACGCGCATGCACGTGTGTTTGTGATATTTTTATTTTATTTTGGAATGTTTAAAGCAATATGAAATGTAGCTTTCTTGTGTCTTTTGAGATTGTAATACGTATCAGTGTGCCTGTCAGTATTGTAATTGCCCTTCATGGGATGATTACAGTGTTTTTGACTTGACTTGACAGTCGTCATGGAGTTCTCTTCATTTTGTCCCAGGTGGCATAGGAGAAGCGGTGAGCGGAGCGGTCAGTGAAATCCGGGAAATCGTAGTGAAGAAACTGGCCGTGCGGGAGATCCCCCGCAGTGGTAAGCCTGCAGAGCTGCTGGAGCGCTATGGCATCAGCGCCAAGTGCATCGTGAAGGCGGTGAGGCAGATCCTGTCAGACTCCAAGTCTGCTTAGAGACCTGGCCACCCAGTGCTGCCCAGAGTTGCAACCGTCACACCTCGGAGCCAATTCTGCTGGTTTTGTTTTCAGAACCAGGAACTGTTCTCTTTTTATTTTTTTCTGTTAATGATATATCAGTTTGCTAGGCCTGTTTGTAACAGGAAATGTAGGTTTTCATTTTTCCTTAGAAAAATTTTATTTTACCTGTTCTGTTGGGTGAGAAAGCGTCGGTGAACACTTGTGATTGTGCCGACTTTTGTATTTTTTCCCCATCTTGTTGCATATGTTATGGATATTAATCCCTTCAGTAACTCTACACTCCTAGAGTAATGATGATATATACATTGCCTTTTTTCTCCACGAACAATGCCTTTATGCAATTTTGATTTTGAGGAGGGGCGATGTGCATAATGATATGCCTGTAGGAAGGTTTTTGTGTTTGTGGCTTTTTTGTGTGTCATAATCATATTTAATGGCATTTAAACTTTGGCCAGGTCATTCACATGAATGCATTTGAATACTTGTAAATGATTGATTAATCAGAGCTTACTTCATTTGCTGTTTATCTTCTTTCTTTCTTTTTTTTGGTGACTGATGTCTCAGTTTTAAATGCTCTGCTCTTATTTTCCTGTGATTTGAATATAGATATTTCATTTTGACATAGAGTGAAAAAATACATAACCATTGTAACCAACACAAAAAACAAAAACAAAACCTGACATGATAAATCTCAAATATTATCTGCTGATGTCTGTTGTAATTATATAGTGAACAGTCAGTTAAACAGAGCTCAAATGAATATATTTCAGTTGTAAACAAACCCCAAACTTCTTGTATGGACTGAAGATGTGCTTGAAGCCTCTGATAATGCTGAACTGACCAGAAACAAAACAGCATGGAGAAAGTTGAGCTAACATATATTTATGCCTGCCTGTTGTTTGAAAGATGGAACATGATGAAGAGATGGAGTTTACTAGCATATCAGACATGCCTACCCACCATTTTGTGTATTCAGAACCGCCTATCCTGAAACTTACCATGACTTTTCATGGACACAAACAATAAAGACATCTGAAAAACGGACGCCACTGGGAAAAAATGTACCATAAAACCCCAACAGACAAAAGTAACCCCCCACCCCTGAGCAGTGTTGAGATTTGGTTGCAGTTTTTGGAAGAGTGCTTTTTTGTTCAGTTTCTACATGCTGGTGGCAGTTATCTTGCCGGCACTGGAGGTGGAGAAATCACGAGAGCATGTCTCAGAGTTTGATCCTTTCTCCCCCAACTCCGTTAACAGTCATTTTATTCTTGGGGGGGGGAGGGGGGGTGTCTTTGGTAGAATTGTCTGCAGCAGCTCGCTTTGATTCCCCCTTCATAAAGATGTGACTTTCTTCGTTCTTTGTGTATGACCAGAGTTGATGGCCAAGTGGTGAGAGACTAGGCCGTTATTGTGGGGGACCATTTTGTGAACAGATAGGTAGTTTAGTTTCAGTTCTCAGCCGTTTTTGTTATTATAGAATGGAGATAAAAATCCATAATCCCTGGACACCATGACCATTTCAAGTTGCAGAACAAGTACAGGGTAGCAGCAACCATTATAGGCATGTCTGTTGCAGTGTACATCCGGCATTAGAATTCACCGTCACCCCATTGTGTCATCGGTCACAGTGCTTTTCCATTCCATTTTGGTGTAGTCATGACATCTATCATTTATTTTCTACATCCACATTGATTAAAATATCCATAGCTGCAAAACTTAACCAATTGAAGATCTGTGAAAAATGTACATGTCCAAAAGTGTAGAGTGTCACCATCCCCAGGGTTGGAATGTGGCTACTTAACTGATTGGCAATAAAAGTCACATATGCATAGAATCTCACCACCAGTAAACCTCAGACCTCTAACCAAGGAACTGGGGGGAAAAGCGCCACCATTTTTTTAGCAATGGACCATAGTACATACCAATCCCCAAGAGAAATGATTTACCTCTTGGTTTTTTCATGACAGATTTGGGAAAGGTTAGCTTAAAAATGATTGTAGGGGTTTGCATCTATTACATGCCTATGTGGGTTACAAGATATTTTCTTAGACACTGTAGCTGGTTTGTGATCTTTCCAGATGATTCACAAGTTTTCAGTTGCTAGTATTTTTTGTACAATTGTATTTTCCTACGACCTGCGTGACACGCATTCATTCAATCATTGGAAGTTCAAGGCAGAGTGGTTATGTTACTGTGAAGCCTTACATGACATGTAGAAGCAACAAGGCCACGGTTATCTTGATTTACCCAAAACAAGTTGTTGACAAACTTGAATGATTTTGTTGTTTTATGGTAAGAATCAAGCCATTGTGAGGGTGTGCTATTGTTATGGTCAGCAGCTGGATTTTGCAAAAATACAGAGAAGTTCTCTTGAGGGAAAAAACATGATGAATAATAAACTTTGTTTGAAACTTGTCCGTTGTATTTGGTTTTGTCTTGCCTTTTGTTGTGGTGTGAAGTAGTGGCTGTCTGTCAGTTGCTTACATCTCTTTTTTTTCTTTTCCAGGTAGATAAACAAAATAAAAGGGTTGATTTTTACCAAACTTGGGGGGGCCAGAAGGAAAAAAAAAGGGAGGAGGGGGGGGGATTCATCAAAGTAGTCCTTTTTGAGAGCGTTATCCTGGCAGCATAGTCTTGTGGAATGCAGACCTGAGGGTCCTTGGGAAGGAGCGAAAAAGATTTAGGCTTGGCAGTGTACATGAAAACTCGGAATAAAATTCCTTTGAAGGGTGATTCAACTGTAAAAATACATATAATGTTCAGCAGAATGTTGTGATCAGCTTTCAAGTCTCTTCATAGATAGAACCAGGGAGTGAAATCAGCAATATCACCACTGCTTAATTCTCCAATGTTCCTCCACTAAAGTGATTAAAATTAGACTAGAAAGTGAGGAGGGTGGCAGGATGGTTAAGATGTTTGCCTGCCAACAAGGAAACTGTGAGATTCTGGGTTTGATTCCCAGCCTCACCCTTTCTCCCAGTTCGACCCAAAAATTGAACTCGCTGTCAAGTCCCAGATAAGACAGTAAACCGAAGCCCCGTGTGTGAACGCACCCAGAATACCTTGTGCACATGTTAAAAACCTGTTCCATCTTTCCTAAGAGTAGGCCATTGTGTGCCAGTAGAAACAGATCGCAGGAAAGAAGCTAGCATGCACACAGGTGTTTAGTCACCACCCCATAAGTCGGAATGCAGCTACCTAAATGATGGAATAGACGGTCATATATGTGTAAATCTCGTCACAGGTCAACCTCACAGCTCTAGCTGAGGAAAAAACCAAAACTCACAAAAAAAAGAAAAGAAAGGGTGCGAATGTGTGTATAGAGGGGTGGGTGGTAATGGAGGGTTTTTTTGCGCATGGGTGTGTGCTTGCGCATGTGTGTGCAATCTCCACTGCTTTGTTAAACATGTGAATGTTAAAAAAAGTTATTATAAGTAGGCCCCAAAATAACAGTTTAGCAGTCGAGATTTACTTTGGTTTCACCCCCCTGTGGGGATGCTGGGGGGCCTGTCAGTATAAATAGCATCTCCACCTTCTGGAAATTCTGTGCTACGAATCCCTCTGTTTCTGCCTTGTTCCTTTTTTTCTTGTCACCTCCTCTTTATTTTCTGCTTCTTGGTCCATTCTTTCTTCCAGAAAGACATAAAACAGATATTCTCTCCCATGCCGAAGTTGGACACGCCGGGCCTGATTTGTCGGGCGCTTCATGGCAGCGCGATGCATTTTCACTCATGTGACAGACAACAGTAGTTGCTGTCTGAGCGTTTGATGAAGAAGAAGACTCTGGTTCTAGCCAGACTGTAATGCAAGTTGGTTAGCTGGTCCAAGGAGGCACCGTGGTCGAGTGGTTTGAGGCGGTCAACTCGTGATCCAGGTCGCGGGTTCGATCCCCGCTCGGCTCGGTGTTGTGTCCTTGGGAAAGACACTTTACTCCTATTTTCCTCACTCCACCCAGGTGTACAAGTGGGTACCAGCTCTGCTGGGGAAGTATCTGGCGACAGACTAGCGTCCTGTCACAGGGGTGGTGAAAAACCATCAGTTCGCTTAACGCTACAGAAACCGGGATAAGCTCCGGCTCTATGGGCCTTCTGGCTCGAAAGAACATACTTTTTAGCTGGTCCACTGTAAACCTTTTTCTTGGTCTGAAAAGACGGCGAAGAAGAAATTTATTTTGAAGCAATTCCATTCATACACTTGATCTCTTATGTGCTGAAAGTACTTGTAATTGAGAGTGGGAAAATGTATTGCATATATATATTTTTTCTTTCTTCATATTTTAATTGAGGAAAGGTTATTTCAAAGCAGTCCTCACAAAGAAGTATCGCTGTTGGTTGGTTTTTTTTAAAAGAGGATTGGTATTGTATAAAGTAGTCTTTATAAAGAAGCTGTAAAAGGAAATTTTATACAAAACTGAACTCTTTTCTGACCGCAATTGTCTCAAGATGCCTTGATAACTGACACAGATTGTCAGAACTGATAATAGGTTCCGACAATAGCTCGAAGGCATTTTTAAAATTGAAAATGGACAGACAACAGAACAGAACAGGGTCCACATTCACATGCTCACACCACATCAAACAAAATTTTCCCCCAAAACAGTTCATTTATTTCTTCATTTATTCTTCATCCCAAGAGTCCCAGAAGCACACAGACATCCTAGAAGGTGGTGTGAGGTCGACTGGCGCTGAAGCGAGGAGCGTGCAGCTTCTGGTTGATGCGGTGAGGCAGGGGGAACTTGATGCTGTTGTTCTGAAAACACACACACACCACCGTCAGTCGAGAAATGTAGTAAAAATGAATCTGCTGATATTTTGAGCCACAGAAAAATTGTCCCCAAATTACATCTACTGAGGTCAATCCCACCATATTTAAAACAACTCTTTCCACTGCCTGATTGAATCCAGTTGAGATTTCAATATTTAATTCGCCTTTGACTCCTCTTAGGGCATGGAGTTCAATAAACAAAATCAACTATAACATTTATAATTTGTATCAACATAAATATTAACAACGCCACATGCGACATGAATAGAAATGTGATCAATCCCTATCACACAACTTTACTCCTGACTCAGGTTTTGTCTTCATTTTTTTCTATATTTATTTATTAACCTTTTTCTTCCATCTCCAAGAAGAGCCTGCAAGGTTGGTAACAAGACTAAGAATTCAAAGCACAGTTACTAAGTAACACACACACAAACCCCCAAACCAAAAAATGCCCAGAAAAAAGATAAAGCAGCAGATAACCAAAGCAATTTTCCCCAAGAGTGAAAGTTTCTGTTCTAGGATTGGATCACTTTTACACACACACATTCACGACACAGCAGTAAGTGTGAACATTTACAGAGCTAAGCTATGAGAACTTACATGGAACTGCAGGATGTTGGGACGACGGCACTTGGCAGCGGCCACTTCCTCCACACGGATGATGTGAATGGACGATGCCCTGGCCCTGTGACGTGCAGCCATGTCCGTATCTGTCCACACACAGACATGGTCAAACCACTGCATGCATTTCATCACAACCCAGAAGATCATGTGAATTTTTTTTCCTGCCCATCTAGTCATATGTACACACAGTCTATTACTGAAACTGCTAGGTATAAGCCCTCAAATGATTCAAAAGAACTAAAAATTGGTGTATGTGAACAGGGCTACTTTCAAGGTGGTTGACATGCTTAGGGTTAGCTGATCACAACCCTTGCAGCAACCCCAAGCTCTTTTTTCCACTACAAAAATTCTTCAGGGCAATTTCTGGGCCTAAACAAATTTAACTTTGCCCAAACCAAGCATACATGTTTATACTATCTTGTGTCTTTCAATTGTTTCCTGAACACAAAAAGATCAAAACATTCTAATATACTAAGAAATATTAACAATTATTCTACACAAACAACTATAATATGAACAATTTTTAAAAAACCACCACCAAAGGCTCACACTGTTTTCATTCCTCTTTATATTGGCAGCTATGAAAAAATAAATCGTGTGACAAAACAATATTCTCCAAGGTGATATACAAGACTGTTCAACATACATAAAATTTCTGCTGATCAATATTCACCAAAATATTGCTTTCTTCTTGCAGCTTTCCAGTTAACCATCGCACACACAACTATTAATCTCAACATGTCAAAGCCAGCAACAAAGCACCAAAAAAATCCCAATAATTCCTGACAACTTTATGTATGCCTGAGCACTTTCAGACATGTAGTTAGTCTGGTCTACTCCTGCTGATAATAATGTAAAAAGTTAAAGCAGATCCCATTTGTAAATGAAGTATCTGAACTCTGTACTTACAGCAAGCAGTGACAGCCTTGGCAGCTGTCAGGTCTCTGTATTCACGGTACATGTTGTGAGTACCAGAACGAGAGTTGTATCGGAGCCACACACCAAAATTCTTGATCTTCAGAGGTCTCTTTTCGTACACCTGCACAGACACAAAAAACAAAACATTGATAATGGCTTTATAGTACAAATACAAAGAAGAAAAGGAAAAAACCCACACCATACAGAGCGCAAATTAATCCCCCAAAACCTTTCTCCCTTAAAGTTCAAGCAGGAACAAATTGCTTAAATCATCAGTCACCTTAATAATGGAAGAAATGTTCAATATGCCCTTTTCATGTCATTAACAATTTGGTCCAAAATTATGATAGACCCATTGTGATTTCTGGGTGTAACTATCAGTTTATACTATTTCATGCATATTACATTATAAAAAAACAAAAAAAACAGTCAAATATCAGATTCATGCTTATTTCATACTAACCATCATGAGGAAAAGGCAGAGAAGAGGGAGGAAATAATATTCAAAATTAAAAATCAAAAGGAAGCTAAATAAAAGGGGGGCCAGGTTGGGAGAGACCCTGTACATTCAACAAAATATAACACTTATACCCCCCTCCACCCCCCTCAAAACCCCCTAACCTGCTGCATTTGCATTCAGAATATGACTGACAGAGAGTTTATTACCTTCAATGGTTTTAATTTCAAAACCAGTAAAAAAATCATGACATCAATTACTCATAACAAGAACAATCCAGCTCAAAATACTTGATAATGTCATAAAATGAGTGACCAATCCATATAAAAAAAAACCCTCATTTTATTTAAAAACATGAGCGCCTAAAAGTAAATCCGTGAGGTTCTAGATTCAATTCCCAGCCTTGCCGTTTCTTCCTTCCTAGTTTGACAAGAAAAACCGAACTGAATGTCAAAGTCCTTCACATGAGATGATACACTGAAGTCCCGTGTTGGAATGCACACAGAACATCTTGCGCATACATTAAAAACATGTTGCATCTTTCAGAAGAGGAGGCCATTATGTACCAGTAGGAATGCATGACAACATTTCCAAAAATGCATGCACATCACAGCATGCATTCCAGCGTAAAGTCTCAATTAAGGGTCATGGGCCCAGAGCTAAAATTAGCATGCCTCTTCCTTTTACCCCCAGGACCCGCCCCAAGTGAGGCCAATTCCCACTATGATTAGGCTGGGATGGTTATGGACAACAGCTGAGAGTGAGGGAAACTGACAGCTGTGACACAGGTCGTTTAGACACCATCCCCAAAGTCAGAATCCGGCTACCTAAATGGTGGGAGAAAAAAGCAGTTGCATAATTATGCAAAAATCTCACCATTGGTGGAACTTGCAGCTCTAGACAAGGAACGAACAAAAAAAGAAAAAAAGAAACACACAGACTCTTACATACCCTGCTGCAAGAGAGGATCTCTCCTGTGGCCTTCTTGAGCTTACGCAGCTGACTGAGGAAGTACCAGAAGCGGGATTTGGCGGTGGCCTGGTCTGGGGCGAAGATCCTCATCTGGTACAGGGTGGGGCTCCTCACCTTGGAGCTGGGCAAACCCCTGCCCACTACCTTGTACTCTCTCAGCTGCTCACACACACACACACAGAGCAGGTATATCTAGCAACACACTACAGTACAATAAAGAAAATCTACTACCATTGTAACAGTCAATCACAAGAACAGCATTGCACTGGACCCCAGAAGGAAGGAGAAAGAAAGGAAAACCAAAAGCAACGTGGAGAACTGTAGAAAGTGAGATGAAGGCCATGCAGCACTCTTGGGGATCAGTGACTAGGTTGGCCCAGGATAGGCAGGAGTGGAAGCGCTTTGTTGCTGCCTTACACACCACTGGGTGTAATGGTTAAATGATGATGATGACTACCATTGTAATAGACCATTACAAGATGTTTATATCTGGACTCTGTAACTTACAACATGCAGTAACACTAATGTCAGCTCTAAAATGTTGCACACACAGTGGTAACAATAGGCCTACAGAGTTTATAATAAGATGAATAGAACTCTATCATTCAGAGATGAAACAATCAACTGGAAAGGAAAACGCCAGGTTAAGACATTCACCTGCCTAACAAGTAAACTGTGAGGCTCTAGGTTCAATTCTCAGCCTTGTCCTTTCTTCCCAGTTTGCCAAGAAAAGAGAGAGAGAATGGCCTAACTGATGAAAGTCTTTCAGAAGAGTGTCATCTTGTACAGCCTCCTGGTAATCTTGTTTTTGCATGATGCTTCAAGTTTCAAGTGCTGTTTTGTAATTAGCACATCCTCCTTTAGTGAAGACCCCCCCCTCCCCCCGGTTTGATATACAGCCAGTACCACGCGCCATCACCATTGTTCTCAACTAACTCAAGCCAGGGCCACTTGTCTAGCCAGATCTGGGAAACCATCTAGAAAATAAATTCATCTACCAGCTTCAAACCCTGTTGGGACACGGTTTCTTCTGCTATCTCCTCACTGACCACTGTCCCAATCGTGTCACTTGTTTCTAGAGTACAAGGCCTTTTGGAACATAATGTAAATGAATAGAAAAACATAGATGAGCCCGCTTCATTATGACAAATGCTGGAAGACGTTAGGCTATTTAGTAAATCTTGCTGTCCATGTGGGATCTACGTAATGACCCTGTAGAGACTGTGATAAAGTTGAACTGACAAGGATTAGTTTTTGTGATTAGTCAAAAGAGAAGCACTTAGCCAATCAAAAGCATCATCAAATAACTTTGGCAGAAGTAGAACTTAATTTTAAAGTTTAATACAAACAGCAGTTGCGTTGATGCACCGTTTGTTCAAATACACGCTGTGCAGAGTTTATTCCCGTCCATTCGAGTGCACTGTGCACATTATTTTGTGGCAAAGTTGGAAAAAAAAAAAGGCTAGAATCAACACTGGTCATTTCCTTGGTACTGTTTTAGTTGTACTGCCATGATACATCTTCCCCCTTGTTTATCGTGGTTTATTTGTGACATCTTTTTCCTGATAATTTCACTATCTTTAAACACTTAAAGAACTATGTACTTGACAGTTTTGTGCAGCTGCAGCCTATTTATTTTTTAAAATCAAATTCTAAATTCTAGAGCACTCATATTTTAGCACTGCTTGTTGTGGGCCTACTAATTCCATCAATTCATGTAATGGTGCATGTTTTTCAGAACTAATAGCATTTTGTTTAGGCCTAAACAGAAAATGCCTGTAAACAAGATTGTTGTGTGTGTGTGGGGTGGGGGGGGGGGGGGGGGGGGGGGGGGGGGTGGGGGGGGCAAATATTGTTTTGTTTTACTGCCTCATCTTCTGTGACATTCCTGTCCTGCTGTTTCCATGCCACTCATTAGTCATATCAAATTCAATCTCTCCACCCCAGCCATACCCAGATTCCCCATGTGGGTTATTCTCAGAAACATGAGGTTTTTTTGACATAGACCTTGAAAAATAAATGTCATTGGAAGTTTATGCCTTTTTGTCATATTTTTAAGTACTCTGTCATAATCTGCATTCTTTTGAAAAAAAAAAAGAAATATTAATTGGTTTCCTTGTATTTGATGAATTTAAGTTATATTTTTAGCCGTGTTGCGGTTGTGACATGGAAACCAAAAGTAGCATTAATAAATCTTTTCACTCAGAATATCAAACAAAAAACACTCCAAAATGCTGTTGTTTTCTTTTATGAAACATTTGGAAGTATGACAATCACTGACAAAGCATATTTTTGGCTGTATTTCTAATGACACTCTAAGACAGTTTTGTACGCCCAGATTTAAAGTTTTTTTTTTTTTGCTTGTGACCACAGGAAGCACCACAAATTAGCATGAACTTTATCCACAGGATCATATCAATAAAACAACACTTTTCTTTACACAAGAATGGAAGCAATTTCAAATTAATGCGTTATAAAAGTAATATGTTGCAGTTGTGACATGGAAACCACACCCCTCAAAATCACAAATCATGAAAGTGTAGCAATTTAAACAAAACACACCAACTGGAAACAATGCACTCTTGTAACTTGATTCATACCGATTTATCATTTGATATGATATATTACGGGTGTGACGTGGAAACCACACCCCTCAAAAGCACAAATCATGAAAGTGTAGCAATTTAAGATCAAATTGAAAAAACACACCATCTTAAATTAGAAACAATGCATTAACTTTCTTTACATTGATTTATTATGTTAGACTTAGAGTGATATATTATATCAATAAACATTACATTGATTTATCCTGCTAGAGTGATATATCAATCAACACAACCAAGTCCAGTTTTTCTCATCTGACCTACCGCATCATTCATAATTAATGATAAAATATGAACTCATGAGCGCATAGTGCTTTTACATCAAGAACAAAATGCTTTTTTTTAAAACGACAAAAAACAATGAAATCATTAATTTTTTTGTTTTATAACTTTTTAAAAAGTAAAAACCAAACATTAATTGTCAATCAAATTTTGTTAGGATCATCAATTGATTTCAAATCATCACCTCTGCTGTGTTGTTGGGTTTATTTGCTTTACAACACTTTAGATAACAGAATAATCTAAGGTTATTTCTTCTTCATTTCTTGTTTCACCTTTACTCTCTATCATAAGACTCCCACTTGTATAAGATGTACTTTTCTTAGACACTGCTCTTCTTTGTAACTGTACCCCCCTCATTAGACTTCTCCTTTATAACAATTGTGTGTGTGTGTGTGTGTGTGTGTGTGTGTGTGTGTGTGTGTGTGTGTGTGTGTGTGTGTGTGTGTGGACACCACAATGAAAATTTTAAAGTAATTAAAGCATGTGAAATGCTTATTTTGCTCAATAAATTTTGATTTTTTTCTCCAAAAAAGGCGTTCATAGTTTCTTGTCATAACCAATTTCAACTGTAGTGTTGTTGCTTTTTGTGTCAATGTGTGTCAGTTGTGTGTTATTTGTTTTGTTATCAACGCTTGTCTTCCACATTTAAAGATGAATCAGTTCCAAATGTTGACAAGGAAAAAGGAAACCAACGAAAAACAAAACAAAAAAGCCCATCCTCATGATCATAACTATCACGGACTTGTAAAGTTTCATGAGTTTGAAAAATGTTAAGCTTAGGACTTCCAAAATTGTATCTTATCTCTCAAATGAACATTATTTAATCGGAAGAACGTCATTGTTTGATTACATTTGAAGCCTATGGAAAATAAGTGGTAGAAAATGAGTGACATATTTTGGTCATGACCAGAAACGCCAAGCTCTGTCATTGGTGCAGTTTGTAGCAAACATTAACGTCACCGTTTAGCGTGCATTTACGGTTGACTCATTGCGATTAACAATGGTGGTGTAGATCAATCACTTCCCCGAAATCAACACTAGAAATCTGTATCCGAGGAAAAGGAGACAATTAAGCACAGTAGATCAGAGTTGTGACACGAAACCATAATCACTCCGTTTCCTGTCACGACTAACAGGAGCTAAATGTTTTACGGCCAAATTTCAATGTGCAAGATAAATAGAGAACATAATTGCTGCAGGTTTATATTTTCAACAAAATAACCAGAACTTTTGTAAAAAGAATCAATGATTGAATGACGAAAACGTGAGAGTAATTTTGCGTATGCTTCTAGATCTAACGGTCGAGACGCGAAACCACACTATCTTGGTTTGTGACACAACCAACGTGGTTAATATATGAGTTTACAGATCAACAAAAACATTCCCATAAAATACATTCAAACACTGAAAATAAACACTTCTGTCGCTAATTGTTCGAAATAACACACGTATAACATCTATAATAGAAAGAGAAAGTTAAACTTCAATCAGAATGTTACAGTCCGTACAAGAAACCATACTATTTTCCTTTCATGTCCTAACAGTAACGCTGCAAAACAAAAACTGGATCTATTTAATATTTTGTGCAAAATGTATTTTTTGCACATAACCATTTCCACAAATTACAGTAGATGGCTTTTTGATTTCTTTTCAAATAAGAATAAGCAGTCATCAAATTAAACGATCGGTAAACGTACCCACAGCTAACAAGCCAACACTGTTGACAAGAAAAGACAAAATACAGAGAACATGACAAAAACTAGCAATGTCGTGTTTTAAACACGAGTTTACGATTATTTAAACCACTTTGAAAAGAAAATATTCCTTCTCCTTCGAGAAAAAATCCACTTGAAAGCGAGTAAGCTCATCCTGATAAAATGCTGCCGTGTTTTAGCGGTCGGTCGGTTGGTGGTGACATGAGAAAACTTGGTAAAAGACAAAGAACGGCACACTAGTACAGCATTGTGATATTCCTTTGGCGGAAAAAAGTATGTGCCAGAGATGTTGATAATCTGGAGTTTCAAGCCATAAATGAGGGTAGGAACGCTGGCTTATCAAAAACATCGCTTTTCATATACTGTTATTAGTGTTAACTGTTTACTTTATCAGTGGAAGCTATAATGTGTTGATGATATCGTTTAGTTCTTTGTGAGTGAATTTTTTAAATTGGGCCTGACTTTGGAAACCAAGCGTCACGACCACAACTGGTATTTAATCCACCCTCTATTTAATGTTCATTAAAAAGAAACGAAGATGTTTCTGCTTGGGAGTTTGAAACAACATCTGGGCATTAATTTAATACAAATTGTGTTTCAAATTAGCAGTCTTTGAAGTCAGAAGAACAATCTGAATAACATATGCACCATGTCACAAATCCGCCATGTTGGAATGAGCACATTTTGTAAAAGAAAATTCAATATTTAAAAAAAAAAGCACAAGTACTCATTAAAACATTTAAATTTTATTTAATTCAAACATGAAAAGTAAAGAGCATTCACCACAGTTAAAAAATTCAGTCAAATGGTAGATGTGTGTAGTAGGTCACTATCATGCCTCACATGTTTCTGAGAACGACCTATGTAAGTATGTTGCATTCCCAGGGTTGGAATTCCACAGGGAGCCTAGTACTAGTAGTAGTATCACTATCATTCATTCAATGTCATGGTGCCATCAGCAAAATGGGCCCTGCACTGCTAATGGGTCACTTTGGACATTTGGTTGTGTTTTGTGGTGCCTACTAGAACACAGATTATCTTGTTTAAAATGTAACACTGGAAGTTACCTTTCCACTTCAGTGGATCATGACTGACACTAAATTTATTGAAAGAAGTAGGCGAAAAGGGGAGTACACAAACCATTTAACTTAAATTAAACCAACCTGGCAACCACCGTTCATTTTATTCAAGTTCTCATGCTAAAAATCCCATGACAAACATTTAGAATGTTTAAGAGATGTAAAACAATGTTAAACTAGGAGGACGTAGATCTATTTAATGCACTTTGGCGAGGCCACCACTAGTTCAACTATGGCCGGAAAGCATGGCCGACCAGGGCTATGACTGCGTGTTACCTGTAGGCCTAAGCATGTTCCCTGGGTATATCTGGAAAATGTTTACATGTACATCAACACTATACCAGCAAAATTTGATAAGTTTTTGAGCTACATAAGTGATCGCTGCAATCAAAACGAGTGACAGTGGGGGAAAAATAATCATGAAAATACCTCTCCCTTCACTTTCATGATGGCTTGGATCGACAATGTGGTCAGCAAAGGAAGTCACGTCGTTTCTCACGCTGCAGGCGAGACTATCAATACATCTTTTTAGTATTCATCTGCCCTAACAAGAGGAAACAAGTCAAATACAGTAATGATAGCTCGTTTTGGAATAAGCTCATAAAAAATATGGATTTAATATTTCAGGTTGCAAAGCATCCCGTAACAAAGTGTGTTATTAAGTCATAGTATATCATCGCTGCATGCAAATAAGAGACAATTTGATTTATTGATTCATTGATTGATTGATTATCTTTATTTTTAATAGTGACAGATGAGTAGGCCTATTAATATAGGTGTTTTTTTTCCATCAGCCCTTGCTCTGATCAGGGATTATCATTAATAATAATAATAATAATAATAATAATAATAATAATATAATAATGATGATGATGATGATGATGATGAATAACAACAATAATAACAATGATGAAGAGGGAAGTACAAGGTTTATACCCTCTGTTTTAAATGTTTCCACAAATCTGCACCCTCTTATCTCTGCAACTGTCTTCACCTGTACACTCCATCCCGTTCCCTTCGTTCAGCTGCGGATACTCCGTGGAACATTGAGATTCAAGCAAACCACTGTTGGCCGTTGCTCTTTCTCTATCTGTGGTCCATCTATCTGGAATGACCCCCCTCTGTCCTTTCGCCAAAAGCCTACATTCGGTACTTTCAAATCCAGCCTCAAAACACATTTATTTCCTTACTTAAATCTTCCCTCTCATTATCTATCCACATTCTTCAGCCGCCACCTCATCTCCATTGTGTATAGGCATGCTGTGCACGCGTGCGTGCGTGTGTTCAGCGGCCACCCCCTATCTCCATCAGCGTGCCCCCCCCCCCCCCCCCCCTTCCAGTGCGTGCGTGCGTGTGTGTGTGTTGTGTTGTGTGTGTGTGATATTGATAATTTTTTATGTTATTCATGAATGAAATGGTTTGAATGTACGTGCTTTGATTAGTTCCTTTGCAAGATTCAGCGCTATACAAATTCCATACATTATTATTATTATTATTATTATTATTATTATTACTACTACTACTACTACGATGACGATGACGACGATGACGACGACGACGATACTGGCGACGACAACAATATTGATAGTAATAATAATAATCATTATCATTTTCATCATGAATGTGTTTATTTTTTACAGGTTTCTTTGGGTTTTGTTTTGCTTTTGGTGTGTTTTTTTCATAGTGTGTGTGTGTGTGTGTGTGTGTGCGCGCGCGCGCGCGCGTGGTTTTATACAAATATCAGGGCCATGATGTCATGATTAGAAAAGGGAATTACTCAGAAAAACCAGTTCCTGAAATATCTTAAGTTTGCTTGAGTGGGATGGTCCGCTAACATGACCCAAAAAATGGACAGTATTCAAAACATTCGGCTGGATTTTTTTTGTCACTTGAAAAGGTTTTCAAATATTTTCTATTGTTGATAGACTCTGTGTGTGTGTGTGTGTGTGGTGTGTGTGTGTGTGTGTGTGTGTGTGTGTGCAAATCACTACAAACATAGGTAGGGGACCTAATTCAATCATGCACTTTGCTATGATTACTAAATAAATTTTAGACAGCGAGCCGTTGTTTAATTCCTTTTATTCCCTTTCTGACATAACCTGCAAATGTAAAAGACTCAAAAATAAATCCCTCACACCATACCACCCCCCCCCACCCCCAAACACACCACCCACCCCCCCCCCCCCCCCCAAAAAAAAAAAGAAAAAAAAAAGAAAACGAACACAACGCAACACACATACACACCCCGTTAGGCATAGATGCATTCTCATGCTAATGATGGACACACACACACAAAGGAATTTGGATGGATTCAGGGTGTTCTGAGATGGCTGCCGACTCTTTGAATATGCAGCCAACCCCCCCCCCCCCCCCCCCCCCCCCCCCCAGGGAAAAAAAGAGAAGAAAGAAAGGAAAAATGAAAACACAAAAAAAATAGTGCATATCCAGTGCAACGAATATCTTTACTCTCATACAAAACGGAAATAAAACAGATCTTCCACCCCTTCCTTGTCTCTAATTATAAACCACACCATGACGACATGGTTTATTACTCCCGCTGTCCAAAGATCACTAGTTTCTTCTTTGAGACTAAAAGTTCATCAATAAGTGATGCTTCATGGGAGTTAACTCCCTAACTCCTGCCCAACTGTGCATCTTCTCCCTTCTAACAATCATGGAACTCAATGGTTACTTGTAACATTTTCTCAAACAAAAAATTTCCTCTTTCATTCATGAAAGAAAAGCGAGTAAATCGTGGACATGCCTTCACATAATACTAGAATGGACAAAATACTTATAGCAGTAAATAAAACAATTACTGATCACACACACACACACACACACACACACACAAGCCTGAAATATATCTATCTATCTATCTGTCCTGTAGTCTGAACACCGTGGGGGCACCCTCAAAGACTCAACAACTAGTTCCCTCCATTCCTCTCTCTGTTCTGCCTTTCTCAGGGTTTTGTTGAGTTCTAGCCCTGTCCATTCGCTGATGTTGTCCTCCCAGCTCTTCCTTGGTCTGCCTCTTCTTCTTCCTCCTCTTCTTTCTCCCCTCTTTATTGTGTGAGTATATGGGTATTGCACTTACTTTATCATTATAATATTCAATTTGTATAAGTATAATTAAAAAAAAGTGTTGATGTTATCGTGTGCTATGTGAGTATTATATAATTAGTATTATCCCTAAAACACACACACACATACATGCACACACACACACACACACACACACACACACACACACACACACACACACACTTAAACACATTCTCTCTGTCAATGACTGTATAGGTTTAGATTTGTTCTTTTATTTTGTTTCTTGTTTTTATTATTTGAATGTATGGGTATCGGGTTTATTTCATTATCATGACATATAATTTGAACGAGTATAATCAAAAATGAGTGTTGATGGTGATCGTGTACTGTTTTGGGAATTATATATTGGATATCATCTGAAATACACACACACACTTCTGTCTCTCTGTCTCTGTATATCTCATCTTTTATCGTTTTGCTTATAGTTATAGTGTACCCTGACGAAGGATTCATATTTTATATTTTCAATACTTTATTGGGCTTGTCCGCTGTACTTAAGTTTTAATGAGTGTCCTATTTCAATATCTTATTGTTATATGTAACAAGTATATGTACCATTTGACAATGTGTGGATGTTTATCTTTATGACTTATTAAGTTTGGTTGTTATTTTTCTTGGTTTTGTTGTTGTTGTTTTTTTTTCTCTTTTTTTTCCTTTTCCTTCTTTTGTTGATTTGGTTTTTCTTTCTCCTTGTTTGTTTGTTTGGTTTTGGTTGGGGGTTTTGGGGGTGGGTGGGGATGGGGGGGGGGGGGGAGGTGTTTTTAAGGTGTTTTTTTTGTTTTGTTTTGTTGTTGTTGTTTTTTTGTGTTGTTTTTTTTTGGTGGGGGGGGGGGGGGCTGTTTTGAAAAGGGTATTTCCCCTTGTTTCTAATGTGAGAGTGTATAAGTGTTGGGTTAATATTAAGATGTATCCCTACGGGCGGGGACTGGATGTAAAAAAGCACATGAGTGCTTATTCATTATCCTCGAAATAAAAGATTTTGTCATTGTCATTGTCATTGTCCTTGGACAGTGCCTTGTAAAACTGTCTTTGCAAGTCCTTTGGATCTTGTGACATGCCCATACCATTTAAGTTTACGCTTTTACACGATCGTTACAAGGTTCTCATAGGGTCCAATGGTTTGTTGGATTCTGTTATGCACGCTTTCGTTGCTTATGTGGTCTTTGTAGGAGATGCCAAGGAGTCTCCGAAAGCATCTCATCTCCACCGCCTGTACTCTTCTCTCCAAATCTGCAGTCAGAGTCCATGATTCACAGGCATACAGAAATATGGATATGACAAGGGAGCGCATTAGTCTGATCTTGGAGATAAGTGAGATATTTTTATCTCTCCAGATGGTGTTTAGTTTTGACAAAGCTGTTATTGTCTGTGCAGTCCTGCATACTACTTCTGGCTTGGATCCCTGGTCTGATACAATGGCTCCCAGGTACTTGAAGCTTTGAACTGTTTCCAGCTTCTGGTCATTAACCCTGATATCAGTGCTAATGCCGTTGGTGTTATTAGTCATCAGTTTGGTCTTCTCTGCACTGATTTCCATGGGTATGTTTTGGAGGCCTTATTCAGGTGTTCTGTTAGGCTGGCAAGCTCTTTTTCTGATCCTGCTATTCCATCAATGTCATCTGCGAAGCGGAGGTTTGTGATCGTTCTGCCACCAATGCTGACTGATCCTTCATGATGTTCCAGTGCATCAGCCATGATTCTCTCAAGGAAGATGTTGAAAAGAGTGGGTGAGAGTAGACAGCCCTGCCTTACTCCAACTGTTGTTCGAAACCATTCTCCAATGTTGTTGTTGTTGTACACTGCACTGGTGGCCTCGCTGTACAGCTGTTTGATGACTCTGATCAGGTTTGCATTGATGCTGTACAAATTCATGGTTGCCCACAAAGCTGCATGCCAAACCCTGTCAAATGCCTTCTTAAAATCGATAAATACGTGGTAAAGGTCTTGTTGATGTTGAAGGTACCGCTCACATAGTATTCTGAGGTTGAATATCTGTTATGTTGTGCTGTGCCCTGCTCTGAAACCTGCTTGTTCCTCACCAATGATGGTCTCTACTTGTGGCATCAGTCTGTTCAATATTATCTGCAGCATGACCTTGCTTGGGTGGCATATGAGGCTGATTGTGCGGTAATTATGGCATTGTTGTAGATTTCCTTTCTTGGGGAGGGTGATGATGAGTGACTGTGTCCATGGTGTTGGCCATTTTCCTGTCTGCCAGATCTTGTTTGCAGATTCTTAGTAGGGCGCTGATCATGGCTTCCCCTCCAGCTTGAACCAACTCAGCTGGAATGTTGTCAGCCCCTGCTGACTTCCCCCTTTTCAGCATCTGACTGTTGTTTCCACTTCTTCTCGGAGGATAGGGTGACTGTCTGTGTCTTTGCTTGCCGGTACATTAAGAACTTCTGGATCTCCTGCGGTTCTATAGTTATACAGGTCGGAGCAGTATTCTGTCCATCTGTTCAGAATATCCTTGTCGTCAGTGAGACACTTCCCATTTTTGTCTTGGATTGTTAAACCTTTTCCCTGTTTTGTGCTAGTCAGGTCTTTCACCAGCTGATATGCTTTTTTGCTATTGTTTTTCTTGATGTTCTCTTCAATGTCTTGGCACTGTTCACCGATCCATTTCTCTTTTGCCTCCGTCATGGACTTCCTGATTCTTTTGTTGACTGCCCTATATTGTTTCTGCTCTTTCTTTTGTTTCATTTTTTCTTTTTCTTCAACTCTCTACACTTGTCCCATAGTTGTAGGATGTTAGGTGTGACCCATGGTTTTTTGACTGGTCGGTGTTTGCCAAGAAGCTCGCTTGCTGTTTCAGTCACTGCTGTATTGAAACTATTCGTCAGTGTATCTATGTCTGAGTCTATCACAGTGAGTGCTGCAAACTTTCCACCTATCCTTGCTTGAAAAATGTCTAATACCTCTGGGTCCTTCAGCTTCTCGAGGTCAAATTTGATCCTGATGTTGTTTGACATCAGAAATATATAGATCTAATATTTTTCCGCCAACCAAAAGATTCTGCACACAGCATACACACTTGTGCATAACATTCGTGTCGGGCAGGCGGAAAGGGGTATGTTTTTACACTCTGCTGTGACTGTTTGTCTGGCTTGATGTGTGCACACACACTCACTGGCGATTTACATAAAATGACTGCAATATGCAAGTACTTCCTTGCCTCTTGCTGAACTGAACAAAAGGAATGTGGCTGCTGATTGAGAGAAAACTGGAAAAAAAGGAAGTTTGTATGGTAATAGAATCTACGTCTATATTCCAGGCTGTTCTTCTAAAGCATCCTCTAGCCGAATAGTGGTTATTAAAATTTTAAAAAACCAAACAAACAATAGGGGTTTAAATAAAACTTAAAACCAAACAAACACTAGGGTTTTAAAACTTTAAAAAACCAAACAAACAAACGGTTATTAAAACTTAAAAACCAAACAAACAATAGGGGTTTTTAAAACTTTAAAACCAAAAAAATACTTATAAAACTTTAAAACCAAAAAAAGCATTTTTAAAAACTTTAAAAAACCAAACAATGCGGTTTTTAAAACTTTAAAACCAAACAATAGGGGTTTTTTAAAACTTAAAACCAAAAAAAACCCCGGGTGGACGATGCCCCCAAAAAAATATTTTTTCACCGGGTACCCTTTTTTCCCTAAAGGGTTTCGATAAAAATTTAAACTCTCCTCTCTCTCTCTCTCTCTCCTCCCTCCCTCACTCCTCTCTCCCCCTTCTCTCTCTCATCTCCTCCCTCAAATAAAAAAATCTATTCTCTCTCCTCTCTCTTTTCCCCCGTCTTTTTCCCCCTCTTCCCTCTCCCCCTCCCCTCTCCCTCTTCCTCCCCCCAAGGCTGATGAAAAAAGCTATTGTTATGCTTTTTCTAAAACCCTCTTAAATAAAATTTGTTCATTTTCTTTTTCTCTTCTCCTCTCCTCTCTCTCTCTCTCTCCTCACTCCCCTCAACTCCCAAATCCCCCCTTTTTCAACTCTCTCTCTTCTCTCTTCTCCCTCCTCTCCTCCCTCTCCTCTTTTCCTTTTCCCCTGTTGTGTAACTCGATTTGGTTTTTTTTTTGGCTCAATCAAGGATCAAAATTTGTAGAAGTTTATTAAGCTTTCACAAAGATTGTTTGACTCCGATGGCAAAAAGGGATAATCATATACAAAACAGGGGAAAGATTTCAAATGTACAGCAATTTATAAGTTCGCATGAGGTCAAACCTTATCTAAAAACTTGATAGGGAAACTTTTGAAAAGAAAATTTCAAATTTTTAGACTTGGTTATCAATAAAATTTTTCATAAATTCAATACAGAACAGGGATTGCACCCGGGGCTGTTATCCCATTATGAACAACTCCGAGAAAGTACATTTTGTTGTGCTTTTCCAAAAATTAGGATGTTACAGAACTACATCCCTGTTTTAAAAAAGAGACACCAATTTTTTTGACTCTGTTTACCTTGGGGATCAATCATCCGAGTTGTGCCCGCCCACTTATATTGTTTAAATTTCAGAATAAGAGAAAATGTTATCCAAGTCATATTTTTGTAGCTGACTTTGGGGTTATACATACATTGGGCTGTGTGTGTGTGTGGGTGTGGGGTGTTAAACCCAAAAAACTAACATTCGGGAACCCCCTTCATGTATGGCCCAAAGGGCCCTTTTTTGAAAAAATCTTTGATTCGAGTTCGAGTTCTCTCCCCTCTCTTTCTCTCTCTCTGTCTCTCTCTCCGTCTCGTCTCTTCTCTCTCTCTCTCTCCTCCTCTCTCTCTTTTCCCCCTCTCTCCTCCCCCTCTCTCTCTCCTCACACACACATACACACACACACACCTTCCCGCGTAGGGGTTTTTAAAAAGTTCCTTCCCCCCTCCCCTCCATTTAAAAACACACCCAGTATATTTTTCTTTTATAAATTTTTTTAAAAGACTTAAATAAAGAAGTGCGCGGCCCCAAAAAAACACAACACACACACACACACACACACACACACACACACACACCCACACACCATGTCTGTTTGTCTAACTCACTTAAATTGAAAAGACGTTAAATTTAATGAAGAAAACCACACCACCACACAACACAACCACACCACACAACACAGGGGTACCCCTAACCACATTGCGCTCCAATCTGACACCATTTCGAATCCCGTTTAAGAGATTTTTTTTTTGGAGTTAAAAACATTTTCAGACCCACTCCCCCCCCCCCCCCCCCCCCCCCCAAAGTCCTTTGGATAGTGTGCGAACGCACGCAGAGCATCTTTCCACACGTTAAATCCGTTTCCCCTTTTCAAAAGAGTGGGCCCTTGCGTGCCGGGGGGAAAATACAAAATTTACAAAACCCCATACCACGGGACTGGATGTTAAAAAAGTACACAGTCTTATTCCTTTTTCCTCGATGTAAAAGAACAAAAAAAATAAATAAATTAAAAAAAAACAAAAAACAAAAAAACAAAAAAAAAACCACATACACACAATGTGCATACACAACACCATGAAACGTTTGTTCCCAGACATACGATTTTAATCATAATATGCAAGAAGAAACCTGAGTTCAAGGCAACACTTTGGAAAAGATGGACAACATATTGCAAGATAAAATTTAAAAAATACAGCGAAGGCAGGGCATGTATTTCTCCATCCCCCCCACGAAAATAAAATAGGCCTACAGCAAAACATACCCCTCCCCCCCCCCCCCCCCCCCCCCCCTCCCCATGTCTTTGATTTGATTGTATAAGTGGGGCTATCCGATTTAGGGATTGCACAATAATCCAACCATTAAGTCTTTTATGGTTATGGTTAAATAAATTAACATCTTCTTTTACTACATAGTGTTATAATATTGACAAAGACGCGTGTTGTGACGAAATCTGAACTTTTGCCAAGGGCAAGGCCAAACTAAAACCATTGGTTCGTCAGTCACGGAAGTAAACGTACAGAGCCGAGTGTTGGTCTTCTGCTGCTCTGTCCATTCAGCGAAGCAGACTCGATCGTACGGGACACAACACTGCTACAGTTTCTTTGTGACACCGAGCTTAGGGTGTCCTTTCTGTCTCAGAGGCAACGATCGAAAGGTAGGCCTGCAAGTTTCATTATTTATGATAGCTTATGTACTTTTCGTTTTTTTGGTTACTCTCTTCAAATTTAATGCGTTGCACAGCAGAGAAAGAGGTGTGCGTGCACGCGTGTGTGTGTGTGTGGGTGTGGGGGGGGGGGGGGGGGGGGACTGTCAACGCGTAATTTTATATTCGACAGAAGTTTAGGCTTGCCATTGATTCTCAAGATACTCACTGTGCCATGACAATGATTCTATGAGGATTTTGTATATATCCCATGTTATAATCAGGCCTCGATTGGAATTTGCCGGCGGCAGAAAGATGGTAAACTGATAGGAGGGCTCCTAAGAAGATCCAGTGCTAAGTACTAGGCAAGTGTGAATATGATGAGAAAATGCCCCCCTCATAGAAATTTAGTACCGGCGTTTATCTTCAATACAACTTTTTTTTCTCGGAAATAGGGTGTGTGTCGCGCACGCACACGCACCCACTACCCCTCACCTTTGACTGAAAGGATAATAAAAAGTTAAATTTAAACTAATCTTCTGCAGGTAGGTTGTGGGTGAATTACAGCAGTGCCTCATGGATAAGTGATGGTGACTTACATTCCCAGGTTGACTTATGTGCAGACCTGCTTCTGCTTTAAAACTCCTCCTTGATGATCTTCACAAATTGATCTGCAGTCAAGTCAAAATAATATTTTTTGAGGGTAAAAGATTAAGTTTACACAACTTTTTTTCAACCTGCCCTTATGAAAGAACTGTAAGGTAAAACAATGGTTCAAATGAGGAATGAATCAGATGCCAAAAATCCATTGATCAGAGCATCTTGTTGGTTGTTAAGCAAAAGAAAAGCAGCTGGCTTTACCCCATACACACATACATGCATGCACACTCTTCCTCCTCACACACACACACACACACACACACAGACACACACACACTCTCACACACACACACATACACAGGGAATGCGTGCATGCCCCACACACACATGCATACATAACACAGGGAGAGGGGAAGGAAGGGGGGGGGGGGGGGGGGGGGGGAGAATTCTTCACCATCCAATCAAGGAAACAAACCTCCCATAAAAGAAGTCCTTTGTAAATCTTCACTGTGTAGCTGTTGAAACTCACTCACATAGGAAAAAAGAAAGAAGAGAGAGAGAAAGGGGAGAGAGAGAGGAGAAGAGAGAGAGAGAGAAAGAGGGAGGGAAAAGAGGGGGGGGGGGGGGGGGGTGAGTTAGAAATTTTTTTTATCTATTATCATCCGTATTTTGACCACAACACTCTCTGACAGAGATCTGTTCTGACAGTATTCTATTTGTTCAGCTTCATTGCTCATGACTGACCATTGCTTTACTTTACAGTTCTTTCATGAATACATAGAAAGAAAATGAAGAGTAAAATTATTCATGGGAACGTACTCTTATGCAGATTAAACTTTCTGAACCCTGTTTGGTAACTGTCACTGTCAAGTTCTGTCAGCAACAGTAACACTAACAGCATTGTAAGTCCACTTCATGAAACAACAGTATGAGTCCTTTCAGCATGAGTCACCATGTATCACTTTTACAAAGCTTGACGGACAAGTTTTGTCATGGTTGGCAGTTTTGCTGTTCTACGTATAGGAACTTTTTTTTCAGAAATGTGGCAAAGTTAGTCAGAAGAACTTTTCAGTTGTTTCACAATACTTCACTGATTTCGCAATACTGTGGCCAGGGTGTTGGATATTAGTTGGGAGGGGAAGGGAAGGGGAGGGGTGAGTGGGATGAGAACATTGAATGCTGAAACAGTTCTTTTTCCCTTTGAAGCTCGGACCTTTAAAAAGAGTGTAATACTGATTCAGTTGAAATTTAATTTTGGGGTGCTATGTAAGTGGAAATCTTTTGAAAGTAGTCGGATTCCCCATATAGCATTTCCCCCCCGCCCCCCCAAAACCCCCACCAACAACACAAAACCCCCCAACCAAACAACAACACACAAACAAACAAAAAACAACCCCAAACAAAACAACCTATTATAATACTTATCTATGCAGACTATGGTAAACTGTGTTTACCAGTTTCCCCTTCCATCACACATAGACGAGTGAACACACACACACACACACACAGATACACACACACTCACACACACACATAGTGACACACACACACACACATGGTGACACACACACACACTCACACACATACATTCACAAACACACACATGGTGACAAACACACACACACACACACACACACACACACACACACACGGTGACACACACACACACACATACACACTCACACACATCCATGTCTCTTTTGTTGCTGCTGTGAGGTTTGTTTTTTCTGCCAATTATGCAACTTTTTTTTGTTCTCCTCTACACCCCCCACCCCTCCCTCTCTATCCCTCTCTCTTTCTCTTTCTCCCTTGCTCTCTCTCCTCTCTCCCTTTCTCTCACTGTTTCTCTGTCTGTGGTGCCCCCTATCCCCTTCCCTCCTGTTTTTTTGTGGTTGGATTTGTTTGTTTTGTTTTTTACTTATAAGAAAAGTAGAGAACAGCGTCTGTTTTTGTAGTTTGTTGGGCAAGAGGTGCAGGCATTGCTGTTGTGTGGTAGGCTATTTCCAGACATGCAGAAAAAAGTGTGTGTGTGATTTATGTGAGTGGTTTCTGTGTGTGTGTGTGTGTGTGTGTGTGTGTGTGGTGTGTGTGAGTGTGTTGTGTGTGTGTGAGAGAGAGAGAGGAGAGAGGAGAGAGAGAGAGAGGACTTTGTGTTTAGGATGTGAGTGAGTGAGAGGAGTCTTTGTGTTCGTCTTGTGTGTGTGTGTGTGTGCATGCGTGCTGTTGTGTGTGTACTATTTTGTGTGTTTGTGCATGTGTGTGTATGTACGCGTGCCATGTGTGTGTGTGTGCATGTCTGTGTGTGTGTGGTGCGCATGTCTGTGCGTGTGTGTGTGTGATGAATAATTCAGAAACCAAAGGAAAACTTCCTCATTGACAAATCCTCATTGTGTTACACTGTATCTTGTGTGTGGTGTGTGTGTGTGTGTGTGTGTGTGTGTGTGTGTGTGTGTGTGTGTGTGTGTGTGTGTGTGAATATGGTTTCTGATGTGTGTGTGGTGTGTGTGTGTGTGTGCTTGTTTGTGTGTGTGTGTGGTTTCTCTCTGTGTGTGTGGTTTCTGTGTGTGTGTGTTTGTGTATGTGTCTGTGTGTGGCTTCTGCATATGTGTGGTTTCTGATGTGTGTGTGTGTGTTGTGTGTTGTGTGTTTGTATCATGTGCACATGTGTGTGCGTGTTGTGTGCGTGCATATGCATTTATGTGTGTGCGTGTTTGTTGTGTGCATGCATATGCATGTGTGTTTTGTATGCCTGTATGGTTTCTATCCACCAGAGTGCAGTCACTCCTGGGTAATAGCATCTAAAGCCATGTAAAGCCTTTCTCTCTCTCTCTCTCTCTCTCTCTCTCTCACACACAGATTTCTCAGGATTCTCTCTCTCTCTCTCTCTCTCTCTCTCTTTTCTCACACACAGATTTCTCAGGATTCTCTCTCTCTCTCTCTCTCTCTCTCTCTCTCTCTCTCTCTCTCTCTCACACACACACAAACCGATTTCTCAGGATTCTCTCTCTCTCTCTCTCTCTCTCTCTCTCTCTCTCTCTCTCTCTCTCTCTCTCTCACTCTCCACAAACACAAACCGATTTCTCCAGGAAAGGGTTTCTTGCAAACCCTCAGAAGTGCAATCCAGCCTGCTGCTTATCTCCTGCCTGCCATCACCCAGGAACACTGACAGTCACTGACTCAGCTTGGAGAGGCTGAGGGGCCCTGGTCTGGGTGTGTATAATTATTTATATATATATGGGAGGTTCTGTCAGGGCTGCTGGGTTTGTTTTCTGGGGTTCTGCCCGGGGTTGTTTTTGTCTTTGGGGGTGGGGGTGGGGGGCAGCCTGGGAATGCCGGCAGCTGCAGAGGGGGAGAGAGAGAGTGGTGTCTTTCGTTTGTGTCAGAGAGCTGATTTGTGTGTGTGTGGTGTTGTTGTGTGTGTTGTGTGTGTGTATTTGTGTGTGTGTGTGTGTGTGTGATGTGTGTGTGTGTGTGTGTGTGAGAATCACTGATTTGGTTGGGTTTTTCTGACTACATTTTTGATTGTGTTAGTTGTTTTTTGTTTTTTCTGTTTGTGTTTCATTGTCACCTTTTCTGACTAATTGTTCTGTCACTTTTTTCTCTCTCTCTCTTCTTTTCGCTCTCTCTTGTCTTCTCTTCTCTTCTTCTGTGTCTCTTTGTCTTTGTCTGTGTGTGTTGTGTCTCTCTCTTTCTCTCTGTCTGTCTGTCTGTCTCCCCTCACACGGACACACACTAACAAAACACACAAACAACACACACACACACACACACACCACACACACACACACACACACACACACACACACACACACACACACACTGATTTCTCAAGAATCCGTTTCTTGCAAATCTTTCGAAATCCAACCTGCTCCTTCTCTCCTGCCCCCCTCCCTCCTCCTCCTCCCCCCCCCCCTCCTTCCTCCAACTCCCCTCTTATCACACTGTGATACTCTCTGCTAGTCAGGAGGGGGGAGGGGGTGTCCTTGGGGAGTGGTGGTAGTGGAGGTTCTGTCAGGGTTAGTGTGTTTGTTTTCAGGGGTTCTGTCGGGGTTGTTTAGTCTTTAGAGCCAGCACTGCCCCAAGTTGCAGAGTGCAGTGGAGTCTTCAGTTTGTATCAGAGCTGACTTGTTTGATGGTGTAATCGTTGGAGTTCCCTAGGGAGGAGGGAGTGAGTGAAAGAGAGAGAGAGAACTGGAACTCTAACTCGAAGATTTATTCATGAAAAGGCCATTGGGCCCATACATGAAGAGGGTTGCCAAACCGCTTAGTATTTTAGTGAGAAAAATTAGGAAAAGCACAAAAAACAAATTATATAACCACAACCACCACCACAAAAATCAGTTACAAAAAATGTGACTTAAGTCACTTAAGAAACCAATATATCTTATTCTGAAGGCTTTACACAGATATAAAGCGAGGCTGCACAAAAGAAGAGAGAGAGAGAGAGGAAGAAGAGAAGAGAGAGAGAGAGAGAGAGAGAGTACATGTGTGTTCATAATTTCTTTATTGAGATAATAAAGTATTGGTATAATTGGTATGTGTGTGTGTGTGTGTGTGTGTTACTCAATTTACTCTAAATTCTGTGTATGTGTGTATGTATGTATGTATGTATGTATGTGTGTGGGTGTGTACATGCATGCTTGAGTGTGTGCATACATGCATGCATGTGTATGTGTGTGTGTGTGTGATGTAAAAAGCCAGAATAATACAGCTTATGAGCATTGTTTCTTATCACCTTGTTAAACGTTTCATGTCTTCCATGTTTAGTTGAAGCAGGGAATGAGAGAAAGAATACAGGTGCATGTGAATATTTATGTATAATTTAATTTTTGCTGAATTATTTTTTTTGGGTGGGGGTGTTGTTCCCTGACTAAATCTCTGAGGTCCTCCAATGGTGAGATTTTGCGTATGCGACGGTTTACCCACCGTTAAGGTAGCCACATTCTGACTTCAGGGGTGATATCTGAACATTATTACTCAAGTGTACGTGCATTGGTTAAATTTCTTTATCCGTTACTACAGGCCTGAAATGGTATATTCTTCCGAAAGGTGGAACAGGTTTCTAACGTGTGTGCAAGATGTTCTTCATGCATTCACACATGATGTGAACTTGGTTTGTGGTCTCTTCTGAAGGACTTTTGAGGAAGTGAAGTCAATACTGATGTTAACTCCAGGGAAAAATCCCCTCGAATGGGTTGCTTCAGTGGTGGTTTGAACTCAGGCCATCAGATCACGAGCTCAAAGCTCTAACCGCTAGGCTGTCCCACCCCCCTGCTGTATTGATTCAGTCGTTCAGATTTTATGGTCGTTCATACCATCTTCAATGTTCTTCAACACTATCACTAGTAAACAGACAACTCAATGGAGTCGCGCGTTTGAGAACTAAGCCTTAAATTAATGTGAAAATGAAGAAAACAACTTAATTGACAATCAGTTATATTGTGTGTCATTGTAAACTATTTCGATACTCATTAATATCTCCCCTCAAATGAGGTTTTGATACTTGACGTGTGGATTTGCGTTATTATGCAGTCATTCTATCAATATTGCCCTAGTTTTCCTCATGGATCGTTGTTTACCACCTCTCTCCTGTCTCCACCCACCCTGTTGTTGGTCTGCGGTGGGCTGTTGCTGCGTAGTGTGTGATTGAAGTACAGAAAAAAAAGCGCAGTTACATTGCACACACCCAGCC